>JBBGZY010002492.1:0-514442 GCA_037952925.1 Lithobates clamitans | reverse complement strand
GTTACTACTCCTGTCAGCATTATAGTAGAAGGAAGTTGCGACGCCTCCATCCCTACAATACACGCTGCGCCCAGGGCAGCCGCCCCTTCCGCCCACCCCTTGTCCCGGCCCTGCCTATCCTTTCTGTACAGCCAGAAAACACCATCGCAGCACACAGGGCGAGGGCAGGGGGTAGACAGAAGGGGGGGAGCAGGACCTGCAACCTTTGCTGCTGAAGTAGTTCACAGCCCATGGAGGGGGTGGGGATTTTGGCCTATTCACCTTCTCCAGGCACTGATAGTACAGCACACTTCCTGGTTGCCAGGTCCCGGGCCCCTACCAGACGCTCGGGCCCGGTACATGTGTATCGGCTGTACCCCCCTGATGGCGGCCCTGCAGACAGAACAGGCACGGGGCTGTGTAATGGAGGCAGATAACATTGTTATGGACTCAGTATTGTGAGACAGTTACTGTACAGTCGGGATACACCATCATAGTACAGACAGTACAGGCACGGCGCTGTGCGGTGGAGTATATAGCCATGGTGTCACCGCACAGCCAGGGTAAAATATTACAGGATAGCCATCGCTCAGTATCTCGGCGTACATACAGTACAGACTCAGGTCAGGAAGCGGCTATCCCGGGGTGTATATAGTCCTCTTCTATATAGTCCTCTTCCCATACGTAGGGCAGGTGTGGCCACGGCCCGAAGTACTCACAGGGATCTGGGATTCAAGCAGCTCCAGGTGAATTCAGCAGCCTCCTGGGATGGAGAAACAGAAGCCCCCCCCCTCCTGCCTTCGGGTGTCACTCTTGCAACGCCCTTTTCCTCGGGGGAGGGGGGGGCTCGATGACACAAACGGCACTGAGAGTCACAGTAACACGGTTCGGCAGTCTCCGGTGTCACCGCATTGTTCCCAAACCTCCTCAGGCATTGATGGAGTTGGCAACGTCCGTGAAGACCAGTCGGGTGGGTCTCTGCAGCGGGCACAGGCTGGTCAGGAGAACCTGAAATGCCAACACAGAGAGGACATGGGTCACACAGGGGGAAATACTGGGCGGAGCCTTGATGATACACTCCGCCCCCCAATCATCTGGTAGATTGTGAAGATACTACACGTGAACAAAATAAAACCTTCATGGAAGTACATAAGATGTGTGTGCTTCCACGTGCCCAATGCTGTTCCCTCACTCCCCGGCAATTCCCAGCTGTCAAAATGACAGCTGGTAGTTGCTGTGTAATTACTGCTGTTGTCAAATGATGGACAGCTTTACACAGCGCTTGTAAACATTGTTCAGACATGATATAAAAAGATACAAAGTAACATTGTTTAGACAGGAGATGGAGAGATACAAAGTAACATTGCTTATAAACATTGATCAGACAGTAGATAGATACAACGTAACATTGTTTATAAACTTTTTTCAGACAGGAGACAGAGAGATACAAAGTAGCATTGCTTATAAACATTGATCAGACAGGAGATAGAGAGACACAAAGTAGCATTGTTTATAAACATTGTTCAGACAGGAGACAGGCCCCCTTTTTTTTACATGGGACAGAATCTGTCCAGCGGAAGCGCCTTCTCAGCAGGTGATCTCTCCGCCGATCCCCACTGAGCAGGCAGATGACAGGTCTGTGTCTGCTCCGCTATGCAGAGTAGACACATACACAGCCCACTGCCCTCTATGGGGCGGTCCGATGGAAACAGGCTGCTTGTTCGTTTCCATCTGACTGCAATCCGATCCAATCCATTAGACGAGTGGGAAACGGATCCTCATCCGTCTGTTTTTAGCAGACCGGACCGGATCAGATGCCGGCGGGTATCACTAGACACATATCCACTACATCCGTCGCTCCATAGAGAACAATGGGTGGTTTGATCGGGTTTGCCTGAAAAATGGACAGGCGGACTCAATCGGTCCACTGGTGTGAAAGGGAGATAGAGAGATACAAAGTAACATTGTTTATAAACATTATTCAGACAGGAGATAGAAAGAGATACAAAGTAACATTGTTGTTTGTTTCATTTATCTGCAGATCAAAGGAAGGGACTTCTACCTGCATCTGATGAAATGAAATAAACTGTGTTCCTATTTAACCCCCTTATTAACCCATAGTTTCCCTGAATCAGCCTCAATTACCTCCTCTTTCCCCTTCTCCTATTTTATAACCACCAATATTATATATATATATATATATATTTTTTTTTTTAAATGTCTGCTTAAATTGTGTTAAGAAAATGCTAAATTAAAAGAAAATAAAAAAAACACAACCAATGAGATGAATATCTACCTTTCCTTGGGGTTGGAGGTCTCGGTTCGGCTCCAGCAGCTCCTGTTCCAGGTCTTCCTGCTCCTCCGCCGGGTCAAAGTTGTACATCGGCATCAGCTGGTGACGAAGCTTCTCCAGCCTGAGCGAGGAGAGGATGCAGACAACTAAAAGTCAGAGAAATGCCTATTCCATGCAGATACTTCAGATACTCTTTCTTTTCTATTCTTTTAGAACCGGTGATGTCATCACCGGATCTATGTGCTTCTCTATGCAATGCAAGTGGTTCATTGCCGATAATCACCAGAGGGTAAAAAAAAACTAAAAAAAAAACTTGTAGAGCCAAAAGTATTTTTTGGAATTTCACTGATTGTAACAATCAGCTCTAAGTCATTAATGTGTCTCCAAAAACACTTTTTTAAAACAATTTCCTTCCATCCTCTTGGTGCATTTTAAAAAAGAAAAAATTATTACCGTATATACTCGAGTATAAGCCGACCTGAATATAAGCCGAGGCACCCAATTTTACCACAAAAAAACTGGAAGAACTTATTGACCCAAGTATAAGCCTAGGGTGAGAAATGCGCAGCTACTGTAAGTGGAAAAGAGGGTCAACAATGCCCATTTGCAGCCTCACTGTGCCCATTTGCAGCCTCACTGTGCCCATTTGCAGCCATAGGTCCCCCGAACTTCAAACTCAGTAGTTAAGGGTTCCTAGATGCCCCCTAGCTGCAGCCAAAATTTGGGGTCTCTGGACCCAAAGGGTCCCGAAATGACATTGCTGCAGATGGACACAGTTGACCGAACTTGGGTCCCCATATCTCAGGGCCACTTGGTGCTAGGAACCCCAAATTTGGTGCGCAAACCCAGTGGAACTAGCACTACAACATATCCAAAGCTGGGGGTTCCTAGCACTAAGTGGCCCCAAGATACGGGGGTCCCAAATTCGGTTCAGAAAATGTCAAGCACTTTTCTGCAGCAGAGAACGACATTTTTCGAACCGACTTTGGGGCCTCTGGGTTTGCACACCAAATTTGGGGTTCCTAGCACCAAGTGGCCCCGAGACACGGGGCCCCAAAGTCGTTTGGGAAAAATGTCATTCTCTGCTGCAGAAAAGTGCTTGACTCGAGTATAAGCCGAGGGGGGCAAAAAAAGTGCTGAAAAACTCGGCTTATACTCGAGTCTATACGGTATAGATATTTTTTTCTATTTAATTATATTGTTTATTTACTTATTATATATTATTATATTTTCTAATATTATTTATATATTATTTATATTATTATTATTTATATTATTATTTAAAATTGTTATATTACTATTATTTAAATTGTGACTTTTTTCTATTTTCTTAAAAATTATATATTTAAATTATTACTATCCAATATTATTATTATTTGCCATTATAAAATCTCAGCGTTTGATTATTCATTCCTAGGAAGAACAGAATTGAAAGTACCTCAAATTCTGTATTTTAGGGTCAGTTATCCTGGCATGTCGGCATCATCTAGCCCAGGGATATGCAATTAGCGGACCTCCAGATGTTGGAGAACTACAAGTCCCATGAAGCATAGCAAGACTCTGACAGCCACAAGCATGACACCCAGAGGCAGAGGCATGATGGGAATTGTAGTTTTGCAACAGCTGGAGGTCCGCTAATTGCATATCTCTGAATTCTAGCCCTTTCCACCCCCAGCCTGACTGTCCCTGGCCCCACCCCTTTTCATTCATTGGATGTCAGTTATTTTAATCATGGAGTCTCAGCATTGAAAGTGGGTGTCACCTATGCAAATACAGCCTGCCTAGGCACGCCCGCTCCTCCGGGTGACACCCACCCATCAATGCATTTTGATATTTGCATAACTCCTCCCGTCCCTTGCATCAAGACTGAGGACTATTGAGAGGAGTACTGAGGCTGTGGCTGGTGGGAGGGGCCCGGCAGGGTGCTGTGCATTGCTTCCTGAAAACATCACGGAACTCTACCGACCCCTCCCACTGGCCATGATCTGCCTGCATTGCATAGAGAAGCACCGAGATCCAGCGATGACATCACTGGGGCTAAAATACCCAGAAGACTTCTTTTTTTTTTAAAAGTCATTAGCATGTTGAGGAGGCGGGGAAACGAGGAACCAAAAAAATTTGGGGGATACATAAACAAGAACTTATTAAAAAAAAAAATAAAAACGGTTGCAAAGGTTTTTAACGAAACGCCGTGTATTTATAAATTGCAAAAATAAATAAAGCAGAACAAGGAGAAAAACAAAAGAAAATGAAATGGAATAGAGAAGAAGGAAGAGAGAAGGCTCACCTCTTCTGTTTCCTGATGTACAGAACCTGCAGAGCCCAAAAGACGGGTGAGATGGAAAAAGAGGGCGAGAGACGGGAAGGGGGACAGAAAAGGGTGAGGGGGGGGGGAAGGAAGGGGGAGAAGGAGGTGAGAGGGAAGGTTGTGGGGAATATAGAGGGAGACGGGGAGAGAGAGAAAAAAAAGAGAGACATTAGTGGGTAACAGTAATGAAAAGAGGAGAGAAGAGAGCAATTGGAGCAGAAAGGAGACTTTGGGGGGTAGTGGGGGTTGAAGAGGGGGTTGGGGTTGTGATGTTGGAGGATTGCAGTAGTGGAAGAGTATTGGGGGGGGGCAGTGAGAGGTTGGAGAGTGGGGGTAGTGTAAGGTAATAAGGGGTTGGACAGTTGTAGTAATGAAGATGGGGGGGGGGGGCATGGGCGGGAGAGGAGAGGTTGGATTTTAGTGGTAGTTGGGGGAAGGGATGAGAGGTTGGTGAGCAGCGGGGGAAAGGTGGAGGGGTGAGAGTTTGGAGAGTAGCGATTGTGGAGGAATGAAAGATTGGAGGGCAGGATTAGTGGGGGGTTGATGGAGGTTGGAGGGTAGGGGTGGAACAAGAGGTTGTAGGGTAGTGGTAGTGGGGAAATGGGATGAGAGGTTGGCGGGTAGCAGGGAGATGAGAGTTTGAAGGGTAGCGGTAGTGGGGGGGGGGGGTGGGACGAGAGGTTTGAGGGTAGGGGTAGCAGGGGGGGGGGAGGTTGGAGGGTAGGGGATAGGACGATAGGTTGGACGGTAGCGGTATTGGGGGGGGGATGAGAGGTTGAAAAGTAGCAGTAGTCGGGGATGGAACATGAGGTTGGATGGTAGCGGGGGGATGAGAGGTTGGAGGGTAGCGGTAGTGGGGGGATAGGACGATAGGTTGGACGGTAGCGGTATTGGGGGGGATGAGAGGTTGAAAAGTAGCAGTAGTCGGGGATGGAACATGAGGTTGGACGGTAGCGGGGGGATGAGAGGTTGGAGGGTAGCGGTATTGGGGCGATGGAACGAGAGGTTGGATCGGGGGGGGGGGGGGGCTGTGAGAGGTTAGAGGATAGCAATAGTGGGGGGAAGGGCGAGTGATGGGGGGGTAAGGTAGTGATGGGGGGATGTAGGGTAGTGATGGGGGGTGTAGGGTAGTGATGGGGGGTGTAGGGTAGTGATGTGGGGGTGTATGGCAGTGATGGGGGGGTGTAGGGTAGTGATGGGGGGGTGTAGGATAGTGATGGGGGGGTGTAGGATAGTGATGGGGTTGGGGTCTAGGGTAGTGATGGGGGGGTGTAGGGTAGTGATGGGGGTGGGGTGTAGGGTAGTGATGGGGGGGTGTAGGGTAGTGATGGGGGGGTGTAGGGTAGTGATGGGGGGTGTAGGGTAGTGATGGGGGGGTGTAGGGTAGTGATGGGGGGGTGTAGGGTAGAGATGGTGGGGTGTAGGGTAGTGATGGGGGGTGTAGGGTAGTGATGGGGGGTGGGGAGTAGGGTAGTGATGGGGGGGTGTAGGGTAGTGATGGTGGGGTGTAGTGATGGAGGGGTGTAGGGTAGTGATGGGGGGTGGGGTGTAGGGTAGTGATGGGGGGGTGTAGGGTAGTGATGGGGGGGTGGGGTGTAGGGTAGTGATGGGGGGGTGTAGGGTAGAGATGGTGGGGTGTAGGGTAGTGATGGGGGGTGTAGGGTAGTGATGGGGGGTGGGGAGTAGGGTAGTGATGGGGGGGTGTAGGGTAGAGATGGTGGGGTGTAGGGTAGTGATGGGGGGTGTAGGGTAGTGATGGGGGGTGGGGAGTAGGGTAGTGATGGGGGGGTGTAGGGTAGTGATGGTGGGGTGTAGTGATGGAGGGGTGTAGGGTAGTGATGGGGGGTGGGGTGTAGGGTAGTGATGGGTGGGGGGTTGTAGGGTAGTGATGGGGGGGTGTAGGGTACGTGAATGGGGGTGGGGTGTAGGGTAGTGATGGGGGGTGTAGGGTAGTGATGGTGGGGGTGTAGGGTAGTGATGGAGGTGGGTGTTGGGTAGTGATAGGGGGGTGTAGTGATGGGGGGTGTGTGATGGAGGGTGTAGGGTAGTGATGGTGGGGTGTAGGGTAGTGATGGTGGGGGTGTAGGGTAGTGATGGGGGGTGGGGTGTAGGGTAGTGATGGGGGGGCGTAGTGATGGGGGGTGGGGTGTAGGGTAGTGATGGGGGGGTGTAGTGATGGGGGGGTGTAGGGTAGTGATGGTGGGGTGTAGGGTAGTGATGGGGGGGTGTAGTGATGGTGGGGGTGTAGGGTAGTGATGGGGGGTGGGTTGTAGGGTAGTGATGGGGGGGTGTAGGGTAGTGATGGTGGGGGTGTAGGGTAATGATGGGGGGTGGGGTGTAGGGTAGTGATGGGGGGGGGGTGTAGTGATGGGGGGGTGTAGGGTAGTGATGGGGGGGTGTAGTGTAGTGATGGGGGGTGGGGTGTAGGGTAGTGATGGGGGGTGGGGTGTAGGGTAGTGATGGGGGGTGTAGGGTAGTGATGGGGGGTGTAGTGATGGGGGGGTGTAGGGTAGTGATGGGGGGGTGTAGGGTAGTGATGGGGGTGTAGGGTAGTGATGGGGGGGTGTAGGGTAGTGATGGGGGTGTAGTGATGGGGGGTGTAGGGTAGTGATGGGGGGTGTAGTGATGGGGGGGTGTAGGGTAGTGATGGGGGGGTGTAGGGTAGTGATGGGGGGTGGGGTGTAGGGTAGTGATGGGGGGTGTAGTGATGGGGGGGTGTAGGGTAGTGATGGGGGGTGGGGTGTAGTGATGGGGGGTGTAGTGAAATTGATACAGAGTAGGTTGACCACACACGGCACAGTCCATGTATATCGGAGTTTATAGTGGTAGATTTGGCCATGTTGTGGAGTCGGGGGAGGGCCGGCAGTTACTTTGTTTCCTGAAAACACCAGAACTGACCACCCCGGGCAGAGCAGAACCGGCTTGGTGTTTCCAGGAACCGGGGATTATAGGAATCCATGTGGCCTACAGGTGGTGGCCATGAAGGTTCGGTGCCTTTATCCAGAGGTGCCCCTGAGGGACCTGACACACTAGTGGCCTTCCCTTCACTGACCCAACTCGAAGGCAGCCAATCAGTTTACAGGAACCGCACCGCTGACACTCTTTTGCCGTCCAGCAAACTGAAGGGCTGCGTATCTGCACCACAATATGGCCGCCTCTGCTGCGTTATGTTGGGTCGGTAGGGTGTATCTGTGATGCCTAAATTTTGGTTATTATTACGCACCATCGCCACAGCCAGTCCGATCACAGTGACAATGCCAAGAGAGAGCAGCCAGGTGCCCACCGTGGAGGATCCAGCATGCTCCGCCCCCCGGGTGCCATTATAAGGGGGCGTGGTTGAGCCCCCGTACACCGCGGACGTCACAGTGTGGTTCATGGTAGAGCCGTCACCAGCAACCGCCGCGCCAACTCTCTCATCCCGGGGACGTCTGACGTCTCTGGTCCACCAACCTGGATGGAGACAAAGAACAACGCGGTCGTAAAAAAAAGCGTCCAATCCGAGCACCGAAGAGATTCCAGATGTGTGCAAAACTGCTGTCATATGATGTTAGAATGATAAATAAAATAATAATAATAATAACAATAAAATTAAAGATATAATAGCATAATAATATTAAAAATAACAATAATAATAAATATGAATAAATAATAATAAATAATAATAATAACAATAAAATAAAGATATAATAGCATAATAATATTAAAAATAACAATAATAATAAATATGAATAAATAATAATAAATAATAATAATAATAATAACAATAAAATAAAGATATAATAGCATAATAATATTAAAAATAACAATAATAATAAATATGAATAAATAATAATAAATAATAATAATAATAATAACAATAAAATAAAGATATAATAGCATAATAATATTAAAAATAACAATAATAATAAATAATTATAATAATACATATGAATATAAGAATTACAAAATAATAATAATTTTATTTTAAGAAATATTATTTTATATTATTATTGTTTTCCATAATAGCAAGAATAATAATCATATAAAATTATTTAATATTATTACGATTATTAATTACAATAACAACTTTATTCAACAATAATAATAATATTTATTAAAATGTATACACTGTATATTATTATTATTTTAAATAATAACATAAAAAATATATATATTTTTTTTTACTATTTATATATTAAATTGCAAAATAATAAAACAATTTACAATAACGATAATACTAATAAATACAGTAATATTAATAATAATAAATATGAATATACATTAATAATAAATACAAAATATTAATAATAGAAGAAGGAAAGGGCAAGACGCTAACAATAGTAATAATAATAATACAATAAAATAAAATAATGATATTAATAATAAAATAATATTAGTACTACTACTAATATTATTATAAAAAAAGGGGCAAGACACTAACAATAATAATAATATTAAAATAAAGGTTTTTCTTGTTAAAAAAAATAAAAATAAATAAAGGTCAGTATTTTCATAATAATTACAATGGTGATGATAACAATAATAATAATACTAAATCAAAAAAATAACTTGACCCAACAATAGTAATAAAAAATAATAACACTAAAACGAATAATAATTAAAAAAAAGGGTATGACAGTAAAAATAATGATAATAATATAAAAGATGGAAAGGGCGGGGTATTATTATTAATAATGACAATAATAAGAATAATAACGCTAAAAAATAAAAAAATGCTAATGATAAAAATAATACAACTAAAAAAACAAAACAAAATACTACTAATAAAAATAAATAAATATAATAATAATTGGAGAAGACCTGAACAATAATGATGATTATAGGTGATAATAATGAATACAATAATAATATTCCTTGGTCTCAGCATGCAGGGGGTGCACAGCCCCCTCCCCCCCTGTGCAGTATTGGGGGGGGAATCTTAGCGCAGGGCATGCTGGGACTTGTAGTTCTGTTGCCAGCCCTCACCTGCCCCTGTGACAATCAGTCCCTGATGTAGGGCGGGGTCTTTTCCAGGGGTCTCAGTTGCAGTCTTGGCCCCTCCGGGGTCGCCTTCACCTGCTCTGGAATCTTATTTTGGGGGCCCGGTGGGTTGCTCCTGTGCCTGGATGCTCAGCCCCGCCCGCTGTCACCCATTCTCCGTTCCCATTGGCTCGGCCACTTGTCACTCAGGGGCCTGCGAGGCGGACCGACGACAGCTGGTGAGTCATCCCCAATCCAGCGCATGAGCGGCGTCCGTCGCATGCGCGTGGTGCATTCTGGGAATACCTGCTCGGCTCAGTCGCAGGGCTCCGACAAAATGGCGCCCATAGTGAAGACGGAAGCGTGTGTTCAAACAGGAAAGCGTATTAAAATTCGATGTTTGTTATCTCAGTATGGTTTTGGAGTCGCAGTGTGTGCTGTAGTTTCAAGCGGTTTCTGAAAAGGGTTGATGGAATGACGTTGTGTGACTGTTTACATTAGGAACCAATGTGCAGTGGCTGAATGCTGGGGGTGACACCGGAAGTTTAGTGTTTCCACGTGTAGTGACCCCCATTCGGTGACAGGTATGTCATTGGAAAGAAGTGCAAACTTTGTGCTGGGATCTGAACCACTAGCCAAGCATTCCTGGGACTTGTAGTCCATCACCAGGCTCAGGCTGCCATGCTGGGACTTGTAGTACTTGTAGTGGATCCTCAGTTTTATTGCATACGGTGTCCCCTTGTGAGGATATGTCCCTTCACTTCCTGTTTTGGTAACCCGGTTGTCACCAGGACAGGATGTGATGGGCAATCTTCAATAGGGGCCACAGAGAGCAATACAAACCGCTTAGGGGAAGATCAGAACTCCAATTGGGTTTGTATTGCGGTGTCCACCTTCAAGATTTTCCTTCACTATCTGTGAACAGTATTTGGGGGTCTTCCTGTCTGTGACCCCACTGGGGAGATTTTCCCCAATTTCCTGTCCCTGGGACCCCCATATATGATAGGGTAGGGTTGCAATGGTTGTCATAAGGACAGGAAAGTCCATCACTTCCAGTCTAATTGAAAGCGTTAAGGGTTTTTTTTTTTTCCCCTCTGTCTGTGACCCCATTGGGGAGATTTTCCCCTATTTCCTGTCCCCGGGACCCCTAAACATAATAGGTTGGGGGAGCAATGGTTGGCACAAGGACATGAAGGTCCCTTTTGGAGAGATTTCCTTTCACTTGCTGTCTAATTGACAGCATTAAATTTTTTTTTGTTTTTTGTTTTTTTAATGTCTGTGACCCCACTGGGGAAATTTTCACGCACTTCCTGTCCCTGAGCCTTAACCCCCCCTCCTCATATATAATAGGGTGGGGATGGGGTGGAATGGTTGTCACAAGGACAGGAAGGTCCCCTTTGGAGAGATTTCTCATCACTTCCTGTCTATTTGACAGCTTTTGGAGTGTTTCTTTTTACTGTCTGTGACCCTATTGAGGAGATTGTACCTTACTTCCTGTACCTGTGACCCTCTGTACATCATAGGATAGGGGAGGAATGGTTGGCACAAGGACAGGAAGGTCTCCTTTTTAGAGATTTATTTTTACTTCCTGTCTAATTGACAATGATGAGGTTTTTTTTTTGTTTACTGTCTGCGACCCCATTGGGGGGGTTTTCCTTACTTCCTGTCTCTGTGACCCTCTGTACATCATAGGATAGAGGAGGAATGGTTGGCACAAGGACAGAAAGGTCCCTTTTGGAGAGATTTCCCTTTACTTCCTGTCTAATTGACAGCATTAAGTTATTTGGTTTTTTTTTATTGTCTGTGACCCCATTGGGGAGATTTTTCCTCATTTCCTGCCTTGGGAAGATTCCCCCCCCCCCCCAAAAGGGCATAGACAGGAATAAAAACAGAGGCCCTAACCCCACCCAGACACGTAAACTGTGGTCTGTGAGCCCCATGTGGCCCTTAGGTACTTATATTGTGGCCCTCGGGCCCCAGTGTCCCCTCCATCCTAAAAAAAAAAACAAAACAAAAAAAAAACCTGAAGTTTATCTTTGTAAATTTGTCAGTAATCTCTTATTCTCTCCTCCATGTTTGTTCCATTCCAGGCCATGAACGTCACCTCTTCCCTGCACCGCCTCCTCGCCAGAGCGGCCAGCCTATCGTGTCGGAGGATCGGCTCAGCCGGGGCGACCTCTGAGAACTTAGCGCGGCATTGGCGGAATGTTTTCCAAGATGGCGGCGTCCCGGAGCCGAAGGAATCCAGCGAGATTCTAATAGCGCATGCACTCGGAGCGAAGACGGTAAGGACGACACGCACAGCGCGGAGCTCAACGTCCGTCCGCTGATTTCAAGTCAGGCTCTCCATTCATTTTTATATAAATGGTGGCAGCTGAATTGCCCCCCCCCCCCTCTGCTGCAACCTCTCATCTTCACTGATTGGCTACAAAGTTACAATGTTGCAGTCTGATCGCTGAGGGACCCCAATCACACCTCAGCGGTTTGTGGCTTTAAAAGCTCGAATCTCCAAAAACGCTAAATAAATAAATTATTCTCGATGGAGACGCTTCACATCTCCACACCTAGACATCAAAAAAGTTCTGGAGATTTATTTGTAGCTCCAATCGGGCAGATTGGTGCGTTTTTGGCAGCGTTTTTATTTTCATAGAAATGAATGGAAACGCGCCATTTGTGCGTTTTTGGGGTTTTTTTTGCGCATTTGCGCGCTTTGTTGCACGTGTTTGCACGATTTTCTGCTCAAATTAAAAAAAATGTTGAAAATAAAAATTGTAATATACGAGTAAGTAAATGTAAAATAAATACACAAATAACTAAAAATCATCATAAATAAATATAATAACCCTAACCCCCTAATCTTAAAAAATACTTAATAAATCATTATAATTTATTATTAATAATAATGATAATAAATAAACGCCCAAACCCCGAACCAAAAAATTAATAATAATTATTTATTATTTATATAAAAAGTCATTTATTCATTTAAAAATGTTTAAGGTTAGGAGATAAAGCGGAGCTTCAACCAAAAGGGGAAGCTCTGCTTATTTGACCCATTTGTATTTATTTATGTATATATTTTAGATTTATTTATTCATTTATTATTATTATTATTATTATTATTATTTCTATTAGTAGTAGTAGTAGTAATAACACCATAACCATAAATAATAAATAACCCCGACTCCTAATCATAACCTTAACTGTAACCCCCTTATCATAAAGAAAAAAATAAATGAATAATAATAATTATAAAAGCTCATGGAAAAGCTAAAAAAGCAACACATGATGTAACAGATAATAGTTTCCTCTTTTGGCTAATAAAAAAAAAACTGCTGCAGCTCAAAAACGCTGTAGAAAAATCGAGCATTAAAATGCGCAAAAAAAAAAAGGCTTCAACGATGCTACGCTCAGGTGGTGTGAATGCAGCATGGAGAGGAGAGACTGAGGAAATGCTTCCTCCTGCCTGCAGCAGACTGATGACATCTCAGGCAAAGTCACTGGGTGGAGCTCAAGGACACCTTTTATTACGATCGGCTCCCCTCTGCAGCCTCTCACCTTGTGACTGGCTGCAAAGCTACAATGTTGCAGTCTGATCTCTGGGAGAGGGGAGACTGAGGGAATGCTTCCTCCTGCCTGCAGCAGACTAGGTTGCTGTATATTGTGACGTGTCAGGAACGTATTCACTGAAGGTAACAATATTCACTTTTCTGCTTTTTTTTTTGGCTGCAGTTTCGGGGTCTGGCCCGGCGCCTGGCTCGCTCCCCGGTCTCTGAAGATCAACTGAAGCGCATAGAGAAGATGGCGCAGGAGCGGCTGAAGAGGTAATGACAGAAAATGACAAGGAGAGACGGTCTCTGGTTTGTAGACCCAAGTGGCACTTTATTATTCTTATTATCAGATGTCATTTTAGGGCAATATGGTCGTCCGTTTTCGTCCCTTTTTAGGGTTCTGATAAATATATGTATTTTTTTTATTTTTTTTATTACATATATTTTTTTTTAGTTAACATTTTTTTTTTAACACACTGTGACCAAAGCAATATAATGTTACCATAGTAACACTGTACTATGGGGAAGTGATCAGTGTTTTTTGTTTTTTTTACACATTATTGCTCGTTGCTATAAGCAAGCCTTTCACTGAATGAAATCAATTCATTCAGTTTGTTTCGTTGTGATTGGCCACAGCTGATCACATGGCACAGATGGGCCCAGTCTGTACCTTGTGATCACTGTGACCAATCACAGCTAGCAACACAATTGTACACAACGGATGGCTTCCAAGGAAGCCTTTCATTGTTTGCAGCTGTCATGTGACCTGCTGTGATTGGCTACAGTGGTCACATGGTCCTGGCAGCAGGCCGGCACAGTGATCGGTCATTGGCTGCGTCCGGTGGCAGATCGCACTGCTGCGTGGCCCCATAGCCGAGTGTGGGGCCCAGCACAGGGCAGTAGTTCTGGACTCTGAACTCTCCTTTAAGCCTCACATCCAATCACTGTCCAGATCCTGCCGCCTCAACCTTCGCAACATCCCCAAAATACGCCCCTTTCTAAGCAACGGAACCACAAAGCTCTTCATCCACTCCCTGGTCATCTCTAATCCTCGATTACTGCAACTCCCTTCTCATTGGCTTACCTCTGCATAGGCTCCTCCCCCCCTTCAGTCCATCGTGAATGCTGCTGCCAGACTCATCCACCTTACCAATCGCTCCGTGTCTGCTTCTCCTCTCTGCCAATCCCTCCACCGGCTTCCACTCACCCAAAATAATTAAATTCAAAATACTAACAACTACCTACAAAGCCATCCACAACTCTGCCCCCAGATACATCACTAGACTAGTCCCAAAATACCAACCTAATCGTTCTCTTCGTTCTTCTCAGGACCTCCTGCTCTCTAACTCCGTCATCACCTCCTCCCATATCCGCCTCCAGGACTTTTCCAGAGCCTCTCCAAGCCTCTGGAACTCCCTACCCCAATCTGTCTGTTTATCTCCTACTTTATTAGCTTTTAGATGATTCCTGAAAACCCTCCTCTTCAGAGAAGCCGATCCGACCCCCCTCCCCCCCCACCTAACAACTTTATTTTCATTTTCTCCATCTGATCATCCCCCCCACAGCTACTATACTCTTTGTTCCCCTTGACCCCCCCCCCCTTCTAGATTGTAAGTTCTAACGAGCCGGGCCCTCTGATCCCTCCAGTATTGAATTGTATTGTAATTGTACTATCTTCCCCGATGTTGTAAAGCGCGGCGCAAACTGTTGGCGCTGTATAAATCCCGTATAATAATAATTTATATTATTATATAGGATTTACATATTATTTATATATTATTATACAGGCTTTTTAAATTATTATACATGATTTACAGTATATATTTATTATTATACAGGATTTATATATTATTTAGGATTTATATATCATTTATTATTATTATTATTATTATTATTATTATTATACAGGATTTATGATTATTATTATTTATATATTATCATTATTGTTAGTAATATTCTTGTGCGGGATTTATATTAACAATAATGATAATATATAAATAATAATAATCATAAATCCTCTATCATAATAATAATTACAATAATAATAATATAAACCCTGCACAAAAATATTACTATTATTATTGATATTATGATACTGGATTTATATAACATTATATATGATTTATATATAATTATTTGTATATAAATATTATTATTACTATAATTATTTATTGTTATTATTATTATTATACATGTTTTATATATATATTGTTATAATACAGGATTTACATGTTATTTATATATTCTTATTTTATTATATTATTATTATTCTTGTGCGGGATTTATATTATTAACAATAATGATAATATATAAATAATAATAATTGTAAATCCTGTATCATAATAATAATTACAATAATATAAATCCCACACAAGAATATTACTATTATTATTGATATTATGATACCGGAGTTATATAATATTATACATGATTTATATATAATTATTTTTATACAACTATTCTTATTACTATAATTAATTATTATGATTGTTTTTATTATTATTATAATACGTGATTTATATATATTGTTATTAGAATACAGGATATACATTATTATTTTACAGGATTTGTATGTTTTCGTTTAATTTTATTATTATAGGGATTTATATATTTTTTATACAGGATTTATATAACACCAGTAGTTTGCACAGCACTTATATATAGGGAGACCGTACGGTGACAATACAATAATTACATTGAATACATGAAGGTGAGGAGGACCCTGCTCCTCAGAGCTTACAATCTAATTAGAAGATGATGCCTCCCCATTGCAGGGTTCCTATTCAGTACATTATTGGAGAGTGGGACTTCCTGGATCTGACCCTGCAGATGAGGCTGCCCGTTTTTATCCCACGACCCGAGACGGAGGTAAGAGCGCCCCGCACAGGACTAACATCTCCTAATATCACAGAAATGCCAGAAATTATAACATCAGTTAAAGTGAAGTAAACAAGTGTTTGTTATTTAGAGCCGGCAGCTGCTGGATGGCTTTTACCAGCAGTGGGAGGGGATGTGACTCCCAAAAAAAAAAAAAAGAAATTTAAATTGCCCCCCCCTGTGCCCGCATGCAAAGGTGAACGCGCGGATCGGTCCCGCCCACATGCAAAGGTGAACACGCGGATCGGTCCCGCCCGCATGCAAACAGCGATCGTCTCACATATGTGAGGTATCGTCACGAATGCCAGATCATGGGTAGTCATTCTAGTACCGGACCCCCTCTGTATATATAAAGTGATAACCTGTAAAGGCTTTTAAAGCGTCGCCTATGGATAGTAAAATTGGTGTAAAGAGTGCCCAATTTTTAGAGTGACGTGTTGGGTATCTCTTAACTCGGCGTAACATCATCTTTTATATTTTACCATTAAAAAAATTGGGTTATATATTGTTTTTTTTTTTTTTGCATTACAATTCGTTAAAATTGTATTTGTTCCCAAAAAAAAGCGTTTGAAAAACTGCTAAGCAAATACCGTGTCGCATAAAAGATTTCAACAATCGCCATTTTATTCTCTAGGGCCTCTGCTAATAAAAATATAATATATATATATATATATATATATATATATATATATATATATATATATATATAATATATATATATATACATACACACACACACACACACACACACACACACATATATATATAGATATAGAGAGAGATTATTTCTTTGGGGGTTCTCAGCAATTTTCTAGCAAAAAGATACAGATTTTTGCTTGTAATTAGAAAAGGCCGGGTCCTTTTAAAGTGATTGTAAAGTTTTTTTGTTTTTTTTTTGTTTTTGTTTTTTTTTGTTTTTATTTCCGTGTTGTTTGTACAGGCGATGCCAGGAGATTACTCATCAGTTCAGGCCGTTGGCACTTTACTGGGCATTGTCTTATTAGCAGAGGAATTTCCGCTTGTGTACAATAATAATTGCGCAATGCAGCGTTTCCATAGAACACTCTGTGTGCTAATGTCACAGATTATTTGCTTTGTGCACTGGTCCAAATCATTTGGTGGAGGGGGGATTATGCTGTGGGGTTGTTTTTCAGGGGTTGGGTTTGGCCCCTTAGTTCCAGTGAAGGGAACTCTTAAAGCGTCAGCATAACAAGACATTTTGGACAATTTCATGGTCCCAACTTTGTGGGAACAGTTTGGGGACGGCCCCTTCCTGTTCCAACATGACTGCCCATCAGTGCACAAAGCAAGGTCCATAAAGATATGGATGAGCGAGTTTGGGGTGGAGGAACTTGACTGGCCTGCACAGAGTCCTGACCTCAACCCAATAGAACACCTTTGGGATGAATTAGAGTGGAGACTGTGAGCCAGACCTTCTTGTCCAACATCAGTGCCTGACCTCACAAATGTTCTTCTGGAAGAATGGTCAAACATTCCCATAGACACCCTCCTAAACCTTGTGGACGGCCTTCCCAGAAGAGTTGAGGCTGTTATAGCTGCAAAGGGCGGAGCCAACTCAATATTGAACCCTACGGACTAAGACGCCATTGAAGTTGATGTGTGTGTAAAGGCAGGTGTCCCAATAATTTTGACAATATAGTGTTGTGCCTCAAAAGTCCCATTCCGGTGCATTTTTTTTTTCTTTTTCTTTTTTTTCTTTCGTTGAATTTTTGGGGATATAGATAAAGAGGCACTCCTTTTTTCCTTCCCTGCATCAGGATATCGGTGACACCTTGTGAAGGGTGCGATTTGGCTTTGGTGACAGGATCATCCAATGCCCAGGGCAAAGATGGCAAAATGCCCCCCCCCCCTCTTCATTAAGTGCGAACCTATGAGGAGGGAGAGCACAGCCCGCACCTCCTCCTGCCCCTCCCCTCCTCGCTGCTGACAGATGTAGTGATGCCGCTGTCACTACTCCTGTCATCCTTATAGTAGAAGGAACTTGCAGCGCCCCCATCCCTACAATACATGGTGCGCCCAGGGCAACCGCCCCTTCTGCCTACCCCTTGTCCCGGCACGGCCCACTGCAGGGGTTGTCCTTAAGGGTTCAGTTAGTCCTTCTATCCTCCCTCCGACCTCCCCTCTAGTCTTGCACAGTTGTAGCGGCTCCTCTCCTGGGCTGAAACTTCTTCCTCTGATTTCACCGCACACTGTGAGCTTCTCACCATGTGCATTAGAAGCTGCAGCAAGTCAGATAGAGCCCCGCTTGAATGGCCAGATATAAGCAGGTTAAACATCAACTTTAAGGCCGGCACTGAAAGGTTTTAGCTGATTTGTTTTCCTCCATTTGTTGGAATTCCCAGGAACTGGTCGGACTGGTTCTGGCGCATTGTCCGGGGTTGAGGCAGACGCCTGAGCCCAGAATCCTTGAGGTGGGCTGCGGTTCTGGCGCCGTGTCCTTGGCTTTGCTGCGGAATGTTCCTCAGGTAATGTAGAGAATTGTGTACTTGTGTTTGTAAACCAAAGAGGAAAAATGTCATATATTATAGATGGCCAGTCCTTAGATGGGCTGCATTTGTTTTCTTTTTCTAGGCCCCCCCCAGTGATCCTGCTGATAACACACTTCCTGTCCTATAGTGACAACACTTCCTTATCCTACTCTATCTATGGAGCAATGTTGTCACCCCAGGGGAGGACCAAAGAACACTCTCACCCCTTCCCTCTATAACAAAGGTCTCTAAACTGTGGCCCGGGGGCTGGACATGGCCCTTTGTTTGCCTTTATCTGGCCCTTGGAACACTATTCCCCCCACTGACACCAATGATGGGGCACTATGCCTCGCACTGACACCAATGATGGGGAACTATTCCTCCCACTAACACCAATGATGGGGCACTATTCCCCCCACTGACACCAATGATGGGGCACTATGCCTCGCACTGACACCAATGATGGGGAACTATTCCTCTCACTGATACCAATGATGGGGCACTATTCCTCCCACTGACACCAATGATGGGGCACTATTCCTCCCCACTGACACCAATGATGGGGCACTATTCCTCCCCACTGACACCAATGATGGGGCACTATTCCTCCCCACTGACACCAATGATGGGACACTATTCCTCCCACTGACACCAATGATGGGGCACTATCCCTCCCACTGACACCAATGATGGGGCACTATCCCTCCCACTGACACCAATGATGAGGCACTATTCCTCCCACTGACATCAATGATGGGGCACTATTCCTCCCACTGACACCAATGATGGGACACTATTCCTTCCACTGCCACCAGTCCAAAAGAAGCACATCCAGTAAAGTATAATGGTAGCAGTAGTATGTGTGTATGTGAGGGATAGGAAGGGGGGACCTGGATGTGATATGATATTTTCCTTCTTATAAATGTGTTGCTTGTCTTGTGTTTGTCTCAGGCTCGTGTTCTGGCCATAGATAAAACGGAGGCGGCTGTGAATCTCACCCGAGATAACGCCGAGAGGTAAGTGACCGAGGATAGCGACAAATGAGCTGAGATTTCAGATAAGGATTTTGATTTTGTTGGGTTTATCCCTTTGATTGCCGACACATTAGATTCCTCTACAAATCAGGTTCAGCCTCCCCCTTACCCAAATTAAAGTAGAACTCCACCTAATATAGATTTTTTTCCTATGGATCCCCATGTAAATGGATCAAACACATACTTTTTATTATTTAAAAATAACCATTTAATATGTGGGCAAGGATTCTCCAGGCACTGTGGGTTAGAGTTTTCCCTTGAAGATGAAGGTCAGGACTTGGGGATAGGGGTAGGGACCTCCCCCAAAGATCAGGAAGCATGCCGTCAAAGGTCAGGAGGTGTGGCTTACCTCCGTCCAAGTGTGCTTACCAAGTTTTCTTTGCAGAAAAGAGCTCAACCTTTCTCCTCCCCACCCGCCACCTTAGCTGTGTAATTCCTCTTTTAATGTTCCCGGTGCCGTTCCCCTTGAGGAGATAATTGACATTTATTTTTGGATAGCGGAGATCTGTAGAGAAGAAATTTGAAACATTGATGACAATGGATACATAAATGGAATGATTGGGGATTTGTGTTATTGTCCAATGACCTCTCTCTGTTTATGTTCTGCAGACTCAATCTACAACACCGAATCCAGATTTTTCAGCATGACATATTGTCAGGTTAGACATTCTTCCTCCAGCAACCCTTCCCCCACCTCCAGCAACCCTTTCCCCTGCCTCCAGAAACCCTTCTGCCTCCAGCAACCCTTCCTCTGCCTTCCTCCACCTCCAGCAACCTTTCCTCCATCCCTAGCAACCCATCCTCCACCCGCAGCAACCTTTCCCATGTCTCCAACAATCCTTCCTCTGCCTCCTACTTCCGCCTCCAGCAAACCTTCCTCCGCCTCCAGCAACCCGTCCCCCCGCCTCCAGCAATCCTTCCTCTGCCTCCAGCAACCCTTTTTCCGTGTCCTCATTTTGCCTCCGGCAACCCTTCCTCCACCTCCAGCAATCCTTCTTACGCCTTCAGCGACCCTTCTTCTTCCTCCTCCTTCTGCTTGCAGCAACCTTTTTTCCTCCTCCTTCCCATTCTAGCAAACCTTCCTCTGCCTCAAGCAACCCTTCTTCCGCCTCCAGCAACCTGTCTTCCACCACCTTCTTTCGCCTGCAGCAATCCTTCTTCCTCCTCCTCCTTCTGCCTCCAGCAACCCTTCCTCTGCTTCCAGCAACTCTTCTTCCACCTCCAGCAACCCTTCTACTGCCTCTTCCTTCCACTTCCAGCAACCGTTTTCCTGTCTCCAGAAACCCTTCTTCCTTTCCTTCCTCTGCTTCCAGCAACCATTTTTCTGCCTCCAGCAACCCTTCTTCCTCCTCTAGCAACCCTTTTTCCTTTCCTTCCTCCGCTTCCAGCAACCATTTTTCTGCCTCCAGCAAACCTTCTTCCTCCTCCTTCTGCCTCCAGCAACCCTTCTTCCTCCTCCAGCAATCCTTCTTGCGACTTCAGCAACCCTTCTTCTTCCTCCCCCTCCTTCTTCTGCCTGCAGCAAGCCTTTTGCCTCCTCCTCCTTACACCTCTAGCAAACCTTCCTCTGCCTCAAGCAACCCTTCTGCCTCCAGCAACCTGTCTTCCACCTCCTCCTTCCGCCTGCAGCAACCCTTCTTCCACCTCGAGCAACCCTTTTTCCTCCTCCTTCCTTCCTCCACTTCCATCAACCTTTTTCCACCTCCAGCAAACCTTCTTCCTCCTCCTTCCGCCTCCAGCAACCCTTCTTCCGCTTTCAGTAACCCCTCCTCAGCCTCCAGTAACCCCTCCTGTGCCTCAAGCAACCCTTTCTCAACCACTGGCAACCCTTTCTCCGCTTCCAGTAACCCTTCCTTCACCTCCAGTAACCTATCTCCCTCCAACAACCCTTCCTCTGCCTCCAACAACTCTTCCTTTGCATCCGCCAGCCTTTGTTTTGCCTCCAGCAGCCCTTCCTCAGTCTCACCCCCCCTCTCTAACACAGACCCCGCAGAGCACCTCCTCGGCCTGGGCCCTGTGGACATTTTGGTCAGTAACCCTCCCTACATATTCACAGAGGACCTGTCTAGTTTGGACCCGGAGATCTTAAGGTGAGGCCCTTTTTTTCTGTACATCCATCTGATTGTATCTACTGCTAGTAAATCAAACACAGCTGGACTGTCCGATTTATTCTAGAGAACTTTTTACCATTCTGGGAGCTTGGCCCCATTAAACCCGTTCATGACTTGAGGGGGGATCATTGAAGCTTGGACGCTTAGACTGAATTTCGCAGTCGGCGCTGTGCCTTTCTCTGACCTATAGATGGCACTGTGGCTTTCTGTATCTTTACACAGCACCAGATGAGCGAAAATATGAGAATTTCAGCAACAGTATTGGGATCCTCCAATACTGCAGGAGAGGGTGATAAGTTCTAAACCCCCCCCCCCCCCCCCACTACCCATCCAAACCCTCCCCACCTGTAAACACTTACCTGACTCCATGTCACCAGCAATGTCCCCCCGACTCCAGCACCGCTCCCCTCAATTCCTGCTTTCACAGGAGACACTGAGGGCCGTGGATTTGTTTAAATGCCAGGCAGTTCTCTCCCTTCAGATGACTGCAAATGCTACTTTAACCACTTCAGTCCCGGAAGACTTTACCCCCCTTAATGAGCAGAGCACCTTTTGCGATACTGCGTCGCTTTAACTGACAACTGCGCGGTCGTGTGACGTTGTACCCAAACTAATTTGACGTTTTTTTTTCCCCACAAATAGAGCTTTCTTTTGGTGGTATTTGATCACCTCTGCGTTTTTTATTTTTTGCGCTATAACCAAAAAAAGAGCGTCAATTTAGAAAAAAAAAAGCAACATTTTTTTACTTTTTGCTATAATAAATATCCCCAAAAAATATATATAAAAAAAAATGAATTTCTTCCTCAGTTTAGGCCGATACGTATTCTTCGACATATTTTTGTTAAAAAAAAAAAAATCGCAATAAGCGTATGTTGATTGGTTTGCGCGAAAGTTATAGTGTCTACAAAATATGGGGTTAGATTTATGGCATTTTTATTATTTATTTTTTTTATTAGTAATGGCGGGGATCTGCGATTTTTTTATCGGGACTGCGACATTGCGGCGGACAAATCGGACACTTTTGACACTATTTTGGGACCATTAACATTTATACAACAATCAGAGCTAAAAATAGCAACTGATTACTGTGTATATGACATTGGCAGGGAAGGGGTTAATCATTAGGGGGGCGATCAAGGGGTTAAGTGTGTCCTAGGGAGTGATTCTAACTGTAGGGGGGGATGGGCTACCACTGACATGACAGAGATCACTGTTCCTGATGACAAGAAGCAGTAGATCTCTGTCATGTTGCTAGGCAGAACAGGGAAATGCCTTGTTTATATAGGCATCTCCCCGATCTGTTTCTCCTCGCTGAGATCACGGGCCGCCGGCGGGCATCGAACATTCTCGTACAGGGACGTCAGTTTGCGCAGGAGTGCCATTCTGCCAACGTATATCGGCACGAGACGGTCGGCAAGTGGTTAAGGAATGAAATGTTTTTAAGGCGGAGCTAAACCCTTCTATCCCTTTCAGCCAGGGAAGCCACCATCTTGGCCTCTCTTTGTTCTGCAGTTGCCATGGTGCTGCACATGTGATCAGTTATGACGCCAGCCATTGGATGCTTTGCCAGTTTGGTTGAGGACACAAGCAAATATGACATTTGGCATTCCTGGCATGCTGGTGATGTAACTGTTTTTTTAAAACCGTTAAATCGGTTGTTTTAGTTCCACTTTAACCTCTTCCCAACCTCTTCAATGACGGCTACAGCGTGGTTTCATAACTCTGGGATGGCGCTACCCGCACGCCCCTGCGGAGTGCATTGGCAGGGATCTGTGATCAGCTGTGTCCTTCGAACGCAGCAGATTGGGGTAAAGAGCCAATCACAGAGGTTCTTTACCATGTGACCAGCTGTGTCCAATCACAGCTGATCACAGTGTAAACAGGATTTGCCGATTATCGGCATTCCTCTCCTCACGCTGACAGTGCATAAGCGGAAATCCACACAGGGGACATCTGCACTGATAATCAGGGCACTAATCATCCGTGTCCTAAAGATCAGTGCAGCTCCAACAGTGCCCATTACTGTAGCCTCATTAGTGCCCATCAGTGCAGCCTCATCTGTACAGCCTTATCTGTGCCCATCTGTGCAGCCTTATCTGTGCCCATCTGTGCAGCCTCATCTGTGCCCATCTGTGCAGCCTCATCTGTGCCCATCTGTGCAGCCTCATCTGTGTAGCCTCATCTGTGCCCATCTGTGCAGCCTCATCTGTGCCCATCCGTGCAGCCTCATCTGTGCCCATCCGTGTAGCCTCATCTGTGCCCACCAGTGCAGCCTCATCTGTGCCCATCCGTGTAGCCTCATCTGTGCCCATCAGTGCAGCCTCATCTGTGCCCACCAGTGCAGCCTCATCTGTGCCCACCAGTGCAGCCTCATCTGTGCCCACCAGTGCAGCCTCATCTGTGCCCACCAGTGCCTTCACATCAGTGAAGGGGAAAAATTACTTATTTACAAAATGTTATAACCAACTAAGAAAAACTTTATTTATTTTTTTTAAATGTTGTTTTTTTTTTTTTTTTGTTTAGCCAAAAAATTAAAATCCAGTGGTGACCAAATACCAGCAAAATAAAGCTCCGTCAGTCTCCAAAAAATATTAAAAATGTCATATGGTTACAGTGTAGCATGACCGTGCAATTGTCATTCAAAGTGTGACAGCGCTGAAAGCTGAGAATTGGTCTGGGCAGGAAGGGGGGGGGGTGGGGTGGGGTGACAGTGCCCGGTATTGAAGGGGTTAAGAAGAATTGACAAGTTTTAGAGATATTATTTATTTTATTTATTTATTTTTTTTTTACTTACACTGGATACCCCGTGACCTGGTTGGCTGAAAACTTTCGCAGACACCTGATTGGGTAACACCATGCTGGTTCTAACTCTTCTAGGTATGAGGACCGGGCAGCATTAGACGGGGGCCCTGATGGAATGGATGTGATGAAGGCTATTCTACGTCTTGCACCTCTCCTGCTGAACCCGGGAGGGTAGGTGAGCCCCACCCAATACTGCCCAACGATTTCCGGATCGGGGGGCCGCATATGACCCAAATCTTCTACATTCCCAGGTCCGTCTTCCTAGAGGGAGACCCCCGACATCCGGACATGGTGGAGGAGTGGCTGCAGAACCATCCCGAGCTTCAGCTCCAACTTCTCAATGTGGTGAAAGATTTCTGCAGCAAGTACGTCTGTCCGGGACACACAGAATACATAGCGGGCGGGGGCGGGGGCGGGGGAAGAGGGGTTAGGGGGTCCAGTGCAGAGATGAGAACCCTTCCTGGGGGGGGGGGGGGGGTTGGGGCACCATAGGTTTGTGGCCAAGGGGAAGTGGCCTATCGTGGCACCAGGAAGGTATTACCATTGCCTGATGATTGGTACTTTGGTTGCCATGTTGCTCCTTTTTTTTATTTAATAACCAAAAGTGACAACCATCAGACAGCACAAAGTGTGCAATAATCATATATAATTATAAGGAAAAGAAAATGAGGAAAAGACGATCAGTTTCCTTGTAATGTGTCATCAGATATTTGCTTTCATGTAAACTGCTGATGGTGTCAGTTTCGCCCTTCTTTACCTTGCCGGCTCAGAGGTGACACAACCATGTAAATCCCATGTACAGTCTGATCACTGGGGGAGGGGAGACTGAGGAAATGCTTCTTCCTCCTTCTACAAAGTTACAATGTACAGTCTGATCACTGGGGGAGGGGAGACTGAGGAAATGCTTCTTCCTCCTTCTACAAAGTTACAATGTACAGTCTGATCGGGGGGGGGGGGGGAGTAAAGGGGGAGACTGAGGAAATGCTTCTTCCTGCCTGCAGCAGACTGATGACATCATTTCAGCCTTGCCAAAGTCACCGACAGGAGTTCAAGGACGGCTTTTTACTGATAAAAGATGGAGAATTTCTGAGGGTTGATCCTGTTGCTGTATATTGTGACACCTCAGGAATATAGTGATGTTGACTTGTTACTGAAAGGTCCTCTTTAACTAGGTTTGCACCAATACCAATACTAGTATCGGTGCTGATACCGAGCATTTGCAGGAGTACTTGTGAGGAAAAGATGATCCGCACTCCGGTGGTTGCTCTTAAAATATGTTGTATTTATTGTCAAGCCACAGTGACCAAACGCAAATGAGAACAGCTGACGCGTTTCCGCCTATAAGGCCTTAGTCATATGACTAAGGTTATGACTAAGGCCTTATAGGCTGAAACGCGTCAGCTGTTCTCATTTGCGTTTGGTCACTGTGGCTTCACAATAAATACAACATATTTTAAGAGCAACCACCGGCGTGCGGATCATCTTCTCATTTCTCTACTCAGTGACTGTGGATCGAGCACCCGGGAGCTCTGTTTTCTATGTGATGTATGGGTAGTAGCACTGACTTTTTTGTTTATATGCAGGAGTACTTGTACTCCTGCAAATGCTCCCGATGCTTAGCCTGATACCTGGGCACTCGGGGATGATCGATGTGGCGGTGGGGGAAGTTAGAATCACGGTCTCCCTGTGTGACTTTCAGTAAAGCAGCCGAGAGCCGCTCCTCCACCTCCCCCCACCGCGGCTGTCGGCTGCTTTATTGAAAGCCACACAGGGAGACCGTGATTCTAACTTCCCCCACCGCCACACCGATCATTCCTGAGTGTACCCTCTATCCTCCTGGTCCTCATCCGGTCTCCCGCCGGTCCCGCCCCCACCTGCTCCTCCGGTCCTCTCCTCCTGTCCTCCCCCTGTCTGCTCCTCCCCCTGTCCACTCCTCTGGTCCCTCCCCCCTGTCCACTCCTCTGGTCCCTCCCCCCCCGTACGTTCCTCTGGTCCCTCCCCTCCCGTACGTTCCTCTGGTCCCTCCCGTACGTTCCTCTGGTCCCTCCCCTCCCGTACGTTCCTCTGGTCCCTCCCCTCCCGTACGTTCCTCTGGTCCCTCCCCCCCCCCCCCGTACGTTCCTCTGGTCCCTCCCCCCCCCCGTACGTTCCTCTGGTCCCCCCCGTACGTTCCTCTGGTCCCTCCCCCCCCCCCGTACGTTCCTCTGGTCACTCCCCCCCGTACGTTCCTCTGGTCCCTCCCCCCCCGTACGTTCCTCTGGTCCCTCCCCCCCGTACGTTCCTCTGGTCCCTCCCCCCCCCCGTACGTTCCTCTGGTCCCTCCCCCCGTACACTCCTCTGGTCCCTCCCCCCGTACGCTCCTCTGGTGTATGCCCCCCGTGCGTTCCCCCCTGGTCCCTTCCCCTGTGCGCTCCTCCGTCCCCTCTCCCCCCCCCCCGCCTGCTCCCCCTGTCCTCTCCTCCCCCTGTCCTCTCCTCCCCCTGTCTGCTCCTCCCCCTGTCCGCTCCTCTGGTCCATCTCCCCCGTGCGCTCCTCTGGTCCCTCTCCCCCGTGCGCTCCTCTGGTCCCTCTCCCCCGTGCGCTCCTCTGGTCCCTCTCCCCCGTGCGCTCCTCTGGTCCCTCTCCCCCGTGCGCTCCTCTGGTCCCTCTCCCCCGTGCGCTCCTCTGGTCCCTCTCCCCCGTGCGCTCCTCTGGTCCCTCTCCCCCGTGCGCTCCTCTGGTCCCTCTCCCCCGTGTGCGCTCCTCTGGTCCCTCTCCCCCGTGTGCGCTCCTCTGGTCCCTCTCCCCCGTGTGCGCTCCTTTGGTCCCTCTCCCCCGTGTGCGCTCCTCTGGTCCCTCTCCCCCGTGCGCTCCTCTGGTCCCTCTCCCCCGTGCGCTCCTTTGGTCCCTCTCCCCCGTGCGCTCCTTTGGTCCCTCTCCCCCGTGCGCTCCTTTGGTCCCTCTCCCCCGTGCGCTCCTTTGGTCCCTCTCCCCCGTGCGCTCCTTTGGTCCCTCTCCCCCGTGCGCTCCTCTGGGCCCTCTCCCCCGTGCGCTCCTCTGGTCCCTCTCCCCCGTGCGCTCCTCTGGTCCCTCTCCCCCGTGCGCTCCTCTGGTCCCTCTCCCCCGTGCGCTCCTCCGTCCCCCCCCCCCCGTCCGCTTCTCCGGTCTCCCCCCCCCCCCCGGTCCGCTCCTCCGGTCCCCCCTCTGTGCTGAGGCTGCAGTGAAAGGGACTGGGGAATCTCTATCCTCAGTCCCTTTCTCTGTCTCAAAGGAAAGATGTCGGGTCTGTTCACCAAAGCCCCCCAATAGGGTTGAATAAAAAAAAAAAAAAAAAAAGGAATCGTACTAAAAATTGCTTTTAAAGTAAAATTGTAAAATAAAGAAAGCATTGTGTAAATAAAAGAAAAAAATAAATAAATATATCTATCTATCTCTCTTTAACACTTGCTGGTGACCAAACAGACTGTATTACTAAGTTGTGACGGCTGAATCCTGTGTATCTGCTCTTCACAGGCCGAGATTTATTCACCTGCGGAGGAGAGATGGGACCTCGTCTTCCTGAAGATACTCAGATATCCACCTGGATCTGCTTGTCCATTGCAGGGCGTACTGGGAGGAAGGAGGAAGGAGGAAGGAGGAGGAGGAGGATGATCACAATGTCAGATTTCTGCATTCAGCAGTACAGGGTGGAAGCTGTTCTGGGTGTCCTGACCCCTCCCCCCACCCCCCCCCAGAACATTCAGAATTTAAATAAAAGACTTTTCGTTTACATCACAGACATTACAGATCGTAGTTTGGATAACCCATCCTCCACCTCCTTTTTTCCAAGAATCTAAAGCCAAGCCATTGCAGAACACTTCTGTTTTCCATTCCATATAATACTAGAAAGTAACAGATGTGACTTTGTATCTCTGTGTGAAATAAAGTTGTGGAACAAAATAAAGCCGGGTGAGTGCTGCTCCGCCATTCATAGGAAGCTTTGTATTCTATGAATGACTACAAATCCAATACGGCACAAGTGTCCATATCTTGGGGATAAACGTACGGTGCCATATCCATATACAGTATTGCACAAAAGTAAGTACACCTCTCACATTTTTGTAAATATTTCCTTCTATCTTTTCATGTGACAACACTGCAGAAATGACACTTGTCTACAATGTAAAGTAGTGAGTGTACAGCTTGTATAACGGTGTAAATTTGCTGTCCCCTCAAAATAACTCAACACACAGCCATTAATGTCTAAACCACTGGCAACAAAAGTGAGAAAAAGTTCTGATCTGATTCACTCCGGCGAAACCTGTTGGTCATGCAAGTAAAAGCAGCCTCAGCTTAGCTCCCTCCAGGCCATGCCTCTCCGACGCATTTTGTCCCATTGGGGTGAAATGCGTCAGTAGGCGTGGCCTGGACAGAGCTAGGCGGAGGCTGCTTTTACTTTCACGACCAACGGGCTTCTCCAGAGTGCGGCGATCAGAACTTTCTTCTCTCCTAACAAACTGAATGGGTACGGATGTTTGTCCCGTTCATATCCGGTTCACAATGGGAGATGCTCACCGATCCCCTGCTGAATGAAGTAGAGGGCCCCCCCCGTATGAAAGGACCTGAAATATTATACTATTTCTTTCTTCTGGTGCCTGTGAAGTTTGTTTCTCACCGTAGTAGATAGTAGATACTCTATTGATTATAGATCGGGCTCCGCTGATCAACTCTCCTTGCTGAAACCCCCATGATGCTTTGCTGTGCACTGATTCAGTTGGAGGCTTTTTAATTCTATTAGTCCCTTACAATTAGACACGTGCAATTCGTTTTGTTCCGAATTCGTTTTTTTTAACGAATTTCGACAAATTAGGAAATATCTGAATTAACGAAAACCCGTTTAACGAATTTTTCCGGAAATTCGAAAATAAGAATGAAAAATTCAAAGAACGAATATATGAAAATCTGAAATAATAACTAATAATAATTTAACTATTATTAACTATTAAATTATAGGTATTGGAATTTCCTTTCAAATTTGGCTGCTAGTGAACGTAACAAATACGAATTTATCCGAAGTTACGAATTATCTGAAATAACGAATCCTGCATCTAAAACGAATGAAATATAACGAATTAATAATAATTATTTAACAATAATAAAAACTTTTTAAAATATTATTATTATTATTTATTATTAATTTGTTCCGTTCCATATGTTTAGATGCGGCATTCGTTATTCCAGATAATTCGTAACTTCGGAGTAAATTCGTTCACTAACAGCCAAATTTGAAAGGAAATTCCAATACCTATAGTTTAATAGTTGGTTATGTTTGAATTTTCGGGAAAAAAACAAAAACGAATGAAACGAAAAAGAACAAATTTTTCGGCGGTGCACGTGTCTATTTATACGGTTTGGGTCCGTTCCTAAGAAGTCACGGCTTCTATGCCCTGCACTGATCATATCAGCTGTTTCAGGCTTCCTGGAGCTGTGATGGAATGGAACCTTCTGTTCTGTACTCTGCTAATTCTGGAAATAAATGATCTCTGATGATCCACAATCTTTCCTTTTATTATTTCTATTGCAGTCTCTGCAAACCCCACAGCAGGAGCACTTATAATAAATCACCTCTTCTCTCTTCTCTCTGCTACAAAGTATCTATAATAGTGACTGCTCTCCTTTTCTCCCCCCCCCTTCTGTTTGCTGCCGGAGGATTGGATTCTCTATTGTCATTTCCTGGAAGTCTGGGTGACAAAGTCCCTCTGGGCAGCCGAGCCTTTCCAGGAATCCGCCGATGTCTGATCTCACTGGAAATTGTCAGACGGTCTGTGCGTGAGCAAAGAGCCTCAACCTGAACCGTGTATATCATAGGAGGTATATACTCCCCGATCCTGAGCCCTGTATATCATAGGAGGTATATACTCTCCGATCCTGAGCCATGTATATCATAGGAGGTATATACTCCCTGATCCTGAGCCGTGTATATCATAGGAGATATATACTCCCTGATCCTGAGCCGTATATATCATAGGAGGTATATACTCCCGATCCTGAGCCATGTATATCATAGAAGGTATATACTCCCCGATCCTGAGCCGTATATATCATAGGAGGTATATACTCCCCGATCCTGAGCCTGGTATATCATAGGAGGTATATACTCCCTGATCCTGAGCCGTGTATATCATAGGAGGTATATACTCCCTGATCCTGAGCCGTATATATCATAGGAGGTATATACTCCCTGATCCTGAGCCGTATATATCATAGGAGGTATATACTCCCTGATCCTGAGCCGTATATATCATAGGAGGTATATACTCTCCGATCCTGAGCCGTATATATCATAGGAGGTATATACTCCCGATCCTGAGCCATGTATATCATAGAAGGTATATACTCCCCGATCCTGAGCCGTATATATCATAGGAGGTATATACTCCCCGATCCTGAGCCTGGTATATCATAGGAGGTATATACTCCCTGATCCTGAGCCGTGTATATCATAGGAGGTATATACTCCCCGATCCTGAGCCGTGTATATCATAGGAGGTATATACTCCCCGATCCTGAGCCGTGTATATCATAGGAGGTATATACTCCCCAATCCTGAGCCTTGTATATCATATAAGGTATATACTCCCCGATCCTGAGCCATGTATATCATAGGAGGTATATACTCCCCGATCCTGAGCCGTATATATCATAGGAGGTATATACTCCCTGATCCTGAGCCGTGTATATCATAGGAGGTATATACTCCCCGATCCTGAGCTGTATATATCATAGGAGGTATATACTCCCCGATCCTGAGCTGTATATATCATAGAAGGTATATACTCCCTGTTCCTGAGCCGTGTATATCATAGGAGGTATATACTCCCCGATCCTGAACCGTATATATCATAGGAGGTATATACTCCCCGATCCTGAGCCTTGTATATCATAGAAGGTATATACTCCCCGATCCTGAGCCGTGTATATCATAGGAGGTATATACTCCCCGATCCTGAGCCGTATATATCATAGGAGGTATATACTCCCTGATCCTGAGCCGTATATATCATAGGAGGTATATACTCCCCGATCTTCAGCCCTGTATATCAAAGGAGATATATACTCCCCGATCCTGAGCCGTATATATCATAGGAGGTATATACTCCCCGATCCTGAGCCGTATATATCATAGGAGGTATATACTCCCTGATCCTGAGCCGTGTATATCATAGGAGGTATATACTCCCCGATCCTGAGCTGTATATATCATAGGAGGTATATACTCCCCGATCCTGAGCTGTATATATCATAGAAGGTATATACTCCCTGATCCTGAGCCGTATATATCATAGGAGGTATATACTCCCCGATCTTCAGCCCTGTATATCAAAGGAGATATATACTCCCCGATCCTGAGCCGTATATATCATAGGAGGTATATACTCCCCGATCCTGATCCGTATATATCATAGGAGGTATATACTCCCAGATCCTGATCCGTATATATCATAGGAGGTATATACTCCCAGATCCTGATCCGTATATATCATAGTAGGTATATACTCCCAGATCCTGATCCGTATATATCATAGGAGGTATATACTCCCCGATCCTGATCCGTATATATCAAAGGAGATATATACTCCCCGATCCTGAGCCGTATATATCATAGGAGGTATATACTCCCCAATCCTGAGCCGTATATATCACAGGAGGTATATACTCCCCGATCCTGAGCCGTGTATATCATAGGAGGTATATACTCCCTGATCCTGAGCCCTGTATATCATAGGAGGTATATGCTCCCCGATCTTCAGCCCTGTATATCAAAGGAGATATATACTCCCTGATCCTGAGCCGTATATATTATAGGAGGTATATACTCCCCGATCCTGAGCCGTATATATCATAGGAGGTATATACCCCCCGATCCTGAACCGTATATATTATAGGAGGTATATACTCCCCAATTGTGAACCGTGTATATCATAAGAGGTATATACTCCCCGATCCTGAGCCGTATATATCATAGGAGGTATATACTCCCTGATCCTGAACCGTGTATATCATAAGAGGTATATACTCCCCGATCCTGAGCCGTATATATCATAGGAGGTATATACGCCCTGATCCTGAGCTGTATATATATCATAGGAGGTATATACTCCCTGATCCTGAGCCGTGTATATCATAGGAGGTATATACTCCCCGATCCTGAACCGTATATATCATATGAGGTATATACTCCCTGATTCTGAGCCGTATATATCATAGGAGGTATATACTCCCTGATCTTGAGCTGTATATATCATAGGAGATATATACTTCCCGATCCTGAGCCGTATATATCATAGGAGGTATATACTTCCCGATCCTGAACCGTATATATCATATGAGGTATATACTTCCCGATTCTGAGCCGTATATATCATAGGAGGTATATACTTCCCGATCCTGAATCGTATATATCATAGGAGGTATATACTCCCAGATCCTGAGCAGTATATATATCATAGGAGGTATATACTCCCCGATCCTGAACCATATATATCATAGGAGGTATATACTCCCTGATCCTGTGCCGTATATATCATAGGAGGTATATACTCCCCGATCCTGAAATATATATAATATAGGAGGTATATACTTCCCGATCCTGAGCTGTATATATCATAGGAGGTATATACTTCCCGATCCTGAACCGTATATATCATATGAGGTATATACTTCCCGATTCTGAGCCGTATATATCATAGGAGGTATATACTCCCCAATCCTGAACCGTATATATCATAGGAGGTATATACTCCCAGATCCTGAGCAGTATATATATCATAGGAGGTATATACTCCCCGATCCTGAACCATATATAATATAGGAGGTATATACTTCCCGATCCTGAGCCGTATATATCATAGGAGGTATATACTCCCTGATCAATATTGTGATGTCATTATTGCGATTTTCTGGAATATTAAGGCCTCATGCACACTGGACGTTATAAAAAACGCCAGTAGCTTTGCAGTGAGTTTTTCAACGTTTAATAGCGTTTTTCCACGTTAGGGTTTTAGCGTTTTTTTTTTAGCATTTATCAACGTTTATCAGCGTTAGAGCGTTTTTACAGCTGAAAAACGTCTCTCTGAACCCACTAGTTTTTTTTTTTTTTTCTTTACTGCTCAAAAACGCCACTGCCCAAAACTGCTGATAACAGCCTATGTGTGCATGGAGACATAGGATAACAGGATGGAGAGTTTAATGTCTGTAGAAAAAAAACATCTAGCTGTTGTAAAAATGCCCCGTGTGCATGAGGCCTACATTGGTAAAAGTGAATTCAGTGCTGCGATTTCCTCTATTCCCACAGCTCTGCTCTGACCGGATAAAGGAGAGTAGGGATGTTGCGGGGGGGGGGGGGGGCCAATAAACATTTACTACGGGGCCCTGTGATGGGTAGGAACACTCATGGTTGGCAGGCTTTTGCGGTGGCCCGGAATGGTGTTTTATGTGTTGTGTTGCCTTCTCATGTTATCAGTGACGGGCCGAGTACACAATGTCCTGTGCGGACGGGTCGAAGTTTCATCTTACAGGATCTCTCCGGTGTACAAAGCTCATAAAGGTGAATTTCCCTGGTGAATGAGCTGTACATTCCATCCTTCCTGGAATACAGAGAGGAAGGGCAAATTCCACATGCCTTTTATGTGAGATCAGTTCCATCACAGGGACCTCTGAGCTTCAATCTTCTGCCGCGTTCCCCTTGACTTGTATGGAGACAGAAGCCATTTGGAAGTAAGCAAAAGCCCATTTACAAAAGTCTACCGGGACATGGTTCTTTAGCACCCAAGGCAAAGCTAAAACGCTCCTTCTCCATCGGCCATAAACTACTTGAGGTGTCCAATAACAAAACTCCAGAAGATTTTACCCCCTTCATGACCTGGCCATTTTTTTGCTATTCAGCACAGTACTTTAACTGGTAATTGCGCGGTCATGCAACGCTGTACCCAAATTAAATTTCCCACAAATAGAGCTTTCTTTTGGTGGTATTTGATTGCCAGAGAGGAAGAAGAAGCCTGGAGGAAGAAGAAGACCAGAGGAAGAAGAAGAACAGAGAAAGAAGAAGACAGGAGGAAGAAGATGACCGGAGGAAGAAGACGACCGGAGGAAGAAGAAGACTGGCGGAAGAAGACGACCGGAGAAAGAAGACGACCGGAGAAAGAAGACGACCGGAGAAAGAAGAAGACTGGAGAAAGAAGAAGACTGGCGGAAGAAGACGACCGGAGGAAGAAGACGACCGGAGAAAGAAGAAGACCGGAGAAAGAAGAAGACTGGCGGAAGAAGACGACCGGAGGAAGAAGAAGACCGGCGGAAGAAGACGACCGGAGAAAGAAGACGACCGGAGAAAGAAGACGACCGGAGAAAGAAGAAGACTGGAGAAAGAAGAAGACTGGCGGAAGAAGACGACCGGAGGAAGAAGACGACCGGAGAAAGAAGAAGACCGGAGAAAGAAGAAGACTGGCGGAAGAAGACGACCGGAGGAAGAAGAAGACCGGAGGAAGAAGAAGACCGGCGGAAGAAGACGACCGGAGGAAGAAGAAGACCGGAGGAAGAAGAAGACTGGCGGAAGAAGAAGACCGGAGGAAGAAGACGACCGGAGGAAGAAGAAGACCGGAGGAAGAAGAAGACCGGCAGAAGAAGAAGACCGGAGGAAGAAGAAGACCGGCAGAAGAAGAAGACCGGAGGAAGAAGAAGACCGGCGGAAGAAGACGACTGGCGGAAGAAGGCGACCGGAGGAAGAAGAAGACCGGCGGAAGAAGACGACCGGAGAAAGAAGACGACTGGAGAAAGAAGAAGACTGGCGGAAGAAGACGACCGGAGGAAGAAGAAGACCGGAGGAAGAAGAAGACTGGCGGAAGAAGACGACCGTCCACTGCTCTACTGACACCGTCCACTGCTCTACTGACACCGTCCTCTGCTCTACTGACACCGTCCTCTGCTCTACTGACACCGTCCTCTGCTCTACTGACACCGTCCTCTGCTCTACTGACACCGTCCACTGCTCTACTGACACCATTCACTGCCCTACTGACACCATCCACTGCTCTACTGACACTGTCCTCTGCTCTACTGACACCGTCCACTGCTCTACTGACACTGTCCTCTGCTCTACTGACACTGTCCTCTGCTCTACTGACACCATCCACTGCTCTACTGACACCGTCCACTGCTCTACTGACACCGTCCTCTGCTCTACTGACACCATCCACTGCTCTACTGACACCGTCCACTGCTTTACTGACACTGTCCACTGCCCTACTGACACCGTCCACTGCTCTACTGACACCATCCACTGCCCTACTGACACCATCCACTGCTCTACTGACACCGTCCACTGCCCTACTGACACCGTCCACTGCTCTACTGACACCATCCACTGCCTTACTGACACCATCCTCTGCTCTACTGACACCGTCCACTGCCCTACTGACACCATCCACTGCTCTACTGACACCATCCACTGCCCTACTGACACCATCCACTGCTCTACTGACACCGTCCACTGCCCTACTGACACCGTCCACTGCTCTACTGACACCATCCACTGCCTTACTGACACCATCCTCTGCTCTACTGACACCGTCCACTGCTCTACTGACACCGTCCTCTGCCCTACTGACACCGTCCACTGCCCTACTGACACCGTCCACTGCTCTACTGACACCGTCCACTGCTCTACTGACACCATCCACTGCCTTACTGACACCATCCTCTGCTCTACTGACACCGTCCACTGCTCTACTGACACCGTCCACTGCCTTACTGACACCATCCTCTACTCTACTGACACCGTCCACTGCCTTACTGACACCATCCACTGCTCTACTGACACCATCCACTGCCCTACTGACACCGTCCTCTGCTCTACTGACACCATCCACTGCTCTACTGACACCGTCCACTGCCCTACTGACACCGTCCTCTGCTCTACTGACACCATCCACTGCTCTACTGACACCATCCACTGCCCTACTGACACCGTCCTCTGCTCTACTGACACCATCCACTGCTCTACTGACACCGTCCACTGCCCTACTGACACCGTCCTCTGCTCTACTGACACCATCCACTGCTCTACTGACACCGTCCACTGCCCTACTGACACCGTCCTCTGCTCTACTGACACCGTCCACTGCTCTACTGACACTGTCCTCTGCTCTACTGACACTGTCCTCTGCTCTACTGACACCATCCACTGCTCTACTGACACCGTCCACTGCTCTACTGACACCGTCCTCTGCTCTACTGACACCATCCACTGCTCTACTGACACCGTCCACTGCTTTACTGACACTGTCCACTGCCCTACTGACACCGTCCACTGCTCTACTGACACCATCCACTGCCCTACTGACACCATCCACTGCTCTACTGACACCGTCCACTGCCCTACTGACACCGTCCACTGCTCTACTGACACCATCCACTGCCTTACTGACACCATCCTCTGCTCTACTGACACCGTCCACTGCCCTACTGACACCATCCACTGCTCTACTGACACCATCCACTGCCCTACTGACACCATCCACTGCTCTACTGACACCGTCCACTGCCCTACTGACACCGTCCACTGCTCTACTGACACCATCCACTGCCTTACTGACACCATCCTCTGCTCTACTGACACCGTCCACTGCCCTACTGACACCGTCCACTGCCCTACTGACACCGTCCACTGCTCTACTGACACCGTCCACTGCTCTACTGACACCATCCACTGCCTTACTGACACCATCCTCTGCTCTACTGACACCGTCCACTGCTCTACTGACACCGTCCACTGCCTTACTGACACCATCCTCTACTCTACTGACACCGTCCACTGCCTTACTGACACCATCCACTGCTCTACTGACACCATCCACTGCCCTACTGACACCGTCCTCTGCTCTACTGACACCATCCACTGCTCTACTGACACCGTCCACTGCCCTACTGACACCGTCCTCTGCTCTACTGACACCATCCACTGCTCTACTGACACCATCCACTGCCCTACTGACACCGTCCTCTGCTCTACTGACACCATCCACTGCTCTACTGACACCGTCCACTGCCCTACTGACACCGTCCTCTGCTCTACTGACACCATCCACTGCTCTACTGACACCGTCCACTGCCCTACTGACACCGTCCACTGCTCTACTGACACCGTCCACTGCTCTACTGACACCGTCCACTGCTCTACTGACACCATCCACTGCTCTACTGATACCATCCACTGCTCTACTGACACCATCCACTGCTCTACTGACACCATCCACTGCCCTACTGACACCGTCCTCTGCTCTACTGACACCATCCACTGCCCTACTGACACCGTCCTCTGCTCTACTGACACCATCCACTGCCTTACTGACACCATCCTCTACTCTACTGACACCGTCCACTGCCTTACTGACACCATCCACTGCTCTACTGACACCATCCACTGCCCTACTGACACCGTCCTCTGCTCTACTGACACCATCCACTGCTCTACTGACACCGTCCACTGCCCTACTGACACCGTCCACTGCTCTACTGACACCGTCCACTGCTCTACTGACACCGTCCACTGCTCTACTGACACCATCCACTGCTCTACTGACACCATCCACTGCTCTACTGACACCATCCACTGCTCTACTGACACCATCCACTGCCCTACTGACACCGTCCTCTGCTCTACTGACACCATCCACTGCTCTACTGACACCGTCCACTGCCCTACTGACACCGTCCTCTGCTCTACTGACACCATCCACTGCTCTACTGACACCGTCCACTGCCCTACTGACACCGTCCACTGCTCTACTGACACCGTCCACTGCTCTACTGACACCGTCCACTGCTCTACTGACACCATCCACTGCTCTACTGACACCGTCCACTGCTCTACTGACACCATCCACTGCTCTACTGACACCGTCCTCTGCTCTACTGACACCGTCCACTGCTCTACTGACACCGTCCACTGCTCTACTGACACCGTCCACTGCTCTACTGACACCGTCCTCTGCCCTACTGACACCGTCCACTGCCCTACTGACACCGTCCACTGCTCTACTGACACCATCCACTGCCCTACTGACACCGTCCACTGCTCTACTGACACCGTCCACTGCCCTACTGACACCGTCCACTGCTCTACTGACACCGTCCACTGCTCTACTGACACCGTCCACTGCTCTACTGACACCATCCACTGCTCTACTGACACCATCCACTGCCCTACTGACACCATCCACTGCCCTACTGACACCATCCACTGCTCTACTGACACCGTCCTCTTCCCTACTGACACCGTCCTCTGCTCTACTGACACCGTCCACTGCTCTACTGACACCGTCCACTGCTCTACTGACACCGTCCACTGCTCTACTGACACCATCCACTGCTCTACTGACACCATCCACTGCCCTACTGACACCATCCACTGCCCTACTGACACCATCCACTGCTCTACTGACACCATCCACTGCTCTACTGACACCATCCACTGCTCTACTGACACTGTCAGTACATACACACATGCACGCACACATATGTGTTTGAGCTTTGGGGTGCACTCCCTAAAGGAATAAGCTGCGCACACTTATGGTTTCTATGCAAAGCTGCACCAGTTTTAGTAAACCTCCTCCTAGGTGTCTAGGCAGGAGGACCTAATTTTTTTCTGCTGCAGCCCACTAGCACTTATAGGTCTTGTCCCTCCCACAGCTTGTAACTGGTCCGCTCTCTCCTCCTATCAACACGCTTCTTTTACATCAGCACAACTGAGTGGCTTCTTGTGATGTTTCACCCTCTCCCAGTCTGAGCTCTGCTGCACAGGGACCGCAATAACCTAAGACCTTGCCATAGTATGGTATCCTCCCCTGCACATCAAGCACAGCCAGCCATAGTAATGTAAAGTACATGTAGATTGGTTTACGCTCCTGTATGCATAAAACCAGGTCATACAGCCTTGGGCCTGCACAGGTTCCTGTGAACCCGAATCCAGCCATCCAGTACTATGGGCAGCCCTGAGACACGAGATGAAGAATAAAACCAGGATCCGTGTGTCACTTCCTCAGAGATAACACAAAGTACATATTACTGGATCCTAATGACACAACAAGCTGCCTTTCCTCTTCACTCGGATTGGTTGCTGCAGCTTGTATGTGAAGGACCCTCCCATGGTGGGACGCCGGGCACATTTCATTCTTCATTTCTTATAGGAGCGGCGATCGTTTGTTCTGGCCTGCCCAGGGGCCTCACAGGCTGGGAGCTTGATTGCTTCCCCCTGCCTTGGAAAGAAGCTTCTAGAGCAGTGATCCCCAAACTGTGGCCTGGGGCCCAGATGTGGCCCTTTACTTGCTTTTATCTGGCCCTTGGGGCATTATTACCCCAATGCCAGCAACAGTGGGGCATAGTTCATGCCATTGATACCAACAATGGGCCACTATTCCTACCACTGACACCAATAATGGGGCACTATTCCTCCCACTGATACCAATGATGGGGCACTATTCCTCCCACTGATACCAATGATGGGGCATAGTTCCTGCCATTGATACCAACAATGGGGCACTATTCCTACCACTGACACCAATAATGGGGCACTATTCCTCCCACTGATACCAACAATGGGCCACTATTCCCCCCACTGAAACCAATGATGGGGCACTATTCCTCCCACCCACACCAATAATGGGGCACTATTCCTCCTGGTGACAAAATGATGGGGCACTATTCCTCTCACTGACACCAATAATGGGGCACTATTCCTCTCACTGACACCAATGATGGAGCACTATTCCTCCCACTGACACAATGATGGGGCACTATTCCTTTCACTGACACAATGATGGGGCACTATTCCTCCCACTGATACCAATGATGGAGCACTATTCCTCCTACTGACACCAATAATGGGGCACTATTCCTCTCACTGACACCAATAATGGGGCTATAGTCCTCCCACTGACACCAATGATGGGGCACTATTCCTTTCACTGACACAATGATGGGGCACTATTCCTCTCACTGACACCAATAATGGGACACTATTCCTTTCACTGACACAATGATGGGGCACTATTCCTCCCACTGATACCAATGATGGAGCACTATTCCTCCTACTGACACCAATAATGGGGCACTATTCCTCTCACTGACACCAATAATGGGGCTATAGTCCTCCCACTGACACCAATGATGGGGCACTATTCCTTTCACTGACACAATGATGGGGCACTATTCCTCCCACTGATACCAATGATGGAGCACTGATCCTCCCACTGACACCAATGATGAGGCACAACCACCCTAAATAATTATCGGGTTCCAGCCAATCCCTGGTGAGGAGTGTCCAGTAGGGGGCTGGAATGGAGATAAATAGCCTGAAGCCCTGGAGAGCAGGGTTACTTCTCCCCAGGAGGGTTCCAGAGCCAGAGGGGCTGCTGCCCCCAGGCTGCCCATGGACTGAACTTCTGCTCTTTAGGATCTCAGCAGTGCCAGAAGTGGACTTTGCTTGGAGCTGTCATGTTCCTGGTAGAAGAGCCTATCCCGATGAGGAAAGCCTCCCTTACACCTCTGGTAGAGCAGACAGGAGGCACAGGAGTGGCAAGGCTGCCTGTTGGTTTTGCTAGCAGCAGGGCTGGAGGGACTCTCTGGATCAAGCAGGGGGCAATCGTCACTAGACCACAGCGGAGCAGGAGTGCTGGATGGATGCGAGTGAGCAGGAGTAGGCTGGCACTGGTGACAGAAGACCGGCGGTGTGCAGGCTCTAGAGGAATATAGGCAGAGGCTCACAGCTGGCAGTTCAGCAGCGATGGGGACAGAGTCAGATGGATCAGGTGTGTAGGCAGCAGGCAGGCCGAGTCGGTAACAGATCTGAGGATGGGGAGAAGGCAGAAGCGAGGTCAGAGGCAGGCCGGGGTCAGTGCAAGTGGAGTTTAGGAGTAGTCAAGACAAGGAGGGTCAGTAACAGGGTGCAGGTAAAATGCTGTAGACAAGACAGCACTGAAGCATAGCACAGGCTCAGTTTAAATAGCCCGCTGTGTCCCAAAGTGAGCAACAGATGTGCGCGCATGCGCATGAATATGCGCGCGCGCACGTCCACATTTCCATCATGCATGTAAAAGATTATGAATCAGCCTGTGCCTATGCATAGGATGCCGTCCACGAGAGCCATCTTGCCTGCTGGCATGCCCTTCCTGACAGGAGCTGGTTTCAGAACCACAAGGGATCTGATCCTGAGAGGTGCCATCTCACTGACTGGACCGTGTCCGGAGGAAGCTGGAAGGAGGCAGCTGTCCTGGCGAGTTGTGAGTGGCGACCTTAAGCTGATCCCTGTAACTGGGTAGTGCCCTGGAAGCTGCACTGGGTACAGGCAGTTGTGCATTGGCACAAGGTCACCAGATGCCAAAGACTTGCCTTCAATCTTTGGTCCTTAGTTAATAGCACTCACAGGCTATTTTTAGATGCACCTGTTCAGTTGCTCGGTAACACCAAATTGCTAATCAGCCAATCACATGGCAGCAACTCAGTGCATTTAGGCATCTAGATGTGGTGAAGACGACTTGCTGGCGTTTAAACCGAGCATCAGAATGGGGGAAGAAAGGGGATTGAAGTGACTTTGAATGTGGCATGGTTGTTGGTGGCAGACGGGCCGGTCTGAGTATTTCTGGGATTTTCACACAAAACCATCTCTCGGGGTTTACAGAGAATGGTGGAAAAAAGAGAAAATATCCAGTGAGCGGCAATTGTGTGGAGGAAAATGCCTTGTTGAGGTCAGAGGAGAATGGGCAGACTGGTTCCAGATCATAGAAAGGCAACAGTAACTCAAATAACCAACCAAGGTATGCAGAATACCATCTCTTAATGCACAACACATTGAACCTTGAAGCAGATGGGCTACAGCAGCAGAAGACCACACCGGGTGCCACTCCTGTCAGATAAGAACAGGAAACTGAGGCTACAATTGGCACAGGATCACCAAAATTGGACAATAGAAGATTGGAGAAACGTTGCCTGGTCTGATGGGTCTGGATTTCATCTGCGACATTCAGATGGTGGGGTCAGAATTTGGCGCATGCATCCATCCTGCCTTGTATCACCGGTTCAGGCTGGTGGTGGGGGTGTAATGGTGTGGGGGGGATGGGGTATCACCGGTTCAGGCTGGTGGTGGGGGTGTAATGGTGTGGGGGATGGGGTATCACCGGTTCAGACTGGTGGTGGGGGTGTAATGGTGTGGGGGATGGGGTATCACCGGTTCAGGCTGGTGGTGGGGGTGTAATGGTGTGGGGGATGGGGTATCACTGGTTCAGGCTGGTGGTGGGGGTGTAATGGTGTGGGGGATGGGATATCACCGGTTCAGGCTGGTGGTGGGGGTGTAATGGTGTGGGGGGATGGGGTATCACCGGTTCAGGCTGGTGGTGGGGGTGTAATGGTGGGGGGGATGGGGTATCACCGGTTCAGGCTGGTGGTGGGGGTGTAATGGTGTGGGGGATGGGGTATCACCGGTTCAGGTTGGTGGTGGGGGTGTAATGGTGTGGGGGGATGGGATATCACCGGTTCAGGCTGGTGGTGGGGGTGTAATGGTGTGGGGGATGGGATATCACCGGTTCAGGCTGGTGGTGGGGGTGTAATGGTGTGGGGGATGGGGTATCACCGGTTCAGGTTGGTGGTGGGGGTGTAATGGTGTGGGGGGATGGGGTATCACCGGTTCAGGCTGGTGGTGGGGGTGTAATGGTGTGGGGGGATGGGATATCACCGGTTCAGGCTGGTGGTGGGGGTGTAATGGTGTGGGGGATGGGATATCACCGGTTCAGGCTGGTGGTGGGGGTGTAATGGTGTGGGGGATGGGGTATCACCGGTTCAGGCTGGTGGTGGGGGTGTAATGGTGTGGGGGATGGGGTATCACCGGTTCAGGTTGGTGGTGGGGGTGTAATGGTGTGGGGGGATGGGATATCACCGGTTCAGGCTGGTGGTGGGGGTGTAATGGTGTGGGGGGATGGGATATCACCGGTTCAGGCTGGTGGTGGGGGTGTAATGGTGTGGGGGATGGGATATCACCGGTTCAGGCTGGTGGTGGGGGTGTAATGGTGTGGGGGATGGGGTACCTGAGTATTGTTGCTGACCATGTCCACCCCTTTATGACTACAGTGTCCCCATCTTCTGATGGCTCCTTCCAGCAGGATAATGCACCATGTCACAAAGCTCCAATCATCTCACCACTGGACAGTGAGGTCCCTGTACTCCAATGTCCTCCACACTCACCACATCTCATCCAATAGAGCACCTTTGGGATGTGGCGGAACGGGAGATTCGGCACCATGGATGTGCAGCCGACAAATCCGCAGCAACTGTGTTATGTTATATCACTATGGAGCAAAATCTCTGAGGAACGTTTCCAACACCTTGTTGTATCTTTGCCACCAAGAATGAAGGCCAAAGGAGGTCCAACCCGGTACTAGCAAGGTGTACCTAATAAAGTGTCCGGTGAGACAGGTCCTCTTTAACACCGAGCTGCAGCATGTATACACCCATATGGAATGTTTACCCAGAACTGACCTTACAGCAGCGAGTTGCACGATTTCTAGGAAAAAGCCGCCAGTCCCAGATAGCAGAAGTCTGGGGGAAAGGTCGCTGCAGATTGCTCCTTTGACCTGTCATACATTCAGACTGTAAATCACTCCCAAGCTGGCCGTTTACATCTGCAGGGGTGTAACTACAAATCACTGGGCCCCATAGAAAAACTTTGATGAGGGCCTCCTGGTGACCTCCTTATTGTCCAAACGGAGGACAGATAACAGGGGGGGGATCAGTGCATTACTATGGAGAAGAGTCGGGGACAAAACGTGTCAGGGAGGAGCAACAGTGCAAAGAGGTAACTTTTACCTTCATTTCTAGCTACCTTCTCCCCCCCTCCATATCCCTCCATATCCCTCCAGTCTCTTACATCACCTCAGATCTCAATATAAATTCTAAGCCCCCCCCTCCCCCCGTCCACCACCCCAGTAAGGGCTGAAAGCGGTTGGGGAGGTAAAGAAAGAAGAATTGTAGTAGCAATCAGGGCACAAGGGGCAGCTGCCCCGGGCCCAGTCATTGTTGTGGGGGGCCCAAAGCAGCTGCCCCTTGAGCCCCCCACTGCCCTCAAATAGTTGATAAGTGGCTTCAGGAGGGGCCCAAGGAAATGTTTGCCCAGGGTCCAATCAATAATAACCACTTCACACCCCGGCTATTGTCAAATGACGTCCGAAGGAGGGATCTTCCATCCTGGGCGGGCGTCATATGACGTCCTCGGCTTCCCGGCTGTCTAGGGGGCGAGCGCGCGCGCCCGCCGCGTCATTCGGGGGCCGGCGCGCGTGCCCGGCGGCCGCGATGTCCGCCAGGCGACCGCAATTGCCGGTAACAGAGCCGGGACGTGGTTCTGCGTGCGTACTGGGAACACACAGATCGTGTGTTCCCAGTATAGAGGAACACCGATTGGTCTCCTCCCCTTGTGAGTCCCCTCCCCCCTACAGTTAGAATCACTCCCTAGGCAACACACTTAACCCCTTGATCGCCACCCCCCAGTGTTAACCCCTTCCCTGCCAGTGACATTTATACAGTAATCAGTGCGTTTTTATAGCACTGATCGCTGTATAAATGCAAATGGTCCCAAAATAGTGTCAAAAGTGTCTGATGTGTCCGCCGCAATGTTGCAGTCCCGAGAAAAATCGCAGATCGCCGCCATTACTAGTAAAAAAAAAATACAAATAATAAAAATGCCATAAATCTATCCCCTATTTTGTAGACGCTATAACTTTTTGCGCAAACCAATCAATATTCGCTTATTGTGATTTTTTTTTTACCAAAAATATGTAGAAGAATACGTATCGGCCTAAACTGATAAAAAAAATTGTCTTTAAAAAAAAAAAAAAAAATTGGGATATTTATTATAGCAAAAAGTAAAAAATATTGTTTTTTTTCAAAATTGTCGCTCTTCTTTTGTTTATAGCGCAAGAAATAAAAAACGCAGAGGCGATCAAATACCACCAACAGAAAGATCTATTTGTGGGAAAAAAAAAAAAAAAAATTTAATTTGGTTACAGTGTTGCATGACCGCGCAATTGTCATTCGAAATGCGACATCGCTGAAAACTGAAAATTGGCCTGGGCAGGAAGGGGGTGAAAATGCCCGGCATTGAAGTGGTTAAAGATGGCCCTGGTACCAATACTAACGATCATTGCAATATTTTTACAGGATGAAATCCTTGTTAGGATTCCGGCAACAAGGAGTCTCCTACTACAAACTTCTTTCAGCTGTGAGAGTTTTAGAATCACAAACAGAGGAAGTCTGTGCTGGGCATACAGGGTTCATTTCAGTGCATTTTCAGTTTTAATTGTAAATTAAAAAATTAGAAAATTCGTAAATTCGAAAATTTGTAATTTCGAAAGATTCGAAAATCCGCAAAATAAGAAAGAAAGTCCGAAAATTCGAAGATTCGAAAATCCGCAAAAAAAGACCGAAAATTCAAAGATTCGAAAATCCGCAAAATAAGGAAGAAAGTCCGAAAATTCGAAGATTGGAAAATCCGCAAAATAAGAAAGAAAGTCCGAAAATTCGAAGATTCGAAAATCCGCAAAATAAGAAAGAAAGTCCGAAAATTCGAAAATCCGCAAAATAAGAAAGTCAGAAAATTCGAAGATTCGAAAATCCGCAAAATAAGAAAGAAAGTCCGAAAATTCGAAGAGAACAACTAACTAATAATAACTGAATGGCCGGGAAGCCAGAAGCCGATGTCGAATCGCTGGGCATCGCAGGGTGGGAGGGCTCGGGCGCAGTGCTCTGCACCCCAACGACAATGTAAAACTGGCCAATTGGGGCCTCAGGATGTGGTCACGTGCCTGGGACGGGGTGACGGACCTGGTAGTAACCTATTAGTCCGAGGCCCCACACAGTGCACGGCCACACAGATGGTGCAAGCTGGGGGGGAAGCAGCGCTGGGGGGGGGGGGCGGGGGGGGCGGGGGGGGCGGGGGGGCACCCCCTGTGGACCAGCCACCACTGCACTGATAGTGTGTGACTGTGGGGGGAGGGGGCATTGGAGTGTAAGCTCCTCTGGTACAAAGACTGATGTGAATGGCTCAGTGTTCTCTGTACAGCACTGCGGTATATGTCAGAGCTATATAAATGTATGACAGTCGCACACTATTATGTTTATACATTTGTATAGCTCTGACATATACCGCAGTGCTGTACAGAGATCACTGAGCCAATCACATCAGTCTCTGTACCAGAGGAGCTTACACTCTAATGTCCCCTTCCCCACAGTCACACACTGGTATTATATTATTATTGTGGGGGGGGAGGGGGGGTATTGGAGTGTAAGCTCTTCTGGTACAGAGACTGATGTGACTGGCTCAGTGTTCTCTGTACAGCACTGCAGTATATGTCAGAGCTATATAAATGTATGACAGTCGCACACTATTATTATAATACATTTATATAGCTCTGACATATACTGTGGTGCTGTACAGAGAACACTGAGCCAATCACATCAGTCACTGGAGCAGAAGAGCTTACACTCTAATGCCTGCCCCCCCCCATTACACACTATTTATTATTATTATTATTATTATTATTATTATTATTATTATTATTATTATTATACATTTATACCATCCATCTCTACAAATACAATTATATAGCTCTGACATATACCACAGTGCTGTACAGAGATCACTGAGCCAGTCACATCAGTCTTTGTACCAGAGGAGCTTACACTCTAATGCCTCGCTTCACCCCCCACAATAATAGTATAATACCAGCATGTGACGCTGGGGGGACATTAGAGTGTAAGCTCCTCTGGTACAGAGACTGATGTGACTGGCTCAGTATTCTCTGTACAGCACTGCGGTATATGTCAGAGCTATTTAAATGCATGACAGTTGCACACTATTATTATAATCCATTTATATAGCTCTGACATATACTGTGGTGCTGTACAGAGAACGCTGAGCCATTCACATCAGTCTCTGTACCAGAGGAGCTTACACTCTAATGTCCCCTCCCCCCACAGTCACATCAGTCTCTGTACCAGAGGAGCTTACACTCTAATGCCCCCCCCCCCCCCCCCCCACAGACACACACTATTATTATAATACATTTATATAGCTCTGACATATACTGTGGCGCTGTACAGAGATCACTGAACCAGTCACATCAGTCTCTGTACCAGAGGAGCTTACACTCTAATCCCCCCCCCCCCCACAGACACACACTATTATTATAATACATTTATATAGCTCTGACATATACCGCAGCGCTGTACAGAGAACACTGAACCAGTCACATCAGTCTCTGTACCAGAGGAGCTTACACTCTAATATCCCCCCACACCCACAATAATAGTATAATACCAGTGTGTGACTTTGGGTGGACATTAGAGTGTAAGCTCCTCTGGTGCAGAGACTGATGTGAATGGCTCAGTGTTCTCTGTACAGCGCTGTGGCATATGTCAGGGATATAAATTTTTATATGTTGTTTTTCATGTAGCGGGGGAAATTCCAGTGTAATCCTCCTCCCCCCCCTCTCCCCGCTGTGGTTACAGGACAGCTTTGTTGTGCCATTGTGTCAGTTCTCAGGAAAACATGTGGGATTTTTCCATGCCTGCAGACTTCCTAGGAAAAGGTAGCGGCCTGAGCCGCCATTGGCTGCCAGGTCCTGTCAGGCTCCGCCCACAGCTTTATCAGGCTTTCTTGGAAAGGCTTCATTTCAAGAGAAGTGGGGAGGGAGGGGGGAACTGTCACTTCTCAGGAGCTCGCTGTCTGTAATCACTTCTCTAGAACTTCTCTACAATGATCTACAGCTGCAATTATTTACCTACCACATCCGAAATTATCACAATGCGGAACATTTATAGAAGTTGCGCAGCGAGTTTTATCGTTGAAATGTTGTTTCATTTCTTTGTTTGTTCCTATATGTTCTTCTGTAGAAGTGTTTGATTTATGATGTATTTTAGGATGTTTATGTGGACATTTAACTTGACTTAACCACTCCCTTCTTTAAATATATATATAATATATATATATATTTATATTTTAATTATTATTTATTTTAATGCACTAAACATGTTATTAGAGCTCAGGAATTATTGTGCACTTTTTAAAAAATAAATGTATACTTTTTTTATATATATATACATTATTATAATCTATCTTTCTTTCTTGCTTTCAGTCTTTTCCCTCTTCTTTCCCTATTTCTTTCTTTCCTACCTATACATACATATTTTATGTGTGTGTGTATATACCCTGTTTCCCCGAAAATAAGACCTAGCGGGATTGTCGGTGATGGCTGCAATATAAGCCCTACCCCCCAAATAAGCCCTAGTTAAAGTCCTTGTAGGTCTTATTTTCAGGGTAGGGCTTATTTTCGGGGAAACAGGGTATATATATATATATATATATATATATATATATATATATATATATATATATATATGTGTATATATATATATATATATATATGTGTATATATATATATATATATATATGTATATATATATATATATATATGTATATATATATGTATATATATATATATATATGTGTATATATATATATATATGTATATATATATATGTGTATATATATATATATATATATATATATATATATATATATATATATTTATATTATATATATACAGTATTTCACAAAAGTCAGTACACCCCTCACATTTTTTGTAAATATGTTCTTCTATCTTTTCATGTGACAACACTGAAGAAATGACACTTTGCTACAATGTAAAGTAGTGAGTGTACAGCTTGTATAACAGTGTAAATTTGCTGTCCCCTCAAAATAACTCAACACACAGCCATTAATGTCTAAACAAAACAAAACAAAAGTCAGTACACCCCTAAGTGAGAATGTGCAAATTGGGCCCAATTAGCCATTTTCCCTCCCCGGTGTCATGTGACTCGTTAGTGTTACAAGGTCTCAGGTGTGAATGGGGAGCAGGTGTGTTAAATTTGGTGTTATCGCTCTCACTCTATCATACTGGTCACTGGAAGTTCACCATGGCACCTCATGGCAAAGAACTCTCTGAGGATCTGAAAAAAAAGAATTGTTGCTCTACATAAAGATGGCCTAGGCTATAAGAAGATTGCCAAGACCCTGAAACTGAGCTGCAGCACGGTGGCCAAGACCATACAGCGGTATAACAGGACAGGTTCCACTCAGAACAGGCCTCGCCATGGTCCACCAAAGAAGTTGAGGTCACGTGATCAGCGTCATATCCAGAGGTTGTCTTTGGGAAATAGACGTATGAGTGCTGCCAGCATTGCTGCAGAGGTTGTAGGGGTGGGGGGGGTCAGCCTGTCAGTGCTCAGACCATACGCCGCACACTGCATCAAATTGGTCTGCATGGCTGTCATCCCAGAAGGAAGCCTCTTCTAAAGATGATGCACAAGAAAGTCCACAAACAGTTTGCTGAAGACAAGCAGACTAAGGACATGGATTACTGGAACCATGTCCTGTGGTCTGATGAGACCAAGATAAACTTATTTGGTTCAGATGGTGACAAGCGTGTGTGGCGGCAACCAGGTGAGGAGTACAAAGACAAGTGTGTCTTGTCTACAGTCAAGCATGGTGGTGGGAGTGTCATGGTCTGGGGCTGCATGAGTGCTGCCGGCACTGGGGAGCTACAGATCATTGAGGGAACCATGAATGCCAACATGTACTGTGACATACTGGAGCAGAGCATGATCCCCTCCCTTCAGAGACTGGGCCGCAGGGCAGTATTCCAACATGATAACCACCCCAAACACACCTCCAAGACCACCATACACTTATAAACGCAAACGCGGCTAAACGCGGTACCGGCGTTTAGCCTCGTATAGCGGCGTTTAGCCACGTTTGGCATCTGAAACGTGGAAAACTTTTGCGTCTGAACCCATTTTTTTGCTTCTGCAAAAACGAGGTTAAACGCAACTGCCTAAAAACGAGACTGTGTACATGGACACATAGGATAACATTGACTGGGTTCAGGGGCAGTTGAAAAAAGTGGCCAACTGCCTCTGAACACGAGTTTAACAGCGTCTTGTGTGCATGAGGCCTTATACAAGCTGTACACTCACTACTTTACATTGTAGACAAGTGTCATTTCTTCAGTGTTGTCACATGAAAAGATAGAAGAAAAGATTTACAAAAATGTGAGGGGTGTACTCACTTTTGTGAGATACTGTATATACTCCCTGATCCTGAGCCATGTATATCACAGGAGGTATATACTCCCTAATACTAAACCGTGTATATCATAGGAGGTATATACTCCCTGATATATACAGTATCTCACAAAACTGAGTACACCCCTTACATTTTTGTAAATATTTTATTTTATCTTATCATGTGACAATGATCCCAAACACAAAGCCAAGGAAACTCTCCATTGATTGCAAAGAAAGAAAATAAAGCTGCTAGAATGGCCCAGCCAACCACCTTGGCCTGCCCCTAAAAGGATGTCATTGATGACGAAACGTGTCGGTTTGGCCTGCAGGGATGACATCATGCACGCTAAGCCGATACTCGCGGCCATTCTTCAGTACAAGCTGACATTCTGCTGGGATCTAATACGCTTTGCTGTTGTTACACAAGTTTATCTTTTTAAGGTACTTCTTATACATTTTAAATAAAGGAACCTAAATGTAAGCAGGCTTCACTGTGATCGTTTATTCTCTGTATCCTCGATCTATTTGGAGCTACTACCGAGTAGCCACTGCCTACCCTTGATGCCGGGTTATCACATGCTTTATGACTATTATAATTTGTGGTCCATGTTATCTGGTAAGATGTCCGACCGTGTGTACAGGGCATAAGGCCCTAAGGGAGCTGACCGATAGAGCCAGATCTAGTCCCGACTGTAAAAATTCTAGGATGTCCTTTCCTGTACCGGGTCTTTGAGTGATCTTCCTGGAGGAGAACTCCGCAAACTTGGTCCATATTCTTCCATGGGGGTAGTACATGGAGTACATGGAAACCCGCGCGCGCGGTCGCGCTGTACGCAGCAGGAGCACGCACGCGTCACCGGCGGTGCGCACACCCACTAGCCCCGCCAATTAAAGGGGATGTACAGGTACGCCCATTTTCCCACCGCTGCCATTGTGCTGACGTATATCGGCGTGCGGCGGTCGGCAAGTGGTTAATGTAAAATCATTTTTCTTTATTTTCTTAACTTAATAAACATTTATTTTGAACATAGTGTACAGAAATTCTGTGGCGAACACATGTAATGTGGGCAGTGCAATATGTAGGTGGGGCTTTGTGTGTGTGTGGCTCGATGGTGGACGGGGACACAGGGGGCCCTCGTGATCTTCTATTGCTCAGGGGCCCCATGAGTTGTCAGTCCGCCCCTGGCTTAACTGCATTATGGTGTCCATTTTTATCACACACCGCATTCTGCATTTAACCTTTAATACCATCTGTCCTCCTAATTCTTTAACCACTTCAACGCCGAGCACTTTTACCCCCTTCCTGCCCAGGCCAATTTTCACCTTTCAGCGCTGTCACACTTTGAATGACAATTGCAACACTGTACCCATAAAGAATTTTGTTCACACAAATAGAACTTTCTTTTGGGGGTATTTATTCACCACTGGGTTTTTTATTTTTTTGCTAAATAAACAAAAAAAGACTGAAAATAGAGGGGGGTAATATCCTGGTTTGGGGGGTGGTTCTCTGCAGCAGGGACTGGAGGATAGGAGGAAAAGTGGGCGGGGCAAAATACCATCAAATTCTTGAGGAAAATCTGCTGCCCTCTGCTGGAAGAAAGTGGTCAATGGGAAGAAGGTTTACCTTCCAACGTGACAATGACCCAAAGCACACCTCAACAATGAGCACACCGTGGTTGGAGGAGAAGGGGGGGGAATGTCCACCAATGAGCACACAGTGGTTGGAGAAGGCAGGGAATGTCCACCAATGAGCACACAGTGGTTGGAAGAGAAGGCGGGGGATGTCCACCAATGAGCACACAGTGGTTGGAGGAGAAGGCGGGGAATGTCCACTAATGAGCACACAGTGGTTGGAGGAGAAGGCAGGGGATGTCCTCCAATGAGCACACAGTGATTGGAGGAGAAGGCGGGGAATGTCCAATAATGAGCACACAGTGGTTGGGAGGAGAAGGCGGAGAATGTCCACCTAAGAGCACACAGTGGTTGGAGGAGAAGGCGGGGAATGTCCACCAATGAGCACACAGTGGTTGGAGGAGAAGGCGGGGAATGTCCACCAATAAGCGCACAGTGGTTGGAGGAGAAGGCGGGGAATGTCCACCAATGAGTGCACAGTGGTTGGAGGAGAAGGCGGGGAATGTCCACCAATGAGCACACAGTGGTTGGAGGAGAAGGCGGGGAATGTCCACCAATAAGCGCACAGTGGTTGGAGGAGAAGGCGGGGAATGTCCACCAATGAGTGCACAGTGGTTGGAGGAGAAGGCGGGGAATGTCCACCAATGAGCACACAGTGGTTGGGAGGAGAAGGTGGGGAATGTCCACCACTGAGAACACAGTGGTTGGAGGAGAAGGCAGGGAATATCCACCAATGAGCGCATAGTGGTTGGAGGAGAAGGTGGGGAATGTCCACCAATGAGCGCACAGTGGTTGGAGGAGAAGGCGGGGAATGTCCACCAATGAGCGCACAGTGGTTGGAGGAGAAGGCGGGGAATGTCCACCAATGAGCACACAGTGGTTGGAGGAGAAGGCGGGGAATGTCCACCAATGAGCGCATAGTGGTTGGAGGAGAAGTTGGGGAATGTCCACCAATGAGCGCCTAGTGGTTGGAGGAGAAGGTGGGGAATGTCCACCAATGAGCGCATAGTGGTTGGAGGAGAAGGTGGGCAATGTCCACCAATGAGCGCATAGTGGTTGGAGGAGAAGGCGGGGAATGTACAACAATGAGCACACAGTGGTTGGAGGAGAAGGCGGGGATTGTCCACCAATGAGCACACAGTGGTTGGAGGAGAAGGCGGGGAATGTCCACCAATGAGCACACAGTGGTTGGATGAGAAGGCGGGGAATGTCCACCAATGAGAACACAGTGGTTGGAGGAGAAGGTGGGGAATGTCCTTGCATGCCATAGTCAGAGCCCAGACTTAAACCACCTTGAAAATCTGTGCAATGATTGAAGACTGCCGTCCACAAACGCTCACCATCAAATGTAACAGAACCAGAGCAGTTCTGCAGAGAAGATCGGGCAAATATTGCAAAGTCTAGATATACAAAGTTAGTGGAGACAAATCCTAACAGACTAAAGGCTGGAATTAAAGCAAAAGGTGGTCCAACAAAATACTGACATAAAGGGGGGGGGGGGGATTCCTTTTTCCAACTCAAGTGATTCTGTTCTTGATTTTTTTTGTTTTGTTTTTGTTTCTGACATGTTCATATTATTATAGCTTTCACTTGAATGTTATACGTTGCACTGAGTGAAAACAGCTAAATAAAACAAAAACTGTGTCTGTCCTCATTTCATGCTGCAATGCAACAAAATGTGATTCTTTAAAAGGTGGGGTTTGATTATTTTGTATACCCCGCTGCATCTCTGCTTTAATGCTTATGATTGGACATAAAATGGAATCCTCTCGGGTTCAATGGACTACGTTCTCCTCTGCTGTTTTCATATGTTCTCTCCTGAGATTGTACAATGCATGACGTTCCATTTTGTGTGCTTCCAGTCTTCCAGGGATTATTCTGCACGGTTTTTATCACCGTTTAAGACAATAAATGTCTTGTTTTCGAACCAAATGCAGCTTGATGTGTCTGCCTTTAGATTTTTTTTAATTTCAGCTTTCGCTCCCCCACTTTTACCCCCTAGCACCTGCAATAAAAAACTGACTGGAGCCCCCCTGTTCTCCTACCACCACCCTTGTTATATTATGTCTACCACACCCACTTCTACAAATACTTAGCCCCCCCCATTCACACTGAGTCCGACTTCAAAATCGTGTGACTTCAAGTGAAGCTTTCAAAGCCGCAGGTCAATGTATTTGCAAGTGCACTAATATGGCAGAAATGCCCTTTAGCTGTCTAAAGCCGGTCCTAGACGGTGCGACTTTCTGTCCTCCATCTATTGTTTACAGGAAAGAAAAACGCTCGACTCCCCCCCATCAACACAGTCAGTCCCGGTACACAACGAATGCGGCTTTGGAATCGCGCTACTTCAGCGTGATTTCAAAGCCACCAATCAGTGCGACTTCATGTGTGGCTTTGCTGACATCTGTGCGACTTCATGCACAGGGGTCTATGCAAGTCACAACTGAACTCACGATAAAAAATAAAATAGTGCAGGAAACTTTTTTTCAAATTGACGCCGCACTGCACAGTCAGAGTTGCACCGATTTGGACAGGTCCATTGCTGACAGCAGGGTGCGACTTGTCATGTGATTTGGACCGGTTACACCGGAGTGAATGGGGGCTTATTCTCTTACCACTACCTTGTCTATAAGGCTACACCCACTGCTTCTACTACTGCTACTTTCCCCACCTTACCTCTGCCCTTGCTATGCTAATACTACTACTCCCACTATTGTATTGTGACACCAACTGTTACAGCTAATACTACTCTGATTGTTCTACTTCCTATAAACAATACAGTGCTGCTACTGCTACTCCTTCTTTACTACTACTTATTACTTACTTACATACTTCTTACTACTTTACTACTACTCTTATTACTTACTTACATACTTACTACTACTCTTTCTATGTTTTTACTACTACCCCTAATCTACTACCCTCTAATCCAGGGGTCTCCAAACTGCGGCCCTGGGGCCAGATGCGGCCCTTTGCTTGCATTTATCCGGTCCTTGGGGCACCATTTCATCCACTGATACTAACAGTGGGGCATAATCCCTCCCAATGACACCAATGATGGGGTCCATTTTCTCCCAAAGACGCCAACGATGGGGCCCAATTTCTACCGTTGGCACCAACAATGGGGCCCGTTTACACCAATGATGGAGCCCAATTCCTCCCTATGACACCAATGATGGGGCACTATTCCTCCCAATGACATCAACAATGGGGCACAATTGCTTCCACTGACACCAAAGAAAGGGCATTGTTTTTTCCCACTGACATCAGGACCTGTTTTATGCCCAGTGATCACAGTCCGGCCCCCCTAATGTCTGAAGGACCGTAAACTAGCCTTTTGTTTTAAAAGTTTGGAGACCCCTGCGTCTAATCTACTATCCTTACACTGAGACTAAAGCTGCTCCAGTAACTCCTACCCCCAGCATTGCCCCTGCCCATTCTGGGGTACTACTACATTGCCACTGCCACAACTACTACCCATACCCTACCACTGCCTGTACCGGGCAAATCCACTGCAGCTGCTCTTTTTCTGTATGTAATTTACATAGAGTTGGACCTTGTGACATTTTATTTTTCTGCATGTAATTGTTGAAAGTTTATGGTTAAAGCTTGGAATAAATATCTGTATACAGCTTTCAGTCTGGAGCCCGAAAAAATATAAAGATATAAAAGATCAGAAAGTTTTTAATTGGAAAATATAAGAAAATCAGACAGAAAATGTTGCATTAACACACTGATGGTTACTGTGTGCCATTTATAAGTAATACAACAAACCTCCAGCAGGGGGGGGTGCAATGCAGCAGATCTGCTATCAAATTCAGCAATCAATACAAAGTCATTATCACTAAATAATACATTGATTGGAATGATCAAACACAATAGAGCTCATTGGATTTTTTTTTTTTTTTTTTTTAAGTGTGGATGAAATTAATTTCTAGTAAATTAACTGAGCAAAGCACAATGTATGTCTACATGAGCAGCAAGGATTCAGATCATTTTTTCTTCTCTGTCCACTATGACCTTTTCACAGAGCCTGGATATGGACACGTGGGGACAGGCGGCTCCTCTGTTGTGGGATTCTTCATTTTATTATAATGGACTTGAGCTGCAGTTCATCTACAGATGCGTATAAGAGCTGCAGTATGGGAAAGCGGAGTGGAAATGAGACAGGACGTCCGGCAGGTAATCGTACGGTGATCTTGGTATGCTCAAACGTGAAGCAAAGCTGTAAGAAAAAGAGGGGGCACAGTGTCAGCTTGATGGGCTGTAAAAAGTCAATGAGTGTTGGCCGTAGAGACAAAGACTTCACCACCAAACCATTCATTTCAACACAAATCTTGTATTCTTTATTTATGTCTTGCAGAAAATTGTTAATGGAAAAAAAAAAATGGAAGGAGGTGCTTCTGTGCCGGAATGATTTAGTGACAGGTCTCTGATGGTGTATCTCGTCACCTAGAATAATGACTGGAGCCCTCAGCAGATCAATAGATGTTGGCCAGTTTGCAGTGCTGGTATGCCGGCCATTACCACCCAAGGTTCCTTCAGAGGTTTCTAGGGATCCATTGAGCTGTGGCTGATTAACCTCCCATTTTATGGTGCTTTCTCATTCTGGGGCCCAACACCACCTGATGGGGCCAGATTCAAGACACCAATGATCTTTTTTGCTGCCTGTAAGAGTGAAATTTTGACCACCACTGTAAGTGGGGCATTCTTCCTACTGGCCACCAATGTAAGGGGCATTTTTTTCCACTGACTACCAATGAATTGGTACCTGAACACTTTTCAAGGGTTCCTCTGGGGCAAAAAGGTTGAGAAATGTAGCTGACATGGCGTATAGCAGCCTTTCCATTATCCTACCCCTACCACAAACATGCCAAAGGCTCGACTGTGCACTGAGGATATGGCATTAGATTGTGATACCTAGGGGGCAGGGCTTAATGTCAAAGGGGGCTGGGCTTAACATTTGATGTTTGTATAATAATATGAATATTATACCTCTCTCGGTTGTTATTTTCAATAATTCTGTTTTTGTCTATTATCTGCAGATCAGCACAAACAAACCACATCTGCAATGTATCTAATTCTTATGCCTTTTTCTATACTGATAAAAAAAACCCAACAATCTCCCCCTTCCAGAGGCCCCAATACACGCCTGTCCTGATAAGGGCCCCCTCACTTATGGCTCCATTTCATATGTTTCCTTGATAGGGGTCCCGTCTACTATGTGTCATGAAAAGGTTCACCCGTTGATGGCGCTGTCGGTCTCTTGGATCGCAGTACCAGTGTCCACCAGCGGGTGTCTTCCATCACCCAGGACCTGTAATAAGAGGATTCACCTGCTGGTGGCACTGTTGCATCCTTGGGCTGTAGTACCAGTGTCCACCAATGGGTGTATTCCGGCAGTATGGAGCAGACAACACCTTCTGCGCTCAGGTGTAACGTGAGGGCAATTACTGCAGGCTGATAAATACCCGGCAAGCCCTCACATGCTTGCCTTGGTGTCTCTCTCCCTGCATTCTGACCTTGCTGCACTCTCTCTCTCTCTCTCTCTCTCTCTCTCTCTCTCTCTCTCTTTTTTTCTCTCTCTCTCTTCCTTCTTTTCTCCCTCCCCTTCGTCCCCCCTCCCCTTTCCTTCCCTCTCCTTCTTTGTTTCCCCCCTACCACCTAAATTTCCCCCCCTCTTTCTTCTCCCCCCCTCTTTCTTTCACAGCTGCTCCATGGATACCTATGATTCAATTTGCCCTATTTTTTCAGACAGCTATCAGCCATTTGATGCTGCAAAACGCCATACACTGGGATCTTTTTAGTATCCAGTCATCTTGTAGAGCTATAGGACAATACCAACACCTTGAGGCGTGGGACCCCCTATCCCGACATGAGTGATCGCACTAAACTTTTGAGATGCTCTGGGAGGACGTGAGTGTTTGTGATATTCTCACTCTAGTGGAGGATATACACATCTATTATCATTGATTGTAACATTATGATTTTTGGTTTCCTAGACCAGTGTTTCTCAACTCCAGTCCTCAAGGCGCACCAACAGGTCATGTTTTCAGGATTTCCCTCAGATGAAACAGCTGTGGTAATTACTAAGGCAGTGAAACTGATCAAATCACCTGTGCAAAATAGTGGAAATCCCAAAAACATGACCTGTTGGTGTGCCTTGAGGACTGGAGTTGAGAAACACTGTCCTAGACTGTGATGTATTTCCCTGAAGAAGACTTGTGAAATATGTATGTTGAAACGCGTTGGAATTCCACTACTCCATGCCACGGTTGTCACCAGTGACCAGCTGATGGAAACGATCGGATCGGCTCATTCCCTAGTGGATCAGGGTTACATGTCTTTTGAAGATGTTCAGCCCCTGATACGGTTATGTGCAAAACCAGCCCTGTCATGTTTTCCCGAAGGAAGCAATGATTTCTCCCCCCCCTTCAATTATGGCCTGAATCTGTGGTATGGTTATTAGAGGATGATCCAGCCTTTTTCATGGAACGTTATGCCTCTTGTTCACAGCAGGTGTTGTCTGATTGCATCCATTCAGTGCAATCTCTGGTTAGTCAGGCTGTGTGCGAATCAATGTTTGTTCAACCTGTGCTACAGGCATGGTCAGATCTCCTTTATTTAGCCAAGCCACAACAACCCAGCCCTGCCATTAATCACCTGCCTTCCCAAGAATCTATTCCCCCGTCGCTCATGGCAACCTCAGCTACAGCCCAGTATACGCAGCTTCCCACCAAGTATTATTACCCAGTCTCTACTCATTGCACCTATCCTGCTTTCAATCCACCTGCCTCTTCTCCTCCACCTGTAACAATCTCACAAATTCCTCCTCCAGCCACTGTTCCTTGGTCTTCTTTTTGCCCAACTGCTTTCTTTTCTTACAGCACTGCACCTACGTACAAAGCTGCAGTGGCTAAAACAAAAAAGAAACGAAAGTTTATTCCGACTCACACAATCTTGCCAGTAAACCAATCTGCCTACACACCAACCAACCTATTCCAGTCTGCGTTCACGCCCGTTGAACCTGATGACCCACCTAATTCTGACGTCCCAGTGCCTGCTACCCAGTCTGATGTCCCAGTGCCTGCTACCCAGTCTGGCATCCCAGTGCCTGCTACCCAGTCTGGTGTCCCAGTGCCTGCTATCCAGTCTGATGTCCCAGTGCCTGCTACCCAGTCTGGCATCCCAGTGCCTGCTACCCAGTCTGGTGTCCCAGTGCCTGCTACCCAGTCTGGCCTCCCAGTGCCTGCTACCCAGTCTGGCATCCCAGTGCCTGCTACCCAGTCTGGCGTCCCAGTGCCTGCTACCCAGTCTGAAGTCCCAGTGCCTGCTACCCAGTCTGAGGTCCCAGTGCCTGCTACCCAGTCTGACGTCCCAGTTGTTTTGCCTGTTGTGCCAGCGCCTGTGTCTGCTGTCCAGTCTGAAGTTCCAGTACCTGCTGCCCGGTCTGATGTGCCCACTTCCCGGTCTGATGTGCCCGCCTTCCAGCCTGATGTCTCGGTGCTTGCTTTCCAGCCTCATGTCTTGGTGCCTGCCTTCCAGCCTGATGTGCCTGCCTTCCAGCCTGATGTGCCTGCTTGCCAGACCAGTGCCCGGTGTCCAGCTCGCTGAGCCGGGGCCCGTTACCCAACCCGCTGGGCCGGGGCCCGTTACCCAGCTTGCTGAGCCAGTGCCTATGATCCAGCCTGCCCTTATGGTGCTCGCTGTTTGGCCTAATGTTCCAGAGCCTGCTGCCCAGCTCGACAACCCGGAGCCTGCAGCCCAGCTCGACGACCCGGAGCCTGCTGCCCAGCTCGACGACCCGGAGCCGGCTGCCCAGCTCGATGACCCAGAGCCTGCTGCCCAACTCGATGACCCAGAGCTTGCTGCCAGCTCGACGACCCGGAGCCTGCTGTCTGCTCTGATGTGCCCGCTGTCTGCTCTGATGTGCCCGCTGTCCGGTTGAAGTATCCGCTACCCAGTCTAAAGTACCCGATGCCCAGCTGGATGTGCCCTCATCCATTGTTTGGTGTGAGGCCATTAACTTTGGACAATTTAATTTAGTTGGAGCGTCCGGAGGCCGCTCCTTTGAGGGGGGTACTGTCATGAAAAGGTTCACCCGTTGATGGTGCTGTCGGTCTCTTGGATCGCAGTACCAGTGTCCACCAGCGGGTGTCTTCCATCACCCAGGACCTGTAATAAGAGGATTCACCTGCTGGTGGCACTGTTGCATCCTTGGGCTGTAGTACCAATGTCCACCAATGGGTGTATTCCGGCAGTACGGAGCAGACAGTACCTTCTGTGCTCAGGTGTAACATGAGGGCAATTACTGCAGGCTGATAAATACCCAGCAAGCCCTCACATGCTTGCCTTGGTGTCTCTCTCCCTGCAGTTTGACCTTGCTGCCTGTTATTTTCACCTTGAGCCTGCATCTGCCCTGTCCTGACCTGATCTGATCCAATCCCTATGCCGAGCCCTTCCTGGTCCTGTGCCTTCTGTTCCTGGTTACCTTATATCCCTGCCCTGTATCCCATCCATCCATCCTCTCCCTGTTCCTGTTGGTTTCCCGTCCTTACCATCTGCTGATCTCCCGGTGTATGACCTTGGCCTGGCTTCTGTTTACGGTTCCGCTATCTCCCATTTTATTGTATATACTGTTTTGTTGTTTGTGGGTCTTGTGGTTGCTTGCCACTGTTATATTCATATATCTATCACTTATTTAAATAAACACCATTTTTATTCACTTATATACATTTCTGGTTTCTTCTGTGCAGTCCACACAGTCTGGTTTACTAATTCCTTGACACTATGACTGATTTGGTGTAAATGAGAATTGTTGGTGAGAATTTGAATATTCTGGGTCAGTTGTTTCTTATTCTACTCCATATAGAATTAAAGAGGAAGTAATTTGCATAGTAGCCCATTATGTGTCACTTACCTGAAACCGAAGCCTGCGATGTCACCGCTGACCCCTCTTTCACGAAGCGTCCATCGTCCTTCCGGGCATTGCGGCTGTGATTGGTCGGAGCCGCGATGACGTCACTCCCGCGCACGCTCACCTTTTCTAAAGTTGTCTTTAAGACAGACATCGTAGACATCGGCGCCCGTCTCATTTGTAAATATCTCCTAAACCGTGGAGGTTTGGGAGATATTTCGAGCACCTACAGGTAAGCCTTAATCTAGGCTTACCTGTAGGTAAAAGTGGTTGCAACGGGTTTACAACCACTTTAAGCCTTCTCACTTTTAGTTTCTGAGAAATTCTGCCCCCCCCCCAGAGATGAACAGAACATTTATCAGCAGTAATATCCATTCCCTGTATCCCCCAATCACACACATTGGTATTCCGTACCCCCCAACATTTTGAGATGGGAATGAGGGACACCTACTAGTAAACATATGTAGGCATAGGAAACGCCCCCTGCCACACCCCCTTAAAGGAGAATTAACCAAAAATAAAGTAAATTAAAGCCACAAGGGCTTTTTTTAACCCCAACTATTTTTTTATATTGGCTTTTAAAATTTACAAATGCAGCAATTTAGAAATCGGATGAAAAGGTTTCGCACTGGGAAAAACTTTTTTTGATAGATAAAAAGTGCATTTTATGTACGACTTTATAGATCAGACCAAAATGTGGGGCAAATGAGGAGGAAAGAGGGACAGAGGGACACTGTTCCAAATCAGGGACAGTCCTTCAAAATCAGGGACAGTTGGGAGCTATGGTATTCTCCTGTATTCCTTCCCATCACACATGTTGGTAGCTCCTTCCTCTCCCCTGGCATTCACATTGGACCCTTTCCATTATTCTACCCTCAGCACCCACATTGGTCCCCCCCCGTATCCCATCCCCAGCTCACACATTGCTCCCTCCCCTGTATCTCCCCCATCAGACACATTGGTCTCTCCATAACAGTGGTGTAACATGATGGTGATGAGATTCAGTTCGAGCCCCCACCCCCCACTGCCCCCCAGATTGAGCCTCTACAGAGGACTTTTTCCTGATCCCCATTCCCTCTTCCTATAATAATCATCTCACAAACATAATAATAACACACGCATACACCAAATAGAAATGAAATGTTACATGAAAAATTTCACAAGCCAATAATTCTGACAATCAGTGATCTGACCAACAGCAACCATTCACTAGGCGGTATATCATGGCACACAATGTATGATGGAATCCATTGGATCTTCCTATGTGGGAGGTTCTCATCCTTCATGGAATGAGCTGAAGGGGCGACCATCATAGCAAAACCTTTATACCCTTCACCTGAGCCATCACATCCTGAGAAGGATATTATGGGGTTTACTAAAACTGGAGAGTGTAAAATCTGGCGCAGCTCTGCAAAGAAACCAATCGGCTTCCAGTTTTTTTTTTGTCAAAGCTTATTTGAACAAGTTAGAAGCTGATTGGCTCCCATGCACAGCTGCACCAGATTTTGCACTCTCCAATTTCAGTAAATAACCCCCCAATGTGTCCAATATGAACAGTGATGCCCCATCCAACATTTGTCCCACCCCTCCCAGTGTAGACGTACCTTGGTGTCTGATCCCTCCTGGAAGGGGAAGAAGCTTTCCCTCTGCTCCTCTGCAAAGACACCGTCCTTCATTGAGTTCATGACTATTTTGCTCCTGTCTTCAAGATAGTCAAATCGAACATCGAAGTGTATCACTAAATTCCTACTATCTTTTCCCAAGTTTACGTTGAACCTAGAAATACATTAAAAAAAAGAAAAAAAAAGATTTCGCTCAGCTGTCCTTGTTGGATATAATACTCGAGTCATTCACCGGTGGTCCTCCCATTGGGTTTCAGAGGGACTTCTGACACTTTTAATGATAGTTCATGATAGAAAATTATGTTTAAATTTTCCAAAAATCACCCAAGATATCTGCCCCAACTGTAGATAAAGTGCTTTGAGGTCCCCCTGGAAAAAAAAGCGCCTTAAAAAAAATTGCTGAGCCATAATATTTAATAAAAATTGAATGAAGTGTACTCCTGTGCTACCAGTAATGTGTGTTTAGTGTGTATTGCAAACAATCAGTTACAATGTAATTATTACACTGTAATAGCTGCTGCAAAAGCACTAAATGGTGTTCCCACAACTATGTATCATATAAAATAGAATCAAGTGATGCTGCACTGCTAATATACATAAAATAAACATAAAATGAGTGAAGTTATGTGCAAAATCTTAATCCAAAAAACAATAACGTGCTCCAATATAGAATATTATCTGCAACTTAATATCTTTAATCCACAATCCCGTGTATATTGTAGTATTTTATACAGTGTGTCCTTATAGATATCCAACAAAGTGAAGTCTGTGCTAATATTGATTGAATCAGTCTAGTGGGCTCCATTTACAAAGCCGTACGTTTCTCCTTAAAGTTGAAGCAAACCCTCCTATCGTTTTCAGCCAAGGAAGCCGCCATCTTGGCCTCTGTTTAACCACTTGCTTACTGGGCACTTAACCACTTGCTTACTGGGCACTTAAACCCCCCTCCTGCCCAGACCAATTTTCAGCTTTCAGCGCTGTCACACTTTGAATGACAATTGCGCGGTCATACAACACTGTACCCAAATGAAATTTTTGTCATTTTTTTCCCACAAATAGAGCTTTCTTTTGGCGGTATTTAATCACAGCTGGGGTTTTTACTTTTTGCTAAACAAACAAAAAAAGATGGAAACTGTTGAAAAAAATAAAAATCATGTTTAATTGTTTGTTATAAAATTTTGCAAACAGGTAATTTTTCTCCTTCATTGATATGCGCTGATGAGGCGGCACTGGTGGGCACTGATAGGCTGCACTGATGGGCACAGATAGGCACAGATAAGGCGGCACTGATAGGCACAGATAAGGCGGCACTGATAGGCACAGTTAAGGCGGCACTGATAGGCACAGTTAAGGCAGCACTGATGGGGACAGATAAGGCGGTACTTATGGCCACTGATGGGCGCTGATAGGTGGCACTGGGTGGCACTGAAGGGTGGCACTAAAGGGTGGCACGGATGGGTGGCATGGATGGGTGGGACTGATGGGCACTGATAGGTAAGACTGATGGGGGCACTGATGGGCAGCACTGATGGGGGGCACTGATGGGCAGTGATGGGCGGCACTAATGGGCACTGGTAGGTGACACTGATGGGCACTGATAGATGGCACTGATGTGCAGCACTGTTGCACTGATGTGGGTGCTGATGGGTGGCACTGTGGGCACTGGGTGACACTGTGGGCACTGATGGATGGCACTGTGGGCACTGATGGATGGCACTGTGGGCACTGCTGGATGGCACTGTGGGCACTGGTACGCAGCACTGCTGCCTATTGCATTGTGACAGTCTGATCGCCGTGATCGGGACTGATGTCCCGATCACGGCCGCCGGTGATCGGGTATTTTTTTCCTCCTCACGCTGTCAGCGCGAGGAGGAAAAATAGCCGATTACCGGCTTTGTTTACATCACATGATCAGCTGTCATTGGCTGACAGCTGATCATGTGGTAAGGGGTCGGGACCAACCCCTTACTCTGATCTGTGATCAGGCGAGTCTCATAGACTCGCTGATCACGAGCGCGCCGCGCGCGCCCTGCAGGGGGCGCACAGGCCGCTCGTGCACGGGACAACGTCAATAGACCTAGTCCCGGCAATTCAGATCCGCGCTGTTGCCGTCATTTGGCAATGGCCCGGATCTGAAGCGGTTAAACCCCTCTCCTGTCCAGACCAATTTTCAGCTTTCAGCGCTGTCACACTTTGAATGACAATTGCGCGGTCCTACAACACTTTACCCAAATGAAATTTTTATCATTGTTTCCCCACAAATAGAGCTTTCTTTTGGTGGTATTTGATCACCTCTGCGGTTTTTAGTTTTTGTTAAAAAAAATTGAAAAAGACCGAATTTAAAAAAAATGTTTTATGTTTTTTAAATATTTTGTTATAAAATTTTGCAAACAAGTAATTTTTCTCCTTCATTGATGTACGCTTATGAGGCGGCACTGATGGGCACCGATAGGTTGCAGTGATGGGCACTGATGGGTGGCAGTGATGGGCACAGATGGGTGGCAGTGATGGCAGCACTGCTAGGTGGAAGTGATTGGCACCACTGGTGGGCATTGATAGGTGGCACTTGTGGGCATTGATAGGTGGCACTTGTGAGTATTGATAGAAAAATTGGGAAATATATAGATTTTTTCTTACAGCAATCAGTACAAAAGATGCCATCTTATTTGAAAGATGCTAAGGATGTGATTAGATTACTATCGAATGTTTCCTACTCTGGTGACCTAATTATGGCCACTGCGGACGTGGCATCCCTCTACTCCTGCATTCCACACCGTAAGGGTGTGGACGCGGTGCAATGCTTTCTTAAAAGAGATGCCTCCCTTGCCTCACCCCAGGTTGGCTTTATTGTTGATTTGATTGAGTTTGCCACACAACACAACTATTTCTGGTTTGATGGAAAGTTTTATCGACAGCATAAAGGGGTGGCAATGGGAGCAAAATTTGCTCCCAGCCTGGCCAATCTGTTCATGGCCAAATGGGAGGAGGATGTCGTCTATGCCATGGATAGCCCACACCTTTTGTTGTGGGCCCGGTACATAGGCGACATCCTCCTCCTGTGGACTGGCAGCCATGATGGCCTAGATGATTTCATCAGGACCCTTAATAACAACGATAGGGGTATTGCCTTGTCTTTTGAAGCAAGCAAAACTTCAGTCCACTTTTTGGATCTGGTCATTGAGCGAAGTGAACAAAAATTTATATTTCGTAGCTACTTCAAATCTACGGACAAGAATGGGTATATACCTACTGACAGCTGCTACCACAGATCATGGATCAGATCAGTCCCCAAGAGCCAGTTCCTGCGACTGCGCAGGAATTGTACTGATCTTGACACTTTCAAGGTTCAGGCTAATACCCTAAAAGAAAGGTTTCTAGAAAAAGGTTACAACCCTTCCGACATAGATATGGAGATTGGCAATGCTTGTACTACTGACCGCCTGTCATTGTTGGAGGATAAACCTCGACAGATAAATGATGATTTCAAGTGGTCTTTCTTAACGTCTTTCTCTATCCAGCATAAACATATTAAAAAAAATTTTGAACGCCATTGGGACATTTTGAAAACAGATAAGATCTTGGGCCCTCTGTTGCCCAAAACTCCCAAGGTGTTCCATCACTTCGGAACAAATTGGCACCCAACGTTATTAACCCTCCAAGTAAACCATCTTTTTTCCATGATTGGGTTGGATTTCATCCTTGCAGAAAGTGTCTAGTATGCCAGTTTAATACCTGTGGCAGGAGGGCAAGCCATAGCTTCTCTTCTACTGTAACTGGCCGTACGTATAAGATCAAACAATTTGGTACTTGCGCCACTACAGGAATAGTGTACCTTTTGTCTTGCCCATGCGGCAAACAATACGTGGGCCGGACCATTAGATCTTTCATGACGCGTGTCTCTGAACATATAAATCTCATTAAGGCAGGTAGTACCAAACACACTGTTCCTCGGCACTACAGGGAATTCCATGATCGAAACCCTGTAGGCACCCAGTTTCTTATCATCGATAGGTATGTTGCCCCCTGGCGAGGGGGTCGACCCTAAGGGGCGTCTCTCGTTTAGAGACATATTGGATTTACGAGTTGGGGTCCCATTTTCCACAGGGGATCAACTCTTTTATTAATCAAGCTTAAGAACTAGTACGATCTCTCTTTTTTGTATTGTATATTTTTTTGTTGTATTTTTTTATATTCACATTTTTTAATACTTTTTACATTTACATTATTTTTTACTATATGTAATATTGTATGTTGATATTGCTTGTTAAAGACTTGGATAAGTGTGGTGCCCCCTACTGGCAGTGTCATTTATTTTGGGGCCCTTATACGTGATTCCATTATATTATTATAATTATATTATTATAATTTAATTCTATTTTTCATTTTTTACTTTCAGCCCTGATTGTAATCATATTTAGTTGCTGGGCCAGATTGAATTTTTAAAAAAATAATGTTTTTCCCCAATATACTATTTCTGGTTTTGTATTTCATGATCACAGTGAGTTTCATTTAATATCTTGTCAGAGCTGGCGCAGCTATGACGTTGCTGTGGCCAGTTGTCAGGATGCTCTCTGGTGATGATGCGCAGTTTCGGTTATTGCACTCTTTGCTTGTTTTTATTTTCTTCATTGTTATCTTAAGAGACTCGTGACCGGCCTCGGATTGAGGCTTGGTCCGACATTTGGAGCGTAGCGAAGCCGCAGTACTTGTGCGGGGAGTGATGTCGCAGCGCTACATGAAAACGAGGCTTGGTTTAATAAGTGGAGCGCAACGGCGCCGTATTATCCGTGGAGGATATGACGCCGCAGCACTATGCGGAGAGTGAGGCTTGGTTTGTCTATATTCGGAGCACTTCCGTGTTAATAGATTGAGCCATTCCGCATTGAATTATTATTCTTTTTAAGTTTTTTAATTTGTGAATTATATGGACCTTCTGAATCCTTTTCTAGTTCTATTTATATATGTGGGAGTTAAAGTATTAACGAAAGGTCTCCCCGAACCGGAAGGCGTATTGCCATGTTTTCCTTCTGCTACATACTGACAACATCTGAAGAGACGTATCATCCAGACCGGTTGGTCAATAAGCCTTTCTGACTTGTATGACGTATGTCTTTTCAAGTCATTAAGTTCCGGTAAGCCTCTTGATGTCTCCGGTGATGGCCCCTGCACCAATTTAGACCTTTTGTCTACACGTGGTTTTTCCACAGCTCACTCACCTGCCAGATTCAGTTGATTCTCTCTACTTCAAAACCTGGGGAGCTACTGATCTACCATTTTTAGTGTTTAACCTCCATAGACCTCTGGTGGTGTTTTTCTCTTCACATTTTTTCTACAATCAACATTGTGGACTTTCATGTTTCAGAACATTTTCATTTACAAACTTTTATGGTGTTAGATCTATTGGTCCTTCACGGTCTCCCAATTATATTCTATTAATGTTCACATTTGATAATTAATACTTATCACCAGTGTTTTCATTTCACATTGTTTTGATTTATTAGCACAGTGTTACTTTTATAGTGTAATTTATACTCTATGGCTATACTTTAAGGTGGCAACATATTTTTACATATTATTCACATATACATATTAAGTGTTGTTCTGATCTATATGTCTATACAATATATTAGCTTTTGACACATTTTCAATTTATTTTTGGGGCCTATAGCGCTACACTTTTTTCTTTTTATTGCCTTCCTCTGGATCAACTGTGGGTATAGAATTGTGTATATGGGCTTGTGTTTTTATTTTTTTTGGTTGAATTGGATGGACTTGTGTCTTTGTTCAACCTGACTAACTATGTAACTAACAATCATTTTATGTTTATTTTATGTATATTAGCAGCGCAGCATCACTTGATTTTATTTTCTTTAAAAAAATGGATTCTTCCAATTTTGGAATTTTGGGGGGGCATTTTGTTCCCATCACTTCTAAAAGGTGTCACCATCCTCTGGTTAACAAGAAGTCCTGGAAATTGAGCCAACCTCCATGTATGTACCATGGCATGGATGATGTCTGCCGATCAGACTGACGGAGGGATGGTAGATTCAGAGTGTAGATGGGAGTCACAGGATTGTCAGTTGTCATATTTCAGATGATGGCTGATAAGTCAGCCAAGTTCTCCAGGATGACATTTTGTCACAATGAAGAAGAACAAATGTTTTGTGCCTCTAGGAGGGGTCAGTAGGGTGTACTGTACACAGAGCACACTTTACTACTTTTGGAAGTTGTACTTTTGGAAAATCATAGTATTATACAGACAGAGATCAGGCATATATTGTATAATAAGTATCCGAGGATAGAATTTTCACCTACCTTTTACAGCCATACGGGATGAAGCCCTCCACCTCCACGTAGGAACCAGGTCTAAGAGTCTGTATGAGTGAAAGGAGAGAATTATTACACCCTGTATAATAGAGAGGGGGGTGATTATTACATCCTGTATAATAGAGGGGGGGATGATTACTACACCCTGTATAATAGAAGGGAGGGGATGATTATTACATCCTGTATAGGGATGGGCTTTATGTTAGGGTCAAACATGAGTTCGACTCGAACATTAGCTGTTCGCGCACTTCCCTAAATACAAACATTATGGGGTGTTCGTGCCAAATTCGAGCAGCGCGTCACGCCCCATAATGCACTGCGACATTGCAGTGCATTGCTGTCTGATGATTGGCCAAGCATGCACTATGACCCGCATACTTTGGCCAATCACAGCGCCGTCAGCAAAGAGAGCCATAATTGGCCAAAGGCAGGGTGCCTTTGGCCAATTATGGCTCAGGGGGTTAGGTCCACGCCCCACACTATATAAGGCCGCCTGCACATCTGCCCTGTGTGGTGTGTTGCTGGCGTTGACTGAGAGAGTGTCATTTCATTTAGATTGAACAGGCAGGCGATTCAGTTAGCTGCAGTGTAATATATATATATATATATATATATATATATATATATATATATATACAGTCCCTTCACTGGCTTCCCCTACCCTACCGCGTAAAATTCAAAATGCTAACCATAACCTACAAGGCCATTCACAACATCGCCCCATCTACATCACCAACCTTATCTGCAGATATCGCCCAAATTGTCCCCTCCGCTCCTCCCAGGACCTCCTGCTCTCTAGCTCCCTTGTTACCACCTCCCATGCTCGCCTTCAGGACTTCTCCAGAGCCTCTGCCATCCTCTAGAACTCCCTGCCCCAATATGTCCGATCAGCCCCTACCCTGTTCACCTTTAGAAGATCCCTGAAAACTCATTTATTCAGGGAAGCCTATCCCACACCCACCTAACAACTGTCCCCGAGCCACCCCCATCAAATCATTCTCTGCAGCTATTACCTTTTGTACCACCACCCCCTCCCTTTAGAATGTAAGCTCTATGAGCAGGGCCCTCCTGTACCCTTTGTATTGTACTGTAATTATGTTGTCCCCCTCTACATTGTAAAGCGCTGCGTAAACTGTTGGCGCTATATAAATCGTGAAAAAAATAATAATAATAATACAGTCAGTCTCATATATATATATATATATATATATATATATATATATATATATATATATCCACTGTATCCAGTTTAGCTAGATCTGACTGCAGTCCGTTCCAGGTGTACTGTTTCTAATATACTTCAGGCAGGCAGGTGATTCAGTTAGCTGCAGTGTATTAAATATATATATATATATATATATATATACAGCCAGTCTCATATATATATATATATCCACTGTATCCAGTTTAGCTAGATTTGACTGCAGTCCGTTCCAGGTGTACTGTTTCTAATATACTTCAGGCAGGCAGGTGATTCAGCTAGCTGCAGTGCATTTAATATATATATATACAGTCTCGTATATATATACATCCACTGTATGCAGTGTAGCTGGATCTGACTGCAGGCTGTTCCTGGTGTACTTTTTCTAATATACTGTCAGGCAGGCAGGTGATTCAGTGAGCTGCAGTGCATAAAATATATATACAGTCTCCTACATATATATATCCACTGCATTCCAGTATAGCCAAGCCTATATCTGACTGCAGGCCATTCCTAGTGTACGTTTTCAAATATACTTTCAGGCAGGCAGGTGATTCAGTGAGCTGCAGTGCATAAAATTTAAAATATATATACAGTCTCCTACATATATATCCACGGTATTCTAGTCTAGGCAAGCCTATATCTGACTGCAGGCCATTCCTGGTGTACGTTTTCAAATACACTTGCAGGCAGGCAGGTGATTCAGTGATCTGCAGTGCATTAAATATATATATACAGTCCCCTACATATATATATCCACTACATTCCAGTCTAGCCAAGCTTATATCTGACTGCAGGCCATTCCTGGTGTACGTTTTCAAATACACTTTCAGGCAGGCAGGCAATGATTCAGTGATCTGTAGTGCATAAAATATATATACAGTCTCCTACATATATATCCACTGCATTCTAGTATAGTCAGGCGATTCCTGGTGTACTTTTTCTAGTAAACTTCAGGTAGTGTTTTGCTAATGAAATTTTACAGCATGTCTGGAAGGCCACCAAGGAGAGGCAGATGCTCACAGGCCACTAAAAGAGGGCAAGCAGGCTCTGTGTCTACAGCCAACAGTGCTGGTCGTGGATACGGTGCATCCTCAGCACGTGGCCGTGGGGCAGGCATGTACTGGCCATCCGGACTACCGGGAGTTTCCCAGTGGGCCGATGGCTCAGTGGGCCAGTATCAGTGACAGCCTGTCAAAATAATGGATGCGCGGCCCGCGCAGCCATTATTTTGAGCACTGCCTAGGGCCGGCCCTACCATGGGACCGATGCGGCAAATCAGGAGTGGACTGGGTCAGGATGGTGCTTCAGTGTATCACTGCTTCTGTTTCCGGCCCGCCCACCACCTGTTGCACAGAGCTGATAGGTTCTGCTGCTGCAATAGGCATCTGAAAGGTCACGCTGGTGGGCGGGGACAGAAGTCCTCCGACAGCCGCTGCATCCTCCGGAACATCCCTGGTGTCAGTGTGTGGGCAGCGGCTCGGTACAGCTGCCCTAGAAGAGGGGGTTCGCACACTGCTATGTTCAGCTGTAAATCAGCCAGCTTGTGACACACCAATTCCTGCCCCTCTCTCCCTGCCTGTGCGTTACATCGATGAAGAGCAAGAGGAGCGGGAAGATTAAGCAAGTAGTCGACAGCCACATTAAAGCCCCTCCTGCACCATTCAAGTGAGTGAGCTGAGCACTGTCACTGACCAGACCCGGACCCCTCTCTCTGTCCCCTCTCTCTCTCTCTGTCCCCCCTCTCTCTCTCTCCCTGTTCCCCCTCTCTCCCTGTCACCCTCTCTCTCTCCCTGTCCCCCTCTCTCTCTCCCTGTCACCCTCTCTCTCTCCCTGTCCCCCTCTCTCTCTCCCTGTCCCCCTCTCTCTCTCCCTGTCCCCCTCTCTCTCTCCCTGTCCCTCTCTCTCTCTCTCCCTGTCCCCCTCTCTCTGCCCCCTCCCCTCTCCTCTCTCTCTACCTGTTTCCCCTCTCTCTCTCTGTCCCCCCTCTCTCTCTCCCTGTCCCCCTCTCTCTCTCCCTGTCCCCCCCTCTCTCTCTCCCTGTCCCCCCTCTCTCTCCGTCCCTCTCTCTCTCTCCCTGTCCCCCTCCCTCTCTCCCTGTCCCTCTCTCTCTCCCTGCCCCCCCTCTCTCCCTGTTCCCCTCTCTTTCTCCCTGTCCCCCTCTCTCTCCCTGTCCCCCCTCTCTCTCTCTCCCTGTCCCCCCTCTCTCTCCCTGTCCCCCATCTCTCTCTCCCTGCCCCCCCCTCTCTCTCTCTCTCCCTGTCCCCTCCTCTCTCTCTCTCCCTCCCCCCTCTCTCTCTGCCCCTCCACTCTCTCTCTATCCCTCTCTCTCTCCTTGTCCCCCCTCTCTCTCTCCCTGTCCCCCCCTCTCTCTCCCTGACCCCCTCTCTCTCTCTCTCCCTGTCCCCCCTCTCTCTCTCTCACTGTCCCCCCTCTCTCTTCCTGCCCCCCCTCTCTCTCTCTCCCTGTCCCCCTCTCTCTCTGCCTGTCCCCCTCCCCCCTCTCTCTCTCCCTGTCCCCTCCTCTCTCTCTCTCCATCCCCCCTCTCTCTCTCTCTGCCCCTCCACTCTCTCTCTATCCCTCTCTCTCTCCTTGTCCCCCCTCTCTCTCTACCTGTCCCCCTCTCTCTCTCCCTGCCCCCCTCTCTCTCCCTGACCCCCTCTCTCTCTCTCTCCCTGTCCCCCCCTCTCTCTCTCACTGTCCCCCCTCTCTCTTCCTGCCCCCCCCTCTCTCTCTCCCTGTCCCCCTCTCTCTCTGCCTGTCCCCCTCCCCCCTCTCTCTCTCCCTGTCCCCCCCTCTCTCTCTCCCCTCTCTCTCCCTGTCCCCCCTCTCTCTCCCTGCCCCCCCTCTCTCTCTCTGCCTGTCCCCCCTCTCTCCCCCCTCTCTCTCTCTGCCCCCTCTTTCTCTCTCTCCCTCCCCCTCTCTCTTTCCCCTCTCTCTCTCCCCCTCTCTCCTCGTCCCCCTCTCTCTCTCTCCTTGTCCCCCCTCTCTCTCTCCCTGTGTCCCCCTCTCTCTCTCTCTCCCTGTGTCCCCCCTCTCTCTCCCTGCCCCCCTCTATCTCCCTGTCCTCCCTCTCTCTGCCCCCTCCTCTCTCTTTTTCTCTCTGCTCCCTCTCTCCCTGCCCTCTCTCTGGCAGCAGACGACTTGGCATGTGACACACTGCATGTGGTGGCAAGCGACGGTGGCAAGTGATATGCAGCATCTGGTGGCAGGCGATGGTGGAAAGTGACACACTGCATCTGGTAACCTGTCACCATTTGAGGAGGCCACAAGGATGGTTAGCAGTGACAGTGCATGCATCAATGGTACTCTTGTCTTCCTGTTGGAGCATACGCTTTGTGGAACAATGGATAGGGCACTTGAGGCAGAACAGAGGGAGGAAGAGGAGGACTTCCTTACCTCTCAAGGCCCCCTTTATCCAGACAGTATTCCTGCAGGCCCGCTGATCACACAGAAAGAGGAGGAGGATTGTGTCAGCATGGAGGTGGATCCTTGCACTCAGCATCAGCAGCAGTCTTCAAGGGATAGTTTTCAGTCCCCGGAAACCCATGGACTTGTACGTGGCTGGGAGGAGGTGGCTGTGGATCATGTCATCCTTAGTGACCCAGAGGACTCTGGATCGAATGCCTCAGCAAACCTTCACTGCATTGCCTCCCTGATCCTGCAAAGCCTGCGAAAGGACCCTCGGATTCGTGGTATCAAGAAGAGGGATTATTACTGGCTGGCAACCCTTCTTGATCCACGTTACAAGGGTAAGGTTGCGGAATTTATCCAGCCTTCACAGAGGGAGCAGAGGATGAAACATCTTTGGGAGGCCTTGCAGAAAGGTTTGTGCAATGCGTTTCCAGAGCCTGGGAGGTTACAATTTCCTGGTCCTCCTGGACATCGTGTTGCTGAGGCTTCAGTCAGTCACAGAAGGAGCGGTGGAGAAGGTGGACGTCTGACCTATGTGTTCAGACAATTCTTTAGTCCGCAGCCCCAAGGTCTGATCGGTTCCAGCAACCATCGCCAGCATCTGATTTACATGGTGCAGGAATACCTAGAGGCAAGATCAGACTTGGAGACCTTTCCAATCGAAAATCCACTGGGTTACTGGGTCTTGAGGATGAATCACTGCTGGAGGCTTTGTAACTGATCACAGAGTGCACCTGTCCACAGGCTCTGTTGATCGACTCACCTTCATAAAAATGATTCACCAGCTACCAAGCACCTGATGCTGATGAATTAACCGATTAATTTTTCTATGAATGTGAGATCCCTTGAAGACTGCCTACGCTGTTTGACTATCCTGTTATGCTGAGTAAATATCCTGTTCCTCCTCAAAGTTCATGTTGATAGCTTCTAAGAACATTTTTGTTTCAGGGCACCACCACAAGGCCCAATTTTCTGCCCCTGATTAAAAGGGGCGTGTAATTACAATTTTAGCTGTAATATTTCACAGCAGGGCTCGTTCCTGCGCTCAACTAGAGTATCTGTGAGGGGTTGCAGTGTTGTGGTACCACCACCAGTGCCTAAGGCCCAATTTTTCTGCCCATGTTTAACAGGGGCGTGTAATTACAATTTTTGCTGTAATATTTCACAGCAGGGCTCGTTCCTGCGCTCAACTAGAGTATCTGTGAAGGGTTGCAGTGTTGTGGAACCACCACCAGTGCCTAAGGTCCAATTTTTCTGCCCCTGTTTAACAGGGCGTGTAATTACAATTTTTGCTGTAATCTTTCGCAGCAGGGCTCGTTCTTGCGCTCAACTAGAGTATTTGTAAGGGTTTGCAGTGTTGTGGAACCACCACCAGTGCTTAAGGCCCAATTTTTCTGCCCCTGTTTAACAGGGCATGTAATTACAATTTTTGCTGTAATATTTCACAGCTTGGCTTGTTCTTGCACTCAACAAGAGTATCTGTGAGGCTTTACAGTGTTAGCCGGCTGCCAGCTTAAGGGCAGCCACCCGACTGCTCCTTGTTGACTGCTAAAAGTGGTTGTTAAGCTACTCTGACTACCGTAATTTATATAATCTGCTCTGTGTCCTAATCCTGTGTCCCCCTGTGTGTGTGTGTATGTGTGTGATTTATAAAAAAAATGCTGATTATACCTCATTTCAGAGCGTCCATTGATGCTCTCTCCTCTCCCTGTCTGACAGCTGCAATGGGCGGGATTCCCCCACTGACGTCAGGAGAGGAGGATAGTGCTGGCTGGTCACATGAGTGCCGATCAGCACAGTGAAATGAGGTATAATCAGCTTTTCTTTTATAAATCACACACAGGGGGACACAGCATTGATATGAAAATAACACTGTTACTTCAGCAGCAGGAGGGGGGCGGGCACTGTCACAAGCTGACAGGTAGGGAGTGGAGGGGGGGAGCGCAGACAGGAGAGAGCGGATGACAGAGGCACGTAAACTGACTACAGTGTCAGGGCTCAGCAGCCATGATGAACCGTGGTCAGTTTACAGGGGGAGAGAAGAAACTGGCAGGATGAGCCATGTATTTCAGGTGTTACGAGGGGGGGAGGGTTACACAGCACAATCACTGTGCTGTATAACATGCTTTCAGGGCTGGTGCAAGAATTTTTGACACCCTAGGAGAAACCTCATTTTGCCGCCCCCCATTATTTCCCCCTATTACTCCACCCCCCTTTGCAATATGTGACCCACCTGACCATTAGACACACACTGACCTACCTACCTGACACATACACTGACCTACCTGACTCCTATTTCCTGCACTACTCACCACCCCATCCCCCACACACAGTTCGATGTAGAAAGGGAGGATCCATCCTCCTCCTTACCTCTGCTTCTTTGACCATCACATCCGTGCTCTCCTCAGCGCTGAAAGGGCAGTATTGCTATGGTGTCCCCACCGGCTGGGAGGTCAGCTAACAGATGCTGCACCCCTCGATGCTCCGATCTCCACCGAGCCCCGCCCCTCCGCTGCACACACGCAGACACACAACGCCGGTCCAGAGGGACAGGCTGGAGCAAAGGAGTCCCGGAGCGGCGCTGTGGGATTTTACTCTGTGAAGAGAGGGAACAGCGGTGCGCTCAGCGGGACACATTGGGGGATTGGAGGTATGCAGATGTGTTCCCGGGACAGGGGCGAGCTCACACTTGCCTTGAGATTCACGGGGACAGAGGCCGTGGCTGCGCCCTAGGGGGTAGTGCGCCATAGGTGGCTGCCTACTCCGCCTAATGGTAGAACCGGCCCTGCATGCTTTAAAATGACAGGATCCAGTTTTTTTAAAGTTAGCAAACGCTTTAAAACCCCTGAGGATTTGTTACCACACTACTGAGCTCCAACGTGCTGGTGAAGACTGTGTTCAGGCCTGACACTCGGACTACCCTTATTCCATTATTAGTATGGTGTGAACTTACCCAACTAGAGTTTAACCTTTCACTATAGGATTAGGGCCCTTTCTAGTCATAGTCTCCCCACCAGCGAGTCCTCTTTGCATATTCAGTTACTCAGTGTTTACTATTCTCTGTATAATTAAGTGTTTTTGCTCATTACTGTTTGTTTGCCTTTTTCATCCTGAAGTTACTTAATTGTCTGGTGTTCTATCCAACCAACCCTAGATGCTGTTCCAGGGATTGACTGACTGACACCCTAAAATCTATTGTTTGCCTTATATTGACAATACAGAAATCTTCTGTGTTCAGTTTACATTGTGTCCGTGGTTCATTTAAAGGGGTATACCTCATGTCGGAACTTAGAGTGTTAGAGGGAATGGGAAGTTCCCCGGGTCAGGGCAGCACAAGAGGACAAGCAACATCCAGTGGCCCTTATGGAGGAAGCGCTACATACATGTACAGCATAGGCATGCGCGCAGGGTGTGCCAGGTGTGCCTGGGCACACCCTTATCACCCCATGCGGTGCCGATTCCCCCTGCTTCCCGTCTCCCCCCTGCAGGGCTGCCAGCTTACCTCCTCTCCTCTCAGGGCGAGGGAGGGGCTGGTAAATATTTCATTAACTGGTCTTCCTTTTCTGAATGAACACAGTGAGTGATCTGTACTGATCGCTCCTGTCTTCATTCTTAAGTGAAGCATAGTAAACTATGTTTACTGCAGGCTGCAGAGAAAGAGACTGGGGAAATCTCTGTTCTCAGTTTCTTCCTCTGTCTCAAAAGTGAGACATCAGGGGTCTGTTTAGACCTTTGATATTTCACCAAAGCCCCATAACGGGGCTCCTAAAAAAATTGTAAAAAGTTAATATTAAGTATTGTAAAAAATACTGCCCCACTGACACCAATCTTTGCTCTACTGACACTGTCCACTGCTGTGTTGATATACACACATGTGTGTTTGTGCTCTGGGGTGCACACCCTAATGCAATAGGCTGTGCACACCAATGATGTACAGTATATACCTGTAGCGGTATCCCCGACCTCCAGAGGCCTAATGGTGACCTCCAGAGTCAGGGAGAGCTGACAGCCTTCTTTGTAGAGTGGGTTACTAGGCATGGTGGGTGATAGATAGAGTCAAGATAGAGTAATTGGGCACCGGTCACTTTTTGAATGCGAACAAAATAGATTTACTTTATCTTAACAAGAACTGGGGAGAGAGGGTTAGGGCTAGGACACCCTTAGGCAGATGCAATGGTAACTGGCAGATTCCGAGGAAAAATAGGCAGACAGCTATACAGGTTGAAGGCCTCCATAGTAGCCAATGTATTTGTAGAACTGCTGTCTCCTATGGCAACTGAACTAACAGTCAATAAAGATCTTCACACATAACTCTTAGTAACCCAGAATGGATCTTCTTTCACATCTCACAATATCCCATTGAGCTCCCAGTCTATCACCAGACTTCCAGATCCCAGTCATCAATGGATCCCCTGAGCTCTTCCACAGCTAACCCGCTGTATACTCCTCAAAGCTCACCCCCGCTAACCCGCTGGGTCCCTGGCTTGGTACTCGCTGAAGCTTTCCCACTTCTTCACCGTCCCCGGCTGGTGAGAAGACTGCTCTGGTACTTCTTCAAGCTTTCTCAATGTAGCCTCTGGTAGTCCACACCCAGCAACAATATACTCACCACTGTCCACACCCAGCAACAATATACTCACCACTACCCACACCCAGCAACACTATACCCATCACTACCCACACCCAGCAACACTATACTCACCACTACCCACACCCAGCAACACTATACCAACCACTACCCACACCCAGCAACACGATACTCACCACTACCCACACCAAGCAACACTATACCAACCACTACCCGCACCCAGCAACAATATACTCACCACTGTCCACACCCAGCAACACTTTACCAACCACTACCCACAAGCAGCAACAATATACCCACCACTACCCACATACAGCAGAACTATACCCACCACTACCCACATCCAGCAACTCTATACTGACCACTACCCACACCCAGCAACACTATACAAACCACTACCCATACCCAGCAACTCTATACTGACCACTACCCACACCCAGCAACACTATACCAACCACTACCCCCACCCAGCAACACTATACCAACCACTACCCCCACCCAGCAACACTATACCCACCACTACCCACACCCAGCAACACTATACCAACCACTACCTACACCCAGCAACACTATACCAACCACTACCCCCACCCAGCAACACTATACCAACCACTACCCACACCCAGCAACACTATACCAACCACTACCCACACACAGCAACACTATACCAATCACCAACAACCACACCCAGTAACATTATAACCACTACCCATACCCAGCAACACTATACCAACCGTTGCCCACACCCAGCAACACTATACCAACCACTACCCACACCCAGCAACACTATACTCACCACTACCCACACCCAGCAACACTATACCAACCACTACCCACACCCAGCAACACTATACCAACCACTACCTACACCCAGCAACACGAAACTCACCACTACCCACACCCAGTAACACTATACCCACCACTACCCACACCCAGAAACACTATACTCACCACTACCCACACCCAGCAACACTATACTCACCACTACCCACACCCAGCAACACTATACTCACCACTACCCACACCCAGCAACACTATACTCACCACTACCTACACCCAGCAACACTATACTCACCACTACCCACACCCAGCAACACTATACTCACCACTACCTACACCCAGCAACACTATACTCACCACTACCCACACCCAGCAACACTATACCCACCATTACCCACACCCAGCAACACTATACCGACCACTACCAACACCCAGCAACACTATACTCACCACTACCCACACCTAGCAACACTATACCAACCACTACCCAAACCCAGAAACACTATACTCACCACTACCCACACCCAGCAACACTATACCAACCACCAACCACACCCAGCAACCCTATACTAACCTATGCCCACACCAAGCAAACCTTTACCCACCACTGTCCTCACCCAGCAACCCTATACCATCCACTACCCTCTTCCAGCAACACTATACCGACCACTGCTTACAGCCCATAGAACCCAATTGTTTAGCTTTTGCAGCTTCTATCGGTGCTCATACTTACTTTATCTGCCATCCTGCTTCCTTATCAGAGAAAATTATGGTCAGGTGCACCTCTACCCCTTCATATATAGGAGGTCTGCTGAAGGTGGAACCAGTCATGATGAAGGGATCACCCCGCTCTCCCTCCCACCCAAAAAAAGTAAAATATAAGAAACCACTGGTAATATTTGTTACATAAGTAGACTTTCGGTTTTACAACATGACGCGACGAAAGCCACATGTCAGTACAAGAAAATAATGTTATACGTGGGCTTGTCATAGTTTATATATGACCTCATGAATTCAGTACTTCATCTTGTATAGTAAATACTGCATTCCATACAAGCAGAGGCGGCTCTAGGCTTTGTGAGGCCTTAGGCAAAATCTTAGACATGAGGCCCCACTGATGCCCTTGAACTATGCAGCAGGCCTTCCCAGATTGAGATCCTCGTGCGGTGGATGGGAAAAGTGACGTGCGCGGACGCAACATCACTCCTCATTGGCTGGCAGGCAGAACATCAGGAGTCTTAGGTTATCGCGAGGGGTGAGTGCAACAGGGCTCAAGTGCTGCAGATCAGATATTCAGCAGACAGGGCTCTTAACGCTGCCTGAGCACAGCAGTGTTGAGGTCCCCTGTCAATCAAAACTGGGGTAATGGGTGTCGCGCTACCCCTGAAGGAGCCGCTTGGTAATTTTGGGTTCCCTGTTCTGCGCCTCAACTCCAAGAACACCCTCAGCCCCTCTGACAAACCTGGTTGATTGAATCACTACAGACACACGTAGCGTATAGTACCGTATAAATTAGGACTAATTTATATAAGATTTATAAGCACATGTCACTCAGTCTTTTATGGTTCTTTCTGTTTTCTCACTTATATGGTATAGTGATTGTGCCAACATATTTGCATACTGTTTACAATTTTCTTTTGCACTAATTAGCTCTCATCACTTTATATTTATAACTAAACACTATTGTATTGATACACTTTTAATATATTTTCTATTATAGCACCCGTCAACTTATACCTTTAAGTGCATTAATCATTGCATTGATGCACCTGCCAATTTATAAAGGAGAATAACTAGATATCGATACTCCTTCTTTATAATACAGCACCACTCCCTATCTTTTTAGTTCTATTTATAGTAACGTTCACCTTACTGTAGGATACAGGCAATAAACAATTACACACGTGTTTAGTGGTAGACACTATTTGTCTAGAATTAGGAACTTCCATAAATGATAAAAAGTGCAGTTCACAAAGCAGAGTAGAACTGCCCTCAGGTAATAAAGGTAAACAAATATATCTATAAAAGCAGCTCTATATCAATAGCAAAAAAATCAATACGAGAATAGGTAAATCAATATTTAGCAACACAACTGTATTCTAAACGTGTCTAAAGGAATAGTAGTTTTCTAGTGGTTTTTCACTCGAAAAAATGAGAGAAGGTGGGGTCCCCCTTTAAATGGCAACAACAAACTGCGCAGGGCCGGTGCAAGGATTTTTGTTCACTTATCCCTGGTCCAAGAAGTGACGTCATACAGGGGAGGGCTGGCAGCCTGTCCAGTCAAATGGCCCATTGAACCACCGAATCAGCTCATCCATGCCTACCTGGTTTTTCAATGCAACCTCACCAGTGCCGCCTCATCAGTGCCTATCAATGCAGCCTCACCAGTGTTCATAAATGCAGGCTCACTAGAGTTGTAGTTTCCTCTGCCCTGCTAGCTTGAGCTTGCAGGGCAGGGCTTGAGCGCGGACTACAACTCCCGGAATGCAACAGCGGCCGGCTAGGCCGCTGGCCCAACTTCTTACAGAAGAAAAAAAAAAAAAAGGCAGCGGGCAGTGGCTGCCGGCTGTTCTCAATATAGGTTACAGTGGCCTAGGGGGCAATTGCCACTCTGCCCCCCCGGCCCAGCCCGTCCCTGAGGTCATACATGACACTTCCCGGTCCGTGTACAGGAGGGTGGCTGAGTGGACGAAGGTCTGCTGAGCTACCGCCGCCCTTCCCAGTGCCACCCACCATGACAGCACCGGGCCTGAAGGTGGGACAGTGGTGCCCAGTAAACATGGTGAAGGGGGTTGCACATTGTGTCAGTGGTGGAAATGATAGGCGGCTTCCCAGCCACTCGTAAAACTTCCAGATGAAAGGCGACAGTCAGCTTTACTAAAGTACAAACACTCCCAGCTGCTATAGGGGCTGGGAGTGTGTAAAAAAAAAAGAAAACATTCAGCACTGTAAAAATCTGAATCCCCAGCAAGTAGCTGGGGATTAGGATTTTACTGCCCCCCTATCCTGGCGCCCTGAGGTGGCTGCTTAAGCCACCATATGGTAGTGCCAGCCATAGCCCTGGGGCCACTACGGTTATAGGGCAGTCTTTTACTCTCAGTTCACACCAGTGTGCTGTGCAACCTCACATGTGATTCGCACCACACTGCAGTGCAAATCACATGTGAAGTCTGTGCTATGCGATTTCTGCCATACAGATAGTATGCCTGAATTTGCATCGCATTTGGACCAAGGTCATGCAGGACCCTTTTTTAGTCCACACCAGAATCGGATCGCGTGTTCACACCCATGCGATCCGATTCATGTCTGAATTGACAGTTTGCACAGCAATATGTGAACCAATCTGGGGGTGTCATTAACTTTGTATTGACACTTCCAGCAGTTCACATAAGGCAGTGTGACCCGCCTGCGAGTCAGGTGCGATGCGAGAACCCGCAGTGGATTCGCAGGGTTCTCGCATCGCACTAGTGTGAACCGAGCCTAAGTGTTGGTTCACACTGCAGCGATGTGGGAACCCTGCGAATCCACTACAGGTTCCCGCATCGTATGTCTCCCGGTGGCAGTTCACACTGCCCTATGCGAACTGCTGGGAGTGTCAATACAAAGTTTATGACACCCCCAAATCAGTTTGCATATCGCAGTGTGAACTGCAAATTCGGACAGGAATCGGATCACATGGGTGTGAACACCTATGCGTTCCGATTCTGCTGCAGATCAGAAAAGAGGTCCTGTGCGAGTTTGGTCTGAATGCAATACGAATTCAGCCATACAATCTGTATGGCTGAAATCGCATCGCACAGACTTCACATGTGATTTGCACTGCAGTGTGGTACAAATCACATCCGATGTTGAACATCGCTGCAGTGTGAACTAGCACTAAGTCCTAAATCTTCATCTCTAATCGCTGGTGCATGTTGCAGCTGTGAATAGGGCCTGTGGGCAGCATTAGGGCCAAAGAATAACAGGGTGGGCAGTTCCTATAGATGGCAGTAGATAATGGTCGACTGGCCCTCTTACCAGACCTGGGGATACAGCAACAATGGTTCCTCTGATCAGGAGTTGGCTCATTCTGGGTTGCCTGTGGCGACTCCGCTGGGTAGTGCCCAGATCTGTATTCTGGAAATAACTTCATGCCTTTCTTCAGAAGGGATGGTGCTAGGCTGTGTGGATTTCTCTCTGGTGGTGCAGTGCAGTGGGATTCTCTCTCTCTGATGGAGTCCCGGGTGCACTTCCCCAAAATTCTCCCGAGCTGGGGACATCTGATGTAAGGACGGACTCTGCTGGGGGCACCTGATGGCATCTGGTGGCAGGTGACATGCTCAGGGGTCCCACTGATTCTGGATTATGGTGAGTTGAATGATTTCATTTTATATTACAATGTAATAATAGTAATAATGCACTTCAATCATCCTGACACCACAACAACCATAGTGCCGGGATGATTGAAGCGCTAACACTAGGTGTTTGGAGTATCTTTATCTGCTGCTTTGTTAAAATTTGGAATACACATTTCTATTGTGGTGTAGGATCTGGGGCTGCTGTCCTTCCTACCCTCTTTCCTTCCTTCTCTCTCCTTCCCTCCTTCTTTCCTTCTTTCTCTCTCCCTCCCTCCTAAAAAAATTGGGATTCGAACTGGGGATTTCCTTCCTGATCCCAAGCCTAATGTCAACATGTGCTAGCTCCCATCATGGGCGATCAATGGACGTGTTTTGGGGGTCCACCCCTTCCTCTCACCTAATTGAGTTGCGAGGAAGGGGTTGCACCCACAAAACGCGTACATTGATATCACCTGCTGGCAGATAGCACATGTTGAGACACTGTGTGCATCTTCAAAATTTGGCTTTTAAAATACTTTATAAACATTTTTTCTAAGCAAAAATACACGATAAAACGGTACAATTTTTGTGTGTTTTATATTCTGCCTAAAAATTATGTTCTTCATTTTTTGTTGAACATCATTGATGTTTTCCTTTATATTTTCAAAATCACAATTGCATCCCATTCTCTCCCCGATGAGGATCTGGGCACTTTCACTGGTGAAATGAGATTCTTCTTCCACAACATCCACATCACCTAAAAGAAAAAAACACACCATGTATTAGAAATATGCAGGAATAGATCTATTACTTTGCTCTCACTAAGCTGTGGTCTCAGACACTCACCTGTTGTGACAATTTCGCCCACTTCATAAACCTCTCCCTGCTTGTCCTCTGCTTGTGGTTTTGTGATTTCCCCTTCTTTCGGAGGTGGGGGGTCCCTAGTGTCCTCAGATGTCCCGAGTCTTTTCTCCCCTATGTGAATAAAAAATAGGTATACTTAGCACACAGATATTGGAGGACAGATAGGAATATGAAACATTGCTTGGAAGTGTCGTACAATTGTCTGTTTTGGCAGAGTTCCAAGCTGAAGAACATTTTATTTCCTTTCTAAAGCTGGAATACTTACCTTTTTTTGTTAAAGTATCACACATGTAGAGACCCCTAGTATCCACTGGAGCACCTGTGTGGGACACCCTAAAAAGTTTGATTCTGGTGTCCCTCACTAGTCCTCCTGCGTCCAGTTGTGTAAATGTAGCGCTGGTAGATTTGCAATCTACCGCATGATAGGTAAATTTAGTAAATTGTGCGTTAGGAAGGTTAAAGCTTGCCTCTGTTCCAGCTTGGCTGACGTTGTGTGTGTTTCCGTGGCTGCTAGACCGGTGAGAGAGGCCTATCCAGACGAGCAAGGAGTGTGTCCCACGAGGGGAGCGCATTTCAAATAGTACATGAATTCTACCAGGACATTTTGTCAAGAGAACCCTACCAGAGAATATTTGAGTTTCTTCTGCAAGTTTCCTTTCTACCTCTTTTATACATATGACCTCGGTGGTATGGACGTGTCATTGCCATCATCCCATACAAAATTGTAGAAACGTTATATATAACCTCTAACGGGATTTTTAAGGCAATGAAGATTTTTTGATTTACTTAAAACCAATTTTATTATAATAGATCAAGAAAAATTATGACTGTTTACACGAAAGATATAATCAAATATCTTGCTACTTCCTGCTACTTCCTAAGTCGTTTGTTTTAATAAAGCATTGAAAACGTACTCCCGTGTTGGTGCGTGTGTCGTCCAGGAGTAAACTCAACGGAACCCCTAGACCCGGTGCCGGTGAAACAGAGGGAAGCAGAGTGAAGGTAACAGACCCGCTTAAACCAGCAACTCCACCGTGAGTTAGTGCTACATAAACAGCTGCTGAGTGTCCTCTCCTTACACTGAATGAAGTTTGCATTTCATTCTAGTTACAAACCCATCTAGACAACAAACTTCTTTTAATACAAATGGGCCTGAACAAATGTAGTTAACCTGTATCTGCCAAAAACATCTTATAAGTGGGCGAACGAACGATGTTTCTTACGACCGATGAACATGAAAGTTGCCATTTTAAACTGTACAACAGTAAAGAAAAGCACATGGAGCAGCATGCAAGTAATAATAATAATAGGAGCACAAGACAAATACTTTTTAGAAGCAGTTTCCTGATCTTTCTGTACTGATCATGCTCCCTCAATTTGAGATCTGATCATCGTTTCCTCAATTGATCCTTGGATCGCTGTACCCCAAAATTCTTGACTCTTCACAACATTAGGCATGATCTTGGCCTTTCTCACATTTGGGTTTGGGTAGGTCCATACTTCCCATCATAGTTAGCCCTCTTGAAGATGTCCACCGTCTCCACCATCTCTATAAAGGCCATAACTGAGGCCTTCAATCTCCTCCGGGATCAGGAGGTTCGGGGCTCCGGCCTTTTGTCTTTGCAGCTGTTGTCTCTCCACCATGTGCTCTCCCTCCTCGCCGAAAGACGGGGGGCAGGGAATAGACTAGAAAGAACGTCAGGGGCGGGCGGAGTTTCACGCATGCGCAGTGTATATAAAGTGTAACACACCTGCGTCGTACGTACGATCTGTGAGCGGAGGACGGAGTAACGGAAGCAACGATTGTTATAACGAAAGTACAATTTTAACTTGGTGCATCAGTGGCCTATGCTGCTTATAGATTGAGGCCTATTTTGGGTCAAGATTAGGAGAGTTTCGCCTGACATTAGGGTTTGTCTTGTGTTGTGTCTTGCAGAGAAAATGGATCCCTTCAATGATAGGGAATTTCTAGGAATAGTCATTGATATGTTCAGGGAGCTGCCCTGTCTGTGGCAGGTGAACCACCCATTTTATAATAATCCAACAAAGAGGCAGGAAGCGCTAAAGAAACTGCTTGAATTTGTGAAGCCGGTGATCCCCACGGCAGACATCAAGCATTTAAAGTCCAAAATTGGTGCCATGAGGAGCACTTATAATAGGGAGCGCAAGAAGGTCTTGGATTCCCTGAGATCAGGAGCTGCAGCAGATGACATTTATGTACCCAGGCTGTGGTACTATTGTGGAGGAATGTAATGTACATAATGATAATCATAAAAATGTCTATTTTCTTATGTGTATACATGTTTTTATGCAACTCCTTACTCATTACATAGAAAAACAGCTTTGCTTTGGAACCGAGAAAGATGGCGTCTATCCCCTCCTGCACCCGCATTGAAAGAATGCGGAAGTGACGATAGTACAAGCTTCAACCAAGCTTCAAGCATCAAGTTTCTGCATTCTGTTTCAACCAATGAGATGTACCTATTAGACTGACATAGCAATGACGTATAATCTTTTATTCTCTCTGTATAAAACATTAGCACCGCCCTGCAATAAAGCAAAAGTGTGGAAGTAACCGGGCTGAACATGTGTCAGAGAGTGTTTGCTTCCAGTGCGCATGCACATTTACACTTTCTAATTAGAAACAGCAGCAGATAACCTTGAACTCGATTGAAGTTCTTATCAATTACAGCTGGCGCCGACAACATGGGGCCCCAGGCTTCGACCGAAGGGAGACCGCGACTCAGAGGCTGAGTGGCTGATCGAGACAGACCAAGAGGGCTTGCGCAACCCTAAGAGTACGGTAGGTACATTTATACTTACCACTGTACGACTTGTTGCTGTCTGATCTGGTCACTGGTCTTATTGGCTCCTGGAGGTTGTTCAGAGGCAGGCTATTTATTCCTCGCCTGGGGCTGTTTTAATGAACCTGCTATTGGGTCTCTGCTGACTGTACATTATTTGTTCAGTGTCTGCCATCCTGAAGGATTGCGACTCAGCAGTCTGAAAGTGCAATTGCATTTGTGTGTCCTGACCCAGATGAGCTGTGGGCCTCTGGGGAGACTGGAACCCCGCAACAAACGTCTACGGATGGGTTACTCGAGGTTGACACTGTGGGAGACCTCTGAGGGTTTAGATCAGCTGCTGAGGCTTCGTGGTGCAAAGGGTGGTAGGTGTATTGTCCTGTCCTGAGTGTATTTGTGGATTACTGTTTGCCATACACGAGAGGGGTTGGGGACTGGTGAAGGTGAGAGAAGGTGGCTACCCGAAGGATCAGTTGGGCCACAAGCCGCTGCTCCCCACCACCCCTGACGTGCTTGTTCTGAGATTAAGGGTACATTACCCGGTGAAAGGGGGGTTTGGATAGACTCTCGAGGAAATAGAAAAAAATTTCTATTTTCTTATGTGTATACGTGTTTTTATGCAAATACTTACACCTTACCCTTATTTGGAACTGAGAAAGATGGCGTCTATCCCCTCCTGCCCCCGCATTGAAAGAATGCGGAAGTGAAGATAGTGCAAGCATCAATCAAGCTTCAAGCATCAAGTTTCTGCATTTTGTCTTCTATTTCAACCAATGAGATGTACCTATTAGACTGACATAGCAAGGACGTATAATCTTTTATTCTCTCTGTATAAAACATTAGGACATTAGGCAATAAGCAGAAGCGTGGAAGTAAGCGGGCTGAACATGTGTCAGAGAATGTTTACTTCCAGCGCGCATGCACATTTACACTTTCTAATTAGAAACAGCAGCAGATAACCTTGAACTTGATTGAAGTTCTTATCAATTACACTATGACAGACTGCATTTTCTGTCAGACCAGAGGGAACCCAGGCCAGCACTCTCCAGTCTTCCTTCAAGGCTCCCTTCCCCCCCAGCTGAGGCTTCCGACGACCAACCTGGGCCTTCCAGGCAGCAACATGTGGAGGAGCCCCGCTTGAGTCAGGTATAGCATTCTTCAAAATATTTCTGGTTTCCAAATTAATGATGTTAAATATATGTTAGTTTTAATAACTAATTTCTGATTTCACAAAGTGTTTTACATATGAATAGACAGTATTGGCCACAAATGTTTGGGACAAGACTGAAAAATGCTGGGGTCAGAATGATAGTCTTTTCTATTTGTTAACATTCAATTTGCAACAGTCATTAGCTGAAAATTGTGTGTGATTGATGAACCAAAAAAGAAAACTATGTACCTTTTTCATACACAGGAAAGTCTCAGCCAGGAGGAGGCCGTGGAAAGTGGCAGCCAGGAGGTGGCTGGGCCCAGTAGCCTGCCCGAATCCCAGGTCCCTCCCCACGGCCTTCCACAAAAAAGTGCCAGGAAGAGGAGTAACCTGGAGGAGGCAGCACTTGGCCTATTTCTGAAGGCTACTGCGGCCCTCAGAAACCCCCCCAGTCTTCAAGAGGACTATGCCTACATGACAGCCTGCAAAATGTTGGAAATGGAGGAGGGCCAACGCCTCTTATGTGAGGAAGTGATCTTGCAAGCCCTAAGTAAGGGGTTGAGGGGCGAACTCACAAGCCAAAGCCACGTTTGTGAGTTGAACCATGGTCCTCCTCCTCCACCTCCTGCCACAACTCCAACACCAGAGCCACAGCCTGCAAGGAAGCATGTAAGGAAGACCAGAGAGTGATGGCCTGGGTTCAGTCTGGTCTAACAAAAGATGCAGGCTGTTGTATGACCACAGCCTGGGGACAGATATGTCATCTGCTGATGTTCCTGATCTCTTGTAGTCCTGGACCGGATTATGCTCACTATTATATGGACTCCTCAGGCCACCAATTTTGGCTGGCAAATAGTTGATGTGTGCCCTGGGGTACAAAGGCTTCGCCAATTTCAGCAGTTTCTCCAGCGTTGCCTTTATCTTTATTTTGTTATGACCCAGAAAAAAATGGCTATTTATTTTTCAGAAATACTTGCCTATGTGTTTTACTTCAAAAAGGACAGTTTGTTTGTGAGTAGGCAGGTACGTTTCCTAAATACAATGTCAAATTAACAAGGGACACTAACCAACCTCCTTGAGGTTAAAAAATACAAGATAATAATGGTGTTGTAGTAACTTGACACACAAAACGAGAAATAATATTATGGAGAGCATAAAAAAAAAAATTATAAACATTATTATGGAGATCTGACAAAAAACAAAATTAATATTATTCATGAGATCACGAGAAATAACAAAGGAATCATTTTTTGAGAACTCTGTGTGAATATGAGCAGCAAAACAACTTCATTCTTCTAGCATTCTAAAGAAGTAAAGAATGCGCTGCATTAAACTATTAAAAAAATTGCAGCGTGACGAATGTGCTATCTCCATTATGAATGTTAGTTTTACCAGACCGAGGGCTTCCGTCTCGTAATTTATTCTGAGCATGCGTGACACTTTGTGCGTCGGAATTGTGTACACACGATCGGAATTTACACAAACGGATTTTGTTGTCGGTAAATTTGAGAACCAGATCTCAAATTTTGTGCAACGGAAATTCCGATGGAAACTGTCTGATGGAGCCTACACACGGTCAGAATTTCAAAAGGCTCCCATCGAACATTTTCCGTCGGAATCCGACCATGTGTACGGGGCATTACAGTAAAGAACCCTCTACGTAGTTTAAGGTTAAACCTCTTTTCTTCTAATTTTAATGAGTTGCCACAAGTCTTGTTAAATTTTCTTTCTGCGAAAAAGTTTTATCCCTATTGTGGGGTCACCAGTACGGTATTTGTATATTGAAATCATATCCCCTCTCAAGCGTCTCTTCTCCAGAGAGAATAAGTTCAGTGCTCGCAACCTTTCCTCATAACTAAGATCCTCCAGTCCCTTTATTAGCTTTGTTGCCCTTCTTTGTACTCGCTTCATTTCCAGTACATCCTTCCTGAGGACTGGTGCCCAGAACTGGACAGCATACTCCAGGTGCGGCCGGACCAGAGTCTTGTAGAGCGGGAGAATTATTGTTTCATCTCTGGAGTTGATCCCCCTTTTTAATGCCAATATTCTGTTTGCTTTGTTAGCAGCAGCTTGGCATTGCATGCCATTGCTGATCCTATCATCTTCTAGGACCCCCAGGTCCTTTTCCATCCTAGATTCCCCCAGAGGTTCTCCCTCAAGTGTAAAGATTTCATTTTTGACACCCAAATGCATTATTTTACATTTTACTACATTGAACCTCATTTGCCACGTAGTTGCCCACCTCATTAATTTGTTCAGATCTTCTTGCAAGGTTTCCACACCCTGCGGAGAAGTTATTGCCCTGCTTAGCTTAGTATCGTCCGCAAATATAGAGATTGAACTGTTTATCCCATCCTCCAGGTCATCTATGAACAAATTAAATAGGACTGGTCCCTGCACAGAACCCTGGGGGACCCCACTACCCACCCCTGACCATTCCGAGTACTCACCATTTATCTCACCCTCTGAACTCGCCCTTGTAGCCAGTTTTCAATCCATGTACTCACCCTATGGTCCATGCCAAAGGACCTTATTTTGTACAGTAAACGTTTATGGGGAACTATGTCAAATGCATTTGCAAAATCCAGATACACAACGTCTACGGGCCTTCCTTTATCTAGATGGCAACTCACCTCCTCATAGAAGGTTAATAGATTGGTTTGGAAAGAATGATTCTTCATGAATCCATGCTGATTACTGCTAATGATACCGTTCTCATTACTAAAATCTTGTATATAGTCCCTATCATCCCCTCCAAGAGTTTACATATTATTGATGTTAGGCTAACTGGTCTGTAATTCCCAGGGATTTATTTTGGGCCCTTTTTAAATATTGGTGGTTCATTGGCTTTTCTCCAATCAGCTGGTACCTCTCCAGTCAGTAAAAATGAGGAACAATGGTCTGGCAATTACTTGACTGAGTTCCCTAAGTACCCTATTAGTACCTTATTAATATTACGTTTCCAAAGTCTAATTTTAATTATGTCCTCTGTTAACCATGGAGGTGCTCCCTGTGATGTGTCATAAGGATAAACACTGCAGTTTAGGTTACTGAAGCCCCCCGATAAATAAATAAATATAAATAAATGTAAATTGAATAAATTCAATACCTTCACCATCTCCCCATCCTTTGAAACCAGATGTCCTTCCTCATTCTTTATGGGGCCAATATGGTCAGTCCTCCCCTTTTTACTGTTTACATACTTAAAGAATTTCTTGGGATTTTTTTTGCTCTCCTCCGTTATGTGTCTTTCGCGTTTTTTATCTTAGCCGTCCTAATTGCACCCTTACATTTCTTATTGCATTCTTTATAAAGTCTGAATGCTGATTATCATCCCTCAACCTTGTATTTTTTGAAGGCCTTCTCCTTTGATTTTATATGCATTTTTACATTGGAGTTAAGCCATCCAGGACTTTTGTTTGCTCTTTTATATTTATTACCCAATGGGATGCATTGGCTAATGCCCTTACTTAATATGCTCTTAAAGCAAACCCATCTCTCCTCCGTGTTCTTTGTTCCTAATATTTTATCCCAATTTATGCCTTCTAGCAAGGTTCATAGTTTAGGGAAGTTGACTCTTTTGAAATTCAGTGTCTTTGTATTCCCCTTATGTTTCCTATTTCTGCGATTTATACTGAAGCCAATTGACCTGTGATCGCTGTTTCCTAAATTGCCCCGTATTTCCACATTCGTTTTCAGGTCTGTATTGTTGGTAATCAGTAGATCCAGTAACGCTTTATTTCTAGTTGGTGCGTCTACCATCTTACCCATAAAATTGTCCTGCAAGACATTTAGGAACTGGTGAGCCTTAGATGAATGCACAATTCCCTCCGCTAGGGATGGGCTTAACACCCCCCCGTTCGGTTCACACCAGAACATGCGAGCAGGCAAAAAATTCATGCGAACACCGTTAAAGTCTATGGGACACGAACATGAAAAATCAAAAGTGCTAATTTTAAAGGCTTATACGCATGGTATTGTCTTAAAAAAAACTGAAGTTTTTTTGGGAGCAGTGATTTTAATAATGCTTAAAGTGAAACAATAAAAGTGTAATATTCCTTAAAATTTCGTACCTGGGGGGTGTCTATAGTATGCCTGTAAAGGGGTGCATGTTTCCAGTGTTTAGAACAGTCTGACAACAAAATGACATTTCAAATGAAAAAAAAGTCATTTAAAACAACTGGCGGCTATTAATGAATTGTCGGTCCGACAGTACACATAAAAGTTCATTGATAAAAACGGCATGGGAATTCCCCACAGGGGAACCCCGAACCAAATTTTTTTTTTAAAATGGCGTGGGGGGTCCCCCTAAATTCCATACCAGGCCCTTCAGGTCTGGTATGGATATTAAGGGGAACCCCGGCCAAATTTTTTTTTAAAAATGGCGTGGGGGTCCCCCTCAAAATCTATACTGGTATGGATTTTAAGGGGAATCCATCCATGTAGTACCCCCTTTTCCAGTGGAGATACAGTGCATGTAAACTTTTGGCTCTGTGCCCACCTCCAGCACTGGACTCACCTATACCAATCAATCAGGCAGAAGGAGGGGTGGAGATGGGAGCATCCCTCTGGGCATTCCAAGCCCTTTGGTGGAAACAGTGCTGGACAGCTGGGCTCACCATGACACCATCTACAATGCTACTTCCGTAGGTGGGCTCTCAGAGCTGCTGACTCAGCAGCTCTCACTCCAGCTCCTACCCCGCAGCCTTCGAGTCCCGAGCATTCAAGCTGCATGGGGCGGGGTCAGAGCACCACTGGTGCTCCAGCCCCGACCCTCCCTGCTGGCTGTGAAATAATAAGTATCGTTCTGCACAGCACGGCACACCACTGCCAGCCTGCCTCCCCTATGTATCCATCACTCTCAGTGCCATCATGGGGCCCCAAATTTCCGGGCAGAGTGCGCTCAAGGACCAACTGCTTTGGGGAAAGTGCAGGGGCCCCCCATGCAGCTGGGGCCCCTGGGCAGTGCCTAAGTGTGCCCATTCATTAAGACAGCCCTGTATGTGGGGTATCTCAGGCAATGGGCAGGGGTTTTCTTGAATCCCTTGGCCTGCTGGGAGAACTTATATATTCAGGTGGAGTCAGGTGATTTATGTTCTGTGCCACCTGGATGGCTGTCTGGGTGGATGTGTGTCGTACGCCCCGAGCTGCTAGGAGATTGGGCCTATCCTGGGGGCAAGAGAGCAGCGCAGGGTTGGGATTGCGGCTTGCAGTCCAACCAAAAGTGACGGTTCTGCTGGCCAAAAAGAGAGTCCCGGAGCTAAGGACAAGAGAGAAATGGGCGCAGGAATGGCATGACAGTGCTGGACAGCACAGTTGCCATTTTAAGAGCAGTGTTTCACCTTTTAGAAAAGGGGAAGACGCTGGGTGAGGGCGGCGCTCAGAGCTGGAGAAAGGAAGGGAGAGGGGGAAGTGACGTCAGTTGCAGAGTGGAGGAGGAAGCGATTGGAGGCCTCACCCTCACGGACTGGCTGCGGGTCCAGATGGCAGCTGGAGCGGCTGATGGTGGAGGGCGGCAGCACCTCGTGCTCAGTCGGTAAGCTTTAGCCTGGCTGCAGGCCATGGAATCTCACAGAATAAGTAACAGGCAGCAGAGAGGAGTGAACCCCCGACCTCCAGTGCACAGGGAGCCAGAGGACAAAGTGCAGGGAGAAGAGGATGACCTTGCAAAGAGGCAGGGGCACAGCGGGAGGGGGGGAGCCCTCTGCTGGGTACGGCCCTGCTCCCATGGCTTGTCGCAGGAGCACAGTGCAGGTGGCCGGGCTGCGGGGGGAAGATCGGGGCAGCCAGCCGGCCCAGCGAGGAAACACCGAACTTCAGGATGGGGGCTAGACAGTCAGCACGGCCCACAGTCCCACGCAGCCCGGAATAGGAGGAGTACTGGGTTGTGGGGAGTGGCGGCAGAGGTTGTGCGATGAGAACCCAGCCAAGCAGCAGGCAGGAGCCCATCTCCAGGGACAAGTGGGTCTGGCGGGACGGGTCGGAGAGCAGGGCGAGAGCAGAACCGCTGACACACAGCAAACGGAGCGGGTCCATCGGGGATGCAGCCTGCGGTCGGTCAGATGGAATGGGCAGCGACAGATCGGAGGGTGAACTGTCCGGGTCGGAGGGTGGTGATGACCAAGGACATCCAGCAGCGGTGGTTCCCGAAGTGGTTCCCGAAGTGACGGCTGGTGGGCCCTGGCCTGGGCGGCCTGGTGAGTGTACTTCTTTACTTTAATTTCTACTTTACTGAATAGTCTGTTGGGTCAGGGTAGTCAACCGGGGCCATTAGGTATAGGGGTAATTACGGGAGCCGGGGGGGACAGGTCTACTCCCGTACCGCCCAAAAAAGACAGGACTCGAGACAGGAACCATGGGGGCTAGGTAGTTAGTGGTAGGGCTTGAAGGAGTTGGTGCAACGCTTTGAGCTGGGCACAGGAAGTAGTCCGGGGCAGGCATGGGCACCGACGCATGTCACACATCCGGCAGGGGGCGCCCCCAGGGTTGCAGGCGATACTGCTGCGACAGCAACGAGGACGACCACGGCAAGACAGGGGATAAAAAAGCGGACTCGGTCAGGTTGGCGGATTCCGCAAAAAGCGAAGTATACATCTGTTTTGAGGGCCCCCGGGGGCCCCCATGTGCAGAAAGAAATACCTAAAAAATTTGAAAAGGTAAATGTGTAGAGATATATAACATAGATTGATGCGCTCTGATACAAAGTTCAATCAATGTGAGAAAAGAATTTTTGTTCTAAAAAAAAAATGTGAAAAAAATTGCTACCAAATCGCTAAAAAATCGCATATATTTAAAATCGCAAATATATGAAAAAATTGCAAATATTTAAAAACTGTGTTCCTCCAGTTATACAAATCCACTGGAAGTGGTGCGATATCTCCAAAGTAAACTAAGCAACATTTGTGTATAGATATACTAAAATGCGTTTGCAAATAGTAATCAATCCAAATTAGTGCCAATAAATAAATAAATTAGATATATTCCCTGTGATAAGTGTTGAATCCTCCGTAATAAAAAATAAATAAATGATATGTTTAAAAAAGGTGCAATATATATACAATTGATGAGTATAAATAGATAAATAGTGCCAATAGAATCTGATTAAATAAAGATGATTAAATTCATGAGATAGGATAAGTAACAGGCGACAGTTCAATTCTCAGTAATCTGGGTTATCTGGATTCCTGCAGTACTTATTTGTTCACCCTCTGAGCTATTTCTTCCACAGCCACAATGAATGGTAATTTTCTCAGTATCAAGTGGTTTTATGTAAAATAAACAAAGAGAGAAAACATTGCGCAATATTGTTACAATAAAAGTTCACAGGCAAAACAGCACAGTGATACACTCACGTGTGCCTGACTTGTTTTATACATGCAGATAAGCAGATAGGCAGATCTCAGCTGGCTTGTAAGGACAAGGCTTGCTATGCAAGCTGCTGCTGCTTGATACAATGTATTCAGCAGACTGTGTCCTAGGTTCCTCCCACGCGTTGCATCACTGACATGTGACTTTCTCAAGGCCGCACATTGGAGACAGCAGCTCTGCACTGTGTTCCATCTGCATTCCACTTGTTTGTAAAAACAGGAAATGACGTAGCGTGCGTGGCGCCGTCGTACGCGTTTCTTCATAGATGTCCTTAGCGACCGTCGAAAAGCGTACAACGCATATGACTTTCTCCAATGTGCAGCTTAGTCTTCACCTTGTATTTTTTTTTGCTACTTCAGTTCTTTTGGGGTACTACTAAATTCACCTTATCAGTTCATTCTGTTCCCCGCTCAAGTCACATCATAGTAGCTCTTATTCCTTTTTTTTTTTTCCTTTTAGTGTTATGCAATCTCCCCTTTCCCCCTTTTATTTTTGTATTGAAAAATGTATCTAGTGAATATAAATACCTTTGTTCCTTCGTACCAACGCTAAGTCTTATACCTCCCCCTCCCCGCTACCCCCCCCCCCCCCCCGGCTCCCCTATCTACCAGCCCTAATTCCGGACCTCTCCCTCAATTTCTCTTCAATGTTCCTCTTATTGTTTACCTATATTTTTTCTTCTATTCCTTTTCTATTCTCGTCCCTAAGCTCCCATGACTTCGGCGTATCTCATTGTTAGTTTGAATTTAACCCATTCCTGCCATTTTTCCTCGTAGGCTTCCAACCCTTCACTATCTCTAAACCTCAGATATTCCAAGTTTTGAATCTCGTTTACTTTATTGCACCAGTTCCTCATTGTAGGTCTTAATGGTTCCTTCCAGTGTCTAGGTATAAGACTTTCGGCTGCATTTAGAAGTGGTGGCAGTAGGGTTCTCATATATTGTTTAGTTGGCATATTTATCCCGTGAAATAAGCAACACCACGGATCATCTGGGATCGTTATGTTGGTTATTTCCCCGATTGTTTGCCTTATCTCGTCCCAATATTTATTAATTTCCGGACATTGCCACCAAATGTGGGACATCGTCCCAGTTTCTTTACACCCTCGCCAGCAATATTTCGACTTTTCGTCTTGATATTTATGTTCTTTATCGGGGGTAATATACCATCTAGCTATGCATTTATAATTTGTTTCTATCATCTTCTAGTTTACTGTCGTGACGTGCACCCGGCGCAATATTTGTTTGATCTCTTCTTTGTTCAGCGATGTTCCGAGTTCGGTCTCCCATTTTTCAATATACGGTGGTATCTCTGCTCCTATTTTTTCCAAAAGTACTCTGTATATCCTTGAGATCACCCTCTTCTTTCCCTTATCGACACAGATTTTCTCTAGGGGAAGCAAATTTGTCTCCGTTCTTATTGGCTGGGGCAGAGACTCTGTGAAATGTTTTAATTGGTTATACTGCCATTCGTCTATCGCTCTCCACTCCCCTTTGCTCTTTAACTCATGGTAAGTGTAAATTTTACCTTGCTCCGTGATGTCTTTCAGTTGTGCGTTTGCTAGTGTTATCCATTTCCCAAACCATACTTCCATTCCGGGGGTAAAATATTCTGTGTTCGTAAGTGGTATTAGTGGTGAATTATATTCCCATTTTTCTTTCTTGTGTATATGATCCCATATTTTTAGTGCGTTGCCCGTGATATTATTTGTGCCCTTCCCTAATTTTCTAAATCGTGGTGGGATCCAAATTATTTTACCTAAATTAACTGTGCTCATTGTGCTTTCCATCTTAACCCATCTCTTTTCTTTGTTTTCTTTTGCCCATTCTACTATCCGTGACAATATTACGGCATTATAATAATTTCTAACGTCTGGTGCACCCCAACCCCCTCTTATCTTTTCTCTGGTTAACTGTGTCAAACTTATTCTTGCTTTTTTCCTTCTCCATATGAATCTAAGAAATAGCTTCTGTATTGTTTTGAAAAAAGCCTCCGGAAGTGGGATCGGTAACATCTGCATTTTATACATGATTTTGGGAAGGATGGCCATTTTGAAAATATTAATTCTTCCCCCCCCAGGATAGATTTCCTGTTGTTATTCTATTTAACTCTGTTTTAATCTCATCCAATAAAGGGAGGAAATTTGCTAGATATAAGCCTGCGCTGGTTTTGGTTATCTTGACCCCTAGGTACTTCATTTCTTTTTTACCCCATCCTAATGGAAAGTTTTTTTGGAGAATTAATTCTTCCTTTTTTGATATGTTGAAAGTTAAGGTCTCGGACTTCAATGGATTTATCTCAAAGTTTGATATCCCGCCGTACTCTTTTAAAGTTTTCATTAGATTTGGCAAGGAAATCCTTGAGCTAGTTACATAGAAAAGAATGTCGTCTGCGTACGCCGCTAACTTACGGGTTTCCTCCCCCACCTTTATCCCCCTTATGTCTGGGTTCTGTCTTATCCTAGATAGGAGTGGTTCCAGCACCAACACGAACAGCAGGGGTGATAGTGGGCACCCTGTCTCGTTCCGTTGAGCATTTCAAACGGTGCTGATAATGTCCCGTTTATCCTTACCCTCGCTGTAGGTCTGTTGTATAGGGTCTTAATGCGTTTTATCATTTTCACACCCAGACCTATCTCTTCCCACGAGCACTGCATGAGGCCCCAGTCTACCCTGTCGAATGCTTTCTCAGCATCAATCGACAGGAGTAGTCCTGGGGCCCCCCTTCTTTTATCTTCTGTATTGCTAACAGGGTTCTGATACCATTGTCTCTCCCCTCCCTCCCAGGGATAAAGCCTACCTGGTCTGGATGTATTATATTTGGCATTTTTTTTTTCAACCTGTCAGCTAGAATTTTTGCGTATATTTTAGTATCTAGGTTTAGGAGAGAGATAGGTCTATAGCTAGAACATAGCGTTCCGTCTTTCCCTTCTTTTGGGATAACAACAATAGTGGCCTCCAAAGCTTCCTTGCGTAGTTCCCACTTCTCCCCTATCCCATTCATGTAGGAGCACATTTTTGGGATCAGAATATCTTTGAACTTTCTATAATAGAGTATCGTCAGGCCGTCTGGCCCGGGACTTTTCCCCGCCGGTGTTTCTTTTACTATTTTTGTTATTTCTTCCTCAGAGATAGGGGCTTCTAGTTGACTACTTTGCTCCTCAGAGATTCTCTCTAAGCCGCTCTCGCTCATATAGGCTTTTATTTTTTCCCGTTTATGCTCTTCCTCTTCTTTGGTACTTAGTTTGTTAATAGCGTATAAGCTCTCGTAATACTCCTGAAATTTCTTGGCAATTTCTACTGTTTTGTGTACAAATTCCCCTTTACCTGTTTGTATTTTGTCTATGTAGTTCGCTGATTTTTTTTTCGCTAGGGCCTGCGCTAGATATTTCCCGGGCTTATTCCCATTTAGGTACCTTTCTCTTTTTACTCTGTTGTAAGTCCTTCTTGTTTCTTGCTCTATAAGTTCTCTCATTTCCTCCCTCTTGCGGCTAAGTTTTAGTAAAATTTCGCTATCGTTCTTGTTCTTGTGGAGCTGTTCTAATGTGTTAATTTCTTTACGCAAGGCCCTTGTATTCTCTCTGATACTCTTTCTCTTCTCCGCCCCTTCCTAATCATGATGCCTCTTATATAGGCCTTATGGGCTTCCCACACCGTCATTTCTGATACCCCTTTTGTGTTGTTTTTTTTAAAATACGTCTCTAATTCTTTTTTCATTCGTTCTTCTATTGCTTTATCGTGCAGAAGTTCCTCATTCATTCTCCACATATTGCTTCTATTGTTAAACTCTCCTATCTTTAGTTGTAACGTCACCAGTGCATGGTCGGAGAAAGTAATTATACCAATGTTTGTAGAGCCTGTGCTCTATCAAAAATAAATCTGAAGTACGATGCATGGACAGGGGAGTGGAATGTATAGTTTCTTATTTTGGGGTGTTGTAGCCTCCAAACATCTACCAGCTGGTATTGATGCAATTTCTGTTTTAATGTGTTCCTCCATCTCATTCCAGTCCCCTGTGCATGTGACGTACTGTCCTCCTTTGGTTCCATACAGAAATTAAAATCACCCCCCATTATTACGCCCCCTTTCTTGAATTCTATTAGATCAGCCATTGACTTCAATAAGTAGCCAATAGAGTTTTTGTTTGGGCCATAGATGTTTACTAAGGTGCATTCTACTCCGTTTAATTTTCCTCTTAACAATAAATATCGCCCTTCCGGCTCCACCTTTCTCTCATCTAAATCAAATCGTACTCCCCTTGCAAACCCTATGGCCACTCCTTTTGCTCGGCTGATCGGGGAATCTCCATAATACCAAAGGGGATAATCTTTCGAGTATATTTTGTAGTTCTTGTTTATGGCGAAGTGGGTCTCCTGCAGTAGTACTACATCCGCCTGCAGGAGTTTAAGTTCGCCCACTATATTATTCCTTTTCATGGGAGCGTTTAGGCCATGTACATTATAGGTAATAATCTTTAAGCCTGCCACCCTTCTTTACACTTTTTTATGTTTGTTCGTACCGTCCTGGACAAATGAGGTCCTTATCCCTATTGTTCCGTTGCTTTCCTGGTAGATTCCCCTGCCCTCCCCCGACTCCCCCCCCAACCTCCCTCCCACCCTATTCCTCCCACCCCTGCCCTCCTCCCCCCGCCTCTCCTCTCCCCTCCATCCTCCCCCCTCGGTTGGGGGAATCCGGTCTCCCCAAGACCTGAAAAACCATGGGCCCAACCTCTCCACCTGGCCCTCTGGTTATCCCCCTTGAGGTGGAACTTGTACTGGGCATCTCTGGATCCAATGCCCCCCCCTAAGTCGGGGGTTGCCCGTGTCCGCCCCCCCCCTCACCCCAGCCCCTCCCGGCCCCCCCAGCCTCCCCCCCGGCATCCTTTTCTTTAAATACTACTTAGTTATTTCCATTGTCTCTGCAGATTCAGTTCTAGTTATCTCTTTTTTGATTTAAACACTGGCTTCCAGGTCTGCTGTTCTTCCGTGGAATCCCTAATACCAGTTCTTTCCCACCAACCCGGTACTTCCACCAAGGGGATCCCTAGACGATTACAAAATGTTTGTGTTTCTTCCGGAAATCTTAAGGTTGCCAAACGGCCTTCTTTGTACCCATTTAAACAGGCTGGGAAGCCCCAAGAATATTTGACTTTGTGCGTTTTAAGCTGGTCCAGTAGAGGTTTTAACACTCTTCTCCTGGCCAGCGTTTCCGCTGCCAGGTCTGCGAAAATCTGTAAATTCGTCTCTCCATACCTCACTGGTTGGTTCTTTTTCATGTGCGCCTTCACCAATTCTTTGTCATTGTAATTGTGGAATCTCGCGATCACATCTCGTGGGACATCTCCCTTCATTTCTGCAGGTTTGCGGATCCTGTGAACTCTGTCAAATTTTATTTTACCGTTCGTACTAGGTGCAGTAATCATTCCCCCAAAGATTATATCCATCTTTCCTTGTAGGTCTTCTTTTTCTCCCTGAGTCTCTGGGAGGCCTCTTATCCGAAGGTTCTTCCTTCTGCTCCGGTTCTCTTGATCTTCTAATCTGTACAGGATATTTCTCTGTTCTTTTAAAACCTCCTCTAACTGTTTTTTGAGACCGTCAAACTCTTCTCCATGTCTGTCCAACCTTGATTCTGCCTCTTCCACCCTTTTTAAAGTTTGATTCATATCTGTTCATAAGGAATCGATTTCTCCTTTTATTGAGGTTTCAAGCTTCGCAAACATTTCGGCCATTTCACCCTTTGTTGGTAGTTGATTTTTTAGTTGGAGTTCCGCTGTTTCTTCATCCAATATCTCACCACTTGCAGTGTGGGAGTCTATTTCTGCTAATTGTCTTCTTGTCCCCATCTTTGGTAGGCTCTCCGGGGCTTTGTTTTTAGCCCCCGTTTGTTTGCCTGGGCTATCTTTACTGCCTTCCTGTACCATATACTTCGTGATGGTTCCTGGGCTTGCACTTGTTCTAGGCTGGTTAGCTGCCATCCCCTTTGTTGATTTGCCTCTCATGCCTTCCTTCCTATTCCCTGTTATTTCGGGCACATCCTCCCTACCTCCCTTTCTCCCCTCCCCTCTTCTCTGATCACCTTATTGGGCTGGCTCTACCCACCAGCCGGGGTGGATTCCTGATTTTTGGCAGTTAACTATTGTTGCCTAGTTATTTCCTAGCATGGACCATCTTACCGACAGTAGAGTTGTTAGTGTAACGATGTTTGAGCAAAATATGTTCCTCCCCCCATCTACTGTATTTGCACAGTGGTCTGCTCTCCCCTGATCATTTAATGCACAGTTTCTCAGCCCCTGGCCCCTGGTTCCCAGTTCTCCTGGTTCTCCCGCACCTGTGAGTGTGCCCTTCTTACTCCCACATGTCCACTGTGTGTTAACAATATTTATGGCATTGCCGATCTTCTATGTTAGATATTGGTAAGTTCCTGCGGGTGTCCGATCCTAATCAAGGGTATGAAAAATCGAAGGCTTGACTGTAAGCTCCAAATTTAACTTGCTTAACTTGTATATAACTTATATAGTTAATATGATTTTTGTTACCTCCACCTGGAGGCAGTTTGGTGCGCGGGGGAGCAAGCCTCACCGTACGCCTCACGTTTCCTACCACTTCAGTCCATCCGTATTGCAACCTTAAAATTTCTACAGAGTTTCTATTACCAGATCGTTTCATCTAACATCTAGCATAGCATAGGGATTACTGTTTTTTGGACTGATCCACATAGGCAGAATGCAAAAAAAAGAAATACGTAGTCCTGATTCACGCTTCAGCATCCAGAACACAAGGCATGTAAAACATTAAAGGTTTGGTCTAAGTCCATTTAGTTTAGATCTAATCTCTCCTTATGCTTTACCTTTTTTAGGATGTTTGCTTCCACAGATCTAATGCCAGAGGGTTGCAGACCACCTCTCCACAGTTCACATTCACTTTCTTTCTCTTTCTTTTTCCTTTCACTAACCCACCACCTGGGTTTCAGCGTCTTCAGGCTCTACCCCGCACATTGCTCTGCTTCTCCTCCTGCTGTACCCCGCACCTCTGCTTCTGGCTCCATCAGGCACCTCTGTCGTCGTTTGTCTCATATGCTCTCAGGCCGACACTCGCCTACACATGCTACACATGCGCTATGCAGCGACGGAAGCTGTCTCTGCATAGAGACCTCTTTCCTCTAGGGTTCAGGGGAGCCGAGCGCTCCTTCGCCGTACTGCACCAACTTCTGCCTGCTACACTCGTCTGAGTGAACTCTCCCGAGAACTCAGGGAGACTTCCACGCCGGCACGAGCCCGATGGAGAACCACAGGTGAAGCGGGGGAATCCGAGTACTTAGTGTACGCTGCTGCTGGTCACAGGATCTCCGGGTCACGGAGACCCGAGGTACGGGGGAGGCTGCGGGCGCTGCTACTGCTCGTTGGGGAGGACATAAGGCGGGCACGGGATCACCGAAGCTGACGCCTAGACTTGCATCATGGGGGGGGGGGACGACCGGCTTCCCGGGCTTAGCCTTGGAATCAGCCTAACACCCACATCCGGCTCCTCCCTCCACCTTGTATTTTTAAAAGGCTTGATCTCCATTAGCATACGTCCACAATTTGCATTAGTGGAGTGGATGACCTCTTGGTTAGCTTTACAAGCTGTGTCCGGGACTTTTCTTTATAACATTCATTTTTTATTAACCACTTCAGCCCCGGAAGGCTTTACCCCCTTCCTGACCAGAGCACTTTTTACAATTTGGCACTGCGTCGCTTTAACTGCTAATTGCGCGGTCATGCAATGCTGTACCCAAACGAAATTTGCGTCCTTTTCTTCCCACAAATAGAGCTTTCTTTGGATGGTATTTGATCACCTCTGCCATTTTTATTTTTTGCGCTATAAACGGAAAAAGACCGAAAATTTTGAAAAAAAATGACATTTTCTACTTTTAGTTATAAAAAAAATCTAATAAACTCAATTTTAGTCATACATTTAGGCCAAAATGTATTCGGCCACATGTCTTTGGTAAAAAAAATGTCAATAAGCGTATATTTATTGGTTTGCGCAAAAGTTATAGCGTCTACAAACTAGGGTACATTTTCTGGAATTTACACAGCTTTTAATTTTTGACTGCCTATGTCATTTCTTGAGGTACTAAAATGGCAAGGCAGTACAACCCCCCCCCAAATGACCCCATTTTGGAAAGTAGACACCCCAAGGAAATTGCTGAGAGACATGTTGAGCCCATTGAATATTTATTTTTTTTGTCCCAAGTGATTGAATAATGACAAAAAAAAATTTACAAAAAGTTGTCACTAAATGATATATTGCTCACACAGGCCATGGGCATATGTGGAATTGCACCCCAAAATACATTTAGCTGCTTCTCCTGAGTATGGGGATACCACATGTGTGGGACTTTTTGGGAGCCTAGCCGCGTACGGGGGCCCAAAAACCAAGTACCGCCTTCAGGATTTCTAAGGGCGTGAATTTTTGATTTCACTCCTCACTACCTATCACAGTTTCGAAGGCCATAAAATGCCAAGATGGCAAACCCCCCCCCCAAATGACCCCATTTTGGAAAGTAGACACCCCAAGCTATTTGCTGAAAGGCATGTTGAGTCCATGGAATATTTTATTTTTTGACACAAGTTGCGGGAAAGTGACAAAGTTTTATTTTTTTTTTTTTTTTGCACATAGTTGTCACTAAATGATAAATTGCTCAAACATGCCATGGACATATGTGGAATTACACCCCAAAATACATTCTGCTGCTTCTCCTGAGTACGGGGATACCGCATGTTTAGGACTTTTTGGGAGCCTAGCCGCGTACGGGGCCCCAAAAACCAAGCACCGCCTTCAGGATTTCTAAGGGCGTGAATTTTTGATTTCACTCCTCACTACCTATCACAGTTTCGAAGGCCATAAAATGCCAAGATGGCACAAAACCCCCCCAAATGACCCCATTTTGGAAAGTAGACACCCCAAGCTATTTGCTGAGAGGCATGTTGAGTCCATGGAATATTTTATTTTTTTGACACAAGTTGCAGGAAAGTGACAATTTTTTTTTTTTTGCACAAAGTTGTCACTAAATGATATATTGCTCACACAGACCATGGGCATATGTGGAATTGCACCCCAAAATACATTCTGCTGATTCTCCTGAGTATGGGGATACCACATGTGTGGGACTTTTTGGGAGCCTAGCCGCGTACGGGGCCTCAAAAACCAAGCACCGCCTTCAGGATTTCTAAGGGCGTAAAGTTGTGATTTCACTCCTCACTACCTATCACAGATTTGAAGGCCGTAAAATGCCCAGATAACACAAACCCCCCCCCCAAATGACCCCATTTTGGAAAGTAGACACCCCAAGCTATTTGCTGAGAGGCATGTTGAGTCCATAGAATATTTTATATTTTGACACAAGTTGCAGAAAAGTGACAATTTTTTTTTTTTTTTGCACAAAGTTGTCACTAAATGATATATTGCTCAAACATGCCATGGGCATATGTTGAATTACACCCCAAAATACATTCTGCTGCTTCCCCTGAGTACGGGGATACCACATGTGTGGCACTTTTTGGGAGCCTAACTTCATACGGGGCCCCGAAATCCAATCACCGCCTTCAGGATTTCTAAGGGCGTAAATTTTTGATTTCACTCCTCACTACCTATCACAGTTTCGAAGGCCATAAAATGCCAAGATAGCACAAAACCCCCCAAAATGACCCCATTTTGGAAAGTAGACACTCCAAGCTATTTGCTGAGAGGCATGGTGAGTATTTTGTAGCTCTCATTTGTTTTTGAAAATGAAGAAAGACAAGAAAAATTTATTTTTTATTTCTTTTTTCAATTTTCAAAAGTTTGTGACAAAAAGTGAGGTCTGCAAAATACTCACTATACCTCTCAGCAAATAGCTTTGGGTGTCTATTTTCCAAAATGGGGTCATTTGGGGGGGGGGGGGGTTGTGCCATCTGGGCATTCCATGGCCTCCGAAACTGTGATAGGCAGTGAAGAGTGAAATCAAAAATTTACGCCCTTAGAAAGCCTGAAGGCGGTGCTTGGTTTTCAGGGTCCCGTACGCGGCTAGGCTCCCAAAAAGTCTCACACATGTGGTATCCCCGTACTCAGGAGAAGCAACAGAATTTATTTTGGGGTGTAATTTCACATATTCCCATGGCATGTTTGAGCAATATATCATTTAGTGACAACTTTGTGCAAAAAAAAAAAACAAAAAAAAAAAAATTGTCTTTTTCCCGCAACTTGTGTCACAATATAAAATATTCCATGGACTCGACATGCCTCTCAGCAAATAGCTTGGGGTGTCTACTTTCCAAAATGGGGTTATTTGGGGGGGGGGGTTTGAACTGTCCTAGCATTTTATGCACAACATTTAGAAGCTTATGTCACACATCACCCACTCTTCTAACCACTTGAAGACAAAGCCCTTTCTGACACTTTTTGTTTACATGAAAACATTTTTTTTTTTGCAATAAAATGACTTTGAACCCCCAAACATTATATATTTTTTTAAAGCAAATGCCCTACAGATTAAAATGGTGGGTGTTTCATTTTTTTTTTTCACACAGTATTTGCGCAGCGATTTTTCAAACGCATTTTTTGGGGAAAAAACACACTTTTTAAAATTTTAATGCACTAAAACACACTATATTGCCCAAATGTTTGATGAAATAAAAAAGATGATCTTAGGCTGAGTACATGGATACCAAACATGACATGCTTTAAAATTGCGCACAAACATGCAGTTTGTGCGCAATTTTTTAAATACATTTTTAAAAGCCTTTAAAAGCCTTTACAGGTTACCACTTTAGATTTACAGAGGAGGTCTACTGCTAAAATTACTGCCCTTGATCTGACCTTCACGGTGATACCTCACATGCATGGTGCAATTGCTGTTTACATTTGACGCCAGACCGACGCTTGCGTTCGCCTTTGCGCGAGAGCAGGGGGGGACAGGGGTGCTTTTTTTTATTTATCTATTATTTATTATTTATTTATCTATCTATCTATTTATCTTTTTTTTATTTTATTTATTTATTGATCTCTCCTCTGCCCTCAAAGCATCTGACCACACCAAGATCGGTATGATAAAATGCTTTCCCATTTTCCCAATGGCGCTGTTTACATCCGGCAAAATCTAAGTCATGAAATGCTCGTAGATTCCGGTTTCTTAGGCCATAGAGATGTTTGGAGCCATTCTGGTCTCTGATCAGCTCTATGGTCAGCTGGCCGAATCACCGGCTGCATTCTCAGGTTCCCTGTTGGGACAGGAGAGCCAGAGAAAAACATGGAAGATGGTGGGGGGGGGGGATTCCCTCCCACTGCTTTTAAAAGCAGTCTAGAGCCCAATTAGCCGCTAGGATTGCTTTTACATGAAAGCCGACCGCTGGCTGAAAAGAATGATACCAAGATGATACCTAAACCTGCAGGCATCATTCTGGTATAACCACTCAAAGTCCAGCAACATACCAGTACGTTGCTGGTCCTTGTTGGGCATATATTGTAAACTTTTTTTCATGCAGCCTGTGGGCTGAACGAAAAAAAGATATTGATCGGTGGGTATGCCCACCATTAGAATACCTCCCTTCATCCACCCACTTCTAATGATGGGCATACATGCACCGTATATATATGCTGAAGCATGGGGGCATCCTCCCGCAAAAGGCAGGAGCAAATCGCTCCTCCACCCACTGCTGCCCCACGCTTCGGCATATATGCTGAAGTATGTAACTGTGGTGGTGAAATCACCTTCGACAGCGCTGGAGTCACGGCTTTATATATCGTGGGAGCAAACGCTGTTGCTGTCAAGATAAATAAATCCGCTCTGCAGCTGAATGGCGTACCTGAAAACAAAAAAGTGGTTAACAATAAAAAAACAAAGTATAAAAAAATTGCATACCTATAAAGCAAACATGATAAAAACATAACAATAAAACATTGCAGTATAGAATACAATAAAAAAGAGCAGAACAATAGAGAGAGAATAGAGAGAGAACAATAAAACAACTATTTTTGTTTTTTTTATTTTATATTTTTTTTGTATTTTTATTTTTTTTTATTTTTTTACACTTTTTTTAGTAACTTTAACTTTTTTAACTGGTACCAGGTTTGGGTCTCTCAAAATGCAATGGCATCTTGGGAGACCCTGTGAAAGTGTGTCCTAGTCTGTGCAGTGCTGAACCCTACGCTAATACTCCACTAGTGTATGGTAGCGTTCAAAACATTCACCAATGCATAGACCAGGATTGTCAGGACAGGAGGGACAACAATACCGGGTGTCACGCCTAAATCCGCGCTTGCTGCAGACACGACATCTTTTTTGGGGGGCTCGTTGGGTAGGGGTACTCTGGAGGACATAAGGAAAATGCCTCTCATGCAGTCGGGTTACTGCATTTGGTTGGGGATGGTGAGGTGGAGCACCGTCTGGAAACAGAAGGGCTCTGATGATCTCTTCCTGGAATTTAAGGAAGGATCCAGTCCGTCCTGAAGCTCTGTATAGCACATGAGCGTTCAGCAAAGCCAATTGAAATAAATAAACAGACACTTTTTTGTACCAGCGTCTGGCCTTACAGGCAACTAGGTACGGCGCCAACAACTGGTCGTTGAGGTCCACCCCTCCTATATTAAGGTTATATTCGTGGACACAGAGGGGTTTCTCCACAACACCAGTCGCCGTAGTAATTTGGGTCGTCGTGTCTGCATGAAGGGAGGTAAGAACGAAAGCAAATTATTACACTGCAAGCAGGCTCTCTCTCCCAGCCTAAGACGGGAATCTACAAGCCGCTGGGGAAAGCCCCGGCGATTAGGTCGCACGGTGCCACATGCTCCAATCTGCTGATCAAACAAGTGACTAAAAAGTGGCACGCTCGTATAATAATTGTCCACGTACAAGTGGTACCCCTTTCCGAATGAGGGTGACACCAAGTCCCACACTATCTTGCCAGCGCTTCCTATGTAGGCAGGGCAGTTTATCGGCTCTACGTGACTATCTTTGCCCTCGTAAACCATAAATCTACATGTATAGCCTGTGGCCCTGTCACAGAGCTTATACATCTTGACCCCGTATCTGGCACGCTTGCTGGGAAGGTACTGTTTAAATGACAAGCGGCCAGAAAATTTAATCAGGGACTCATCAACGTAGACAACTTGATGGGGAGTAAACAAATCTGCAAAATGCTGGTTGAAGTGGTTTACGAGGGGCCAAATTTTGTAGAGCCGATCGTATCCAGGGTCTTCACGAGGACGAGTTCATTGTCGTTGAAGTGCATGAACCGCAAAATCTGCTCGTATCGTGCCCTGGTCATGGAGGCAGAGAACAAGGGCATATGGTGAATTGGGTCAGTGGACCAATATGACCGCAACTCACTCTTTTTAGTTATGCCCATGTTGAGGGAAAGGCCCAGAAAGGTCTTAAATTCGGAAACCGTAATTGGTTTCCAATCTCTGGCAAGGGAGGACTGGGGATTAGTGGCGATGTGTTGACCAGCGTACAAATTGCTTTGGTCCACAATAGATCTATAGAGATCTTCGGTGAAAAACAGCGAAAAAAAATCCAGTGGCGTAAAATCAACTGTTTCCACCTGAATTCCGGGTTGGCCAGTGAATGGGGGAAGTACGGGTGTTGCAGAAGTGGTGGGTTCCCAATTCGGATTGGCGAATGCAGCAGGAAGGGCACTATGGGCACGACGGGCCTGTGTTCGTCTTCTTGGTGGCAGCGGGACACTACTAGTGCTTGCCACCTCGCCAGCTTGAACTGCACTTATGGGACTCGCCACGACACCAAGTGTTACTGCAGTGCTGGATGTACGACCAGGGTGTACTAGGCCGCTGGTGCTTGCCAGTTTACCAGAAGGAATAGCGGCACTAGTACTTCTCTGCTCCATATGAGAGCCCTGCAGTTCTTGCACTTCAAGGACAGAAGAAGTTCGGGGTCTGGTACGCCTGACCCTAGCAGGGACCACAACTCCGTCGTCAGAGCTATCTGTCATGGAGCCGCTGTCCTCTACAGGATCGTATTCTGAGCCTGAACTTGACAGATGAGTGACTTCCTCTTCACTATCTGTCATGCTCAGAAACGTGTAGGCCTCTTCACTAGTGTACCTTCGATTTGCCATTTTGGGCTCTAAATTTAGGGGTACACTAGTGAGACTCACAGGCAAAAAAGCTCCTGACTGTTAGCGACTGATTCAAAACGCTACCAAAAAACTGTTAGCAATCGCAGGGATCAGGCCTGACTCTGCGAACGCTGCAGTTATGTGTGCTTAGTGTTTTGTAAGTGACAGTGATCGATCGATACTGCACTTGGGTGGGCTGGGCTGGGCTGGGCCGAGGGGCAAAACGCAGGTGCTAGCAGGTATCTGGGCTGATCCCGCTAACACTGTGTTTATGGGAACCCTAAACTGCTGGGGAGTATAGATCTGATCGGATCAGATATCGATCCGTTCAGATACTATAGCACTAAGGGAGGTGTATGCTGCGTGCGTGGGTTTTAGCGGTACTGGCGCTAACCTGACGCTGCCAGGGGCGACGCAGACCTTATCTGATCCTAAAAGCTTAACTTATTTTTTTTTTTTCCAGATTGTTATTTATTGTAAATAAAAAAGTCATAGTACAACATAGTGATACAGATTGATAACATACAAGGAGTATTAAAATGCAGTAGTATTGGGTGCTACATACAGTAATCATCCGTATTGTATTATCTGCTCTGAAAAATGCAACTTAGGTACTGAAGTATAGTAAAACAGTAAGTATTTAATGATAAACGAGTAATGAACCGTCAAACACTGGTATCTATATCTTGACTTAGTATAGTGAATACATCGTATTAACTGGGGTCTTTGTGGGGTTTTGTGGGGTTTTGTGTGTTTGAAGGCGTAACCTAATGTAATGGTGTGTTCTATAGTGTTTGTCTGGCTTCATGTTTTTGAGTCAGTAATCTTTCTACTGCTGTAGTAAAAGCTCTGGGATCTCCTGGTGTTATGTCTATGGTTGAGACAGTGTGTAGGATCATTTAGTCGTAAGCTAAATTGTTTTTCGTGTGTTTGGGCTCGATGTGTTTTCTGTGAGTGGAGTTCTGTTGATGATGTGGTGTTGCCTCTAAATATGTTAATGTGTGATAGGATTGCGGTCACCGGACCACTAGCAATCCTTTAAGAGGCTGATCATAAAGGCATATAAATGATTTAGAGTGGGATACGGAAATTGTGGGCTTGGGACGAGTAGATACAGTGAGAAGGTCTATAGTGGGCAGGTGGGAGTGGACGTGTCATCTTTGGCTTCGTGTAGCTACCCTGTGGATGGGGAAGGAGCGAATCGAGGAGTAGGATAGAAGGAATAGTGAGGGTATGGGAGTTAGATGGGTAGAATAGATTTTGATGTTTCCTCCTCCGACTAAGCTCGGAAAGACAGTGTGAGCCTTTAAGACATTAGATCAGCGTATTCGTCTGTTGTTAGGAAATGATGCCAGCACGACCAGGTATTCCTGAATTTGGTTGGTGTATCTTTGGCTTGGTGGATCAGTTCCTCCATTTCAGCTACTTTAGTTATTCGTTTGAGCCAATCAGCTATAGTAGGGGGTTTATGTGACTTCCAGAGCGTCGGTATGCACATTTTTGCCGCGTTTATCAGGTGTAGAGCAAGGGAGCGGTGGTATTCCTTTTTTGGGATGGAGGAGTGATGAAGCAGCATTTGGGCTGGGGTGAATTCGATTTGGTAGGTTGTTATGTTAGAGGTGATGCGATGGACCTCTTTCCAGAAAGGTTGGATGGATGGGCAGGACCACCATATGTGGAGAAGGGAACCTTCTCCCTCTGAGCATCTCCAACAAGTGGAGGGGACTTTGGGGGAAATTTTGTGAAGTTTAAGTGGGGTCTTGTACCACTTAGAGAATACTTTGAAGCCATTTTCTTGCGTCGACACGTTAATAGATCCCTTGTGGATATAGGTGTATATGTTCTCCCATTCTTCTTCTGATAGGTCCAGTTCCAATTCGCTTTCCCAACTGCGAGTGGCTATGTTAGATTTAGGATTGTGGTCAGAGAATAGGAGAGCATATATCTCTGAGATCACATGTCGTTGTGGCTCCGTCTGGGTACACAATGTTTCAAAAGGTGTGAGTGGTCTGGAATAGTTGGAGCTCTCGAGAGAGTGATTAATAAAGTGTCGTATTTGAAAGTATGTCCATAACGGGAAGGGACGTCCAGATGTATGCGTGGGTAGATTAGGAATGGTTCGAAAGGTTCTTCCGGAGAAGAAATGTTCCGCACGCGGATCAGTATGGGGCCAATAGTCCGCAAGGAATGTAGCCGAGAGGCCCGCTGGGAAATCTGGGTTGTTTCGGAGTGGTGTCATTGGGCCTGGAGTGGAGGAAACGTGATGTTTACGGCACGTTATTTTAAAGGAGTTTAGAGTGGTGGAGATCAGGGGATGTTGGTTGCAGGCCAGAGGAATCTTTGTCTGGGAAATCCAAGGTAGTTGTCGGATAGGGATTGGGGAGAATTCATTTTCAATTTGTATCCAGGCTTTTGTGTGGGTGTGTACATTCCAGTCGACAATTCTTGATAGTTGGCAGGCCCAGTGATATTTAGTAATGTCGGGTAGGGCTATGCCTCCTTTCAATTTGGGTAATGTTAACCTAGCAAAGCTGAGTCTAGGGCGATCCTTGCCCCATATGAAGCTGCTGCATGCCTTGCCGTACGAGGCAAAGAAGGCTTGTGGTAATTTTATGGGGACTGTTTGCAGGACATATAATATTCTCGGTAGAATGTTCATTTTAATTACCGATGCCCTCCCAAACCAAGAAAACATTCCTGATGACCAGGACTTTAGGTCTTTTTGAATATGTTGGAGAATCGGTAAGTAATTTTTGGAATAGAGATCTGAAAGGTGAGCCGGTAAGCGGATCCCGAGATATGTGATTGCATCTCGGTTCCATCTGAAGGGGAAGTTAGATTGACAGGTTGTAAGGGTCTCTTTTTGTAAAGAAATGTTTAGGGCTTCCGATTTTGCAAAGTTAATCTGTAGGTTGGTTAGGGAATTGAAAGTTGCAAAATCCTTAAGTAAGTTGGGTAATGTAATGTGTGGATCTGTCAGGAACAGGAGGATGTCATCTGCAAAGGCAGATAGCTTGTATGTATTATTGGAGACGGTCACTCCTTTGATGTCTGGATTAGACCTTAGTCGCTGGAGGAGTGGTTCCAGCGTTAGGACAAATATTAAGGGTGAAAGTGGACATCCCTGGCGTGTCCCGTTTGATATGGAGAAGGCATCCGACAGGTGACCATTGACCCGGACCTGTGCTGTTGGGGCAGCGTATAGTGCCATTATAAATTGCAGCATGCGGTCTCGAATTCCAATAGTTTTAAGCACTTCCGACATGTAATCCCATGCCAACCTGTCGAATGCCTTCTCCGCATCCAGAGATAGAAAAAACCCTTGTTGTTGGGTAGAAGTTAACCATTTATGAATGTTGATTGCCTTGATCGTGTTGTCTCTCGCCTCTCTACCAGGTATAAAGCCTACCTGGTCTAAGGAGATGAGTTTGGGCAATAGGGGCAAGAGACGGTTAGCTAAGATCTTGGCATAGATTTTCAGGTCCACGTTTAGCAAAGAGATTGGGCGGTAATTAGTGACAATGGATGTGTCTTTGTTGGGCTTAGGTATTACCGTTATGTGTGCTGATAGTAAGTCTCTAGGTGGGGGGTTGTCAGGAGATAGTGAGTTGAACGCAGTCAGGAAGTGTGGTCTAAGAATGTCGATGAAAGTTTTATAATAACCTGTTGTCAGTCCGTCTGGACCGGGGCTTTTGCCTGGTTTCAGATGTTTGAGTACAATGTCCATTTCAGCTGATGAAATGGGCTGTTCTAGGTCGGTCGCCGCTTCAGTAGATAGGGGTTCAGGGCTGTATTGCGTGAGAAAGTCTCTGATGTTTTTTGTTCTATGAGAATTGTCCTTTTGTATGTTATTGGGGTGTAAATTGTACAACTGTGTATAGTAGTGTACAAACTGGTCTGCTATTTGATCATTAGAAACTATTTTTTTTCCTGTAGCATCCGTTATGGAGTGGATTGTTGTGGAAGCTCTTTTGGCTCGGAGCGTTCTAGCTAAGATTTTACCCGACTTATTGCCGTATTCGTAGAATACTTTTTGGGATAGTATGTAGTTTAGTTTAGTTTGTTTGTTTAGTACCTCTAGAAGGTCAGTCCTAGCTTGGAGTAATTCTGGAAGGGATGTTAGTGCAAGGGAATTTTTATGAGCCCTTTCCAGTGCTTGAATACGTGAGGTTAATTCAGTAATGTGTGCCTGTCTTTCTTTCCTTTTTTTCGCCGAAATTGCTATTAGTTCTCCCCGGATGGTGCTTTTATGGGCCTCCCATTGTATCATGGGTGAAACGTCCGGGGAGTTATTTTCCTGGAAATAAAGCGAGAGGCGTTTATGTACGTCAGTCGTTACGGCGGCATCTGTGAGGAGTGAAGGATCCAGGTGCCAAATTCGTGATCTGGGATGGGTTTCAGTGCATTGAAGGGTCATGGATATAGGGTGGTGATCCGAAAGAAACATGGGGTCAATGGTGGCTTTGATTAACATCGGTAGGTCCCTTTGAGATAGAAATAGGTAGTCGAGTCTAGAGTATCGGTTATGGGGAGCCGAATAGAATGTGAAATCCTTCTCATTCGGGTGAAGTGTGCGCCAGGAGTCATGTAATGACAGCTCCTTTAGTTGTGTTTTAATGGCTCTTAACGCGCTATATGGCATGGTTGAGGTCCCTGCAGAGGTATCGTGTAGGGGATTTAGAGGAACGTTGAAATCTCCTCCTAGGACAAGAAGGCCTTCTTGGAAGGAGGAGAGTTTTTGTAAGGTGGCTTTGAAGAAGGGGACCTGTTTCGTGTTGGGCGCGTATATATTGGCTAGGGTGATGCGTGTACCATTTAGCGTGCCTTTCACAAAAAGGTAGCGTGCTTCCTCATCTACGCAGGTGTCTTTGATCTGGAATGGGCAGTTTTTTGCGAACAGAATAGAGACTCCTTTGGTTTTTGAAGATTGGTTAGGAGCGTGAGTGGCTGTAGGGAATCTGTAGTTGGAGAGTTTAGGGATAGAGCCTGTTTTGAAGTGGGTCTCCTGAAGAAAGACAATGTCTGCATTATGTCTTTGTAAAGATAGTAGTAATTGAGAGCGTTTTTCTGGTAGGTTAAGTCCCCGTACATTTAGGGATGTTATTTTGATTGTTTTATGTTTAGTGCCTGGCAATTGCGGCATATTGTAGGTATGATTCAGGTCTTGCAGTGTTGGCAAGTAGATAGATGAGGTTGGCGTATCGCTGTTTTTGTCTGTCGGAGGAGGAAAGAAGTAAAAAGGAGGTGGAGGCTAGAATATAAAGGATTTGTGTCCTGTGTAGGAATGTTATGCTATCTGGTAGAGGTGTAGGGTAAGGAGAGGGGTTGGGGGAGAAAGATGTGTATGTGTATCACTCTTTAGTCTGGGGATGACTGTGGACAAAGGTATTGAAACGTGCCCGTGTGTGTGGGCTTTCTTTTCCGGCGAACAGCGAGGGCCTGCTCGCTAGTACGCAGGGAGTATAAACCTGTTATCAGGTATACCCGGAGTGGTTCAGTGGCGTGAGGGCAGGTCAGATGTATGTGTATTTGTCAAGTTTTGTGAAGTGGAACGCCACTGAGTGGGGGAGTGGCTGAAGTCGGTGGAAACTGGTGAGGTTCGTATAGGAGGAGCTGTCTGCTAGACAGAGAGGACGGTGGTATGAGCAAGATGAGGAGGTCAACAATGTTCGTAGACTAGTGATGAGGTGTAGTCTGGAAGCCTTGGGGTGAGGTGCTCGGTTTATATGTAGCAGGTTGGGGAGTACGTGATGTGTAAGTAGTGTGAGGTGAAGTATTTATGGGGTGGAGGATTCAGTTTGGATTTGGAGTGAAGTCTGTGCGACCCGTTGTCAAACCTGTTCGGTGTTTGAGCCAATTCGGGGTCTCCTATAGGCCTCTTTATAGTCTAACAGTAATATTGCAGGCCTTGTAGAGTGTTTAACCATAGAATGTACTAGAACGTCTTAACTAACCCTTAACAACATCTAGGGAATAACATGCTATGCAAAACTTCATTCAACATGTCGGTAACTTATAAAAGATATGCGCTTGATGATGTCCTACCGAATAGTACTTGATATACGTCTTCCTCTTAAGCATGTGGTATGTGAGTAAGGGTCCTGTGTCCTGTCCCGCCGAGGATTAAAAAGCGGTTAGGGTAACCGAGGCTGAATTGGCCTATTTTCCCTTCGGTATTGGGTAGGAAGGCGCTGGAGCGAGAGCTTTGATGTGGGAGAGTGAGTGTGCCCCCTACTAAGCACATCAGGCTCTTCTCGGGTGTAGCTTTACGCAATTTGAGCAGGCAGGGAGCAGCTGGGGTATCTATCCGCTAACCGGGCATTTTGGTATTAGCTGGTATAGGAGACTGCAGTGTGTGACATGGATCTGTGTCGGAAACTTCCTGTTGTAGTATCTACCTACAAATGCCCTCTATACCAGCAGAGTGTGTGCATAGACTCTCTTTTTAACGCAAGAGAAGCTGTTTGGTGGCCGCATTGTCAGAGTAAATAAAATTTTTTCTTCTTTCTTTTTCTCCTTCTCCTCCCTCCCTCCCATCCCCTTGCAGGTGGAGTAGCAAGAGGAGGGTGAGCTTCTACTGGGGTGCGCTCTGTGTAGTGGAAGTGGTCTACACATCAGACACCCATATATAGTATCAACGTGGGGCAGCGAGCTCCAAAATAATTGGGAGGTTTCTAAATGGAGTTAGAAACCTAAGGGGCGATTTATTGCTGTCGTCAGGGTGCAATCCCAATTGTGTGTGATTGGCGCAGCGGAGGATATGGGCGTTGTGTACCCCGTATCGTAGCCCCCGTCGTGTGGAGATAAAGGTGAATCGAGGTAGTCACATATCTGTAGGTGAGGAAATACTTTAAATTCGAGTTTGAAGCTAGTAACCTCTACGTCCATTCCAGAAGCATGCATTTACCCATACAATATCACAGACGGTGGTGGTGATGAAGACCCGCAGGGGCTAAACTTCCCCAACTATGGACTAGGGAGTGGTTGTGTGCGATTAGGGGTTGGGATGAATGCCTCGATTAGGAGTGTAGACACTCATGTCAATAGATTTTTGCGTGAGGACAGCTACTGACATCCAGTCAACCCATGCCTTACCGGGATTGTGTGTTTCTGTCTACAGGCGCTGTTACATCTTGAATCGGGGTTTTGAGGTATTGCGCAAGGAGCCCTGTAGTCCTGCGGATCTCCATCCCCCCCACCGTCCACCTTGCTGTGCTTGACCACTGGAAAACAAAAGAGGAAAAGAAAAAAAAAAAAAAAAAAAAAAAAACCCCTGTAAAAAATAGTACCGTTAGATAAACTCTTACAATAGGGACCCCTTCCGTCATTCTTGAGGAGGGGAGGTAGGGGGTAAGAATAAGGTAGGATACGTGTTCAGCACATAGGAGTCTGTGGCGAGTGTCCCGGAAAGCGTAAGGGGGTCTGTCTGTTATTTTGTAGTGATCAGTACCTGTGGAAAGAACATCAATGAAGCGTGTTACTCTCCTGTGCATGGTATCAGGTCATCGGTCTGTTTCCTGCTCCATGTGGAAGGGCGGACTTTCCAGGGCTTGTGGCTCTTCATGCCGTGCAGTAGGCAGAGGTGAGGTCCGAGTATGAGGGGAGGCCATGTGAACAGTCTGTGTGTGTGAGATGAGCGAGCAGGATCGGTAACCAGGAGGACCTTTGAAGATGGGACAGGTAGGATTGCAGGGAAGCTGAGAGTTAGGTCAGTCGGGTATTGCAGCAGCAGTGCCGTTCAGCGGTCTCGTCGCGCTCTTCTGGAATGTGGGGTTTTCGAAGGGCTGGAGCTCTGGTTCGATCCTGGCGCTGGATGATTTGGTCGAGATTCAGACGGGGAGCGTTGTCTCCTGTAGCGGTGCGTTTGGGTCTCCATGGGTTCGCTGTTAGGAGGGGAGTTTTGTGAGGCTGGAGGACGGAATTCCGCGTACCACTCGGGCACTTCTGTGAGTGGTATGTCAAGGGTTTCGCAGAAATACCTTAGGTCTTCTGGCACTCTGAGGAGTGCGGAGCGGCCTTGGGATGAAGCTGACAGGCAGAAGGGGAACTTCCATCTGTATGGAATCCCCTTGGTGCGCAGGACTGCCAGAAGGGGGCGCAATTCTCTTCGTCGCTGTAGTGTTATGGTAGAAAGGTCTTGGAACAGGCGAATGTCCGCCCCATCATGTGATATCTGAGGAGTATTGCGGGCCTTTCTCAGAATCTCCTCTTTCAGCTGGTAATCAATAATATTGCAAATCACATCCCTGGGTGGGTCTGATTCCCTGCCCCGTGGACGCAGGGCGCGGTGAATTCGTTCCATCCCTATATGAGTAGTAGGGGGTTTTTCCAATAGGTGGTTGAATAAACGGGTCACTTCTATGTGCAGCCGGTCCGCCTCGATCGTTTCTGGCAGGCCGCGTACACGGAGATTGTGTCGTCTGCCGCGGTTGTCCAAATCTTCGATGTGACGATTGAGGTCTCTGAGCTGCAGGGTGTGGGTGTCTAAGACCTGACATGTACGGCGCAACACAGTTGAGTGTGTTGTGGTAGTCTTTTCCACCTCTTGAACCCTGCCTGCAATCGATTGTATATCGATCCTGAGGTCTGTTATTGCGGCTGTTAGTGCCGCCGTGAGGGTGTTTTTGATATCCGCTGCTACTGAATGGAGATCGTGTAGGCTGGGATGTGAGTGCGGTGTGAGGATTACCGCGCCATTGTCTGGGGAGGTGTCAGTTCCTGCCGTCAGGCCTGCAGACTGAGGGGGGCCTCGTGTGGGCGCCATGTTGCCGGATTGTGACCGGAACATTTCGGGGATGTTTTGGCTGATCCTGCCTGTTAGATCTCGGGGGGATCTGGAGCGAGATGCAGACGAGCTGCGGGAAGAGGTCCCCATGATTTTTCAGTGGGAAGGCAAGTGAAATACCTCCGTTATAGGCAGATTATCCTCTCTGTCAGCAGGAGCAGAGACTTCAAGCTGCCATCTTCTCCCGAGGTCAGGCCACCCTAAAAGCTTAACTTATATCACCGCCGGGCAATTAGGGGGTTGAACCTTTATAAGGTAATAAACGGCGGGTGCCCCAAAACTATAATAAACTACAAAAAACAAACTATCTAACCAGCGTCACCCGCAACACTTATATGGTGATCACTGATGAAAGGGTTAACTAGGGGGCAATCAGGGGGTTAAAACCTTTAGTAGGTAGTATATGGGGGTCCCTGTCACTATAAAACACTGACAGCAAACCTATATACTTACCTCCCTAACTAGTGTCACTTGTGTCACTAATACAGCGATCAGAAAAACGATCGCTTAGCGACACTGGTGACGGGGGGTGATCAAGGGGTTAACCTTTATTAGGGGGGGGTTAGGGGGGTACCCTGGACCTAAAGGGGGTACCCTAGACCTAAAGGGGGCTAACCTAACTGCCCTAACACTTATAACTGTCACAAACTGACACCAATGCAAAAAAAAAAACTGCTATTGGTGTCACAGGGGGGACAGGGGGTACAGGGGGGTGATCGGGGGGTGTGAAGGGGGGTGAAAAGTGTGCCTGCGTGTTCTACTGGAAGTGTAGTGTTGGTGCACTTACTTGGATGTCTTTTCTCTCCTTGGCGCCCGAATGAAAAGACCAGCTCGAGGAGGGATGACATCACTTCCTCTCCCTGTGTTTACATTACAGAGGGAAAGGAAGCATTTTCATTCGCCGGGAGCGAGGGGGTGGCCAACAATGGATGGCCTCCCCCTCACCTCTCATCGCCCACGAAGAAATGCTGGCTGCCTCTGGCACCGGGGGGGGGGGGGTCCGATCGGACCCCCCACCCGCGGGAGGCAGATCACGTATGGGTAGGTGATTCTGCCTGCCCGTGCCGCTCTGCTGACGTATATCAGCGTGAGGCGGTCGACAAGTGGTTAAGAGTGTTTTTTACTTATATATATTTTTTTGCGTTGATGTTTTTTAATAAATTCCTAATGATTTACTACACTATGTGAGTCCACATCTCTTTCCTTTTATGAGGAACCAACCACAGAATATACCACATCTCATTTGAAGGCGGAAATTTACCTTGGATATCGTAACAACTATGGGGGATTAATCGCATTGATTGCATCTATATGCGCATTGCCCCTGTGGGGGCGAGTGGATCTGGTGAGTGGGGACCCTGGTGGGGAGCACAGAGTCACCAGAAGATATTGAGAGCACTCAAGTCACCATTCAATTTTATGTCACATCATTTGAAGAAATTTATATGCATATCATATGGACTATTATTTATATGATTATATATGGACTTTTTTGCACATGTCACATAAACAGAGTCACAGTTTATAGTGTGTCCCCAATATTGCGGTCTTATATTGTTTACGGCACTTTCTAAGTTAGTTTAATTCTTATTGTTAATCAGATTTACAGGTGATACCTTATGTATGTAGGCCGTTTTATGAGGTCTTTTCTTTTTAGTAAGGTCACATAAGGACTGGGAAGTAACTAGAGTACGTGTAGCATGCCATTGCTTAGGGGGCTGTATATGCATTGGTTGAGCCTTATGCCTTTATGTTTTTGAGCTCATATATATTTATTTATTTTGATGTTGGTGCACCAAATGTTTGTATGCCACTCTAAGGTCACACACATATTCACCCTTAATACGTTTTAATTTACTTATTGGGTTTGAGCGCATATATATATATATATATATTTTTTTTTTATGTTTGTGCACTAAGTGTTTGTATGTCACTGGAAGGCCACACACATATATACCCTCAATTACTTCTCAATCTCGTTATCTTTAGGTAGCGCCAATCACCCCTTGTTATTATTTCTTTCTGTTTTGGAGACCCCTTAGGGGAGCTCTATTAGGGGAGGCAGCAGACCTACGGTGTATCCTAAGCGCAGTCTTGCACACTTGCTATAGTTTGTATACTTGGTCACTCCTAAGTTTATTGGGGGGTCAGAAGAGCGGAGATTTGGCCGAATGGTAGGCAGTCACCTATCCCCAGGCTGGTGGCACAGGTCAGGTGCAACGGGGTCCCAGGCATGCGGTGGAACAAGGTGTTGGGGGAAGTTTGCAGGTTCTCCCACTTGTACACGGCCCCGGATGTTTGCTGTTACATGTGGGGGAAAACGGTAGGGGAGCCAGATCTATGAGGGACCTCATTCGTGACGTAAAATTTGATTTTTACGTTTATGAGCGGCTTACCCAGGTATGGTTATAGTATGGTCTGATATGGTGGGCAGGATGTCATAGCAGTGGGCTTGGTCAACTAAGAAGGTGGACAGGGCCCGTATAAGGAGGTGAGCAGGTTTTTCATCAAAAAAGGGGGTTGGCCATACGCCACAGAGAGCTGGAGGTGGATACATTGAGGTATCTGAGGAGTGATGGGGTACATCTTAATGATGTGGGTTTGTTTTGTGGGCACTGGACCTTCAGGAAGACATACAGCGAGGGCTGAGGGTGTGGGGGTGCACCCCTTTCGTGCTGTGGCAGTGTTGGGTCGCTGGAGAAGGAGAAGATAGAGGTTACATGTATGGAACATATTGTACCAATCCAGGGGATGGGGGTTGTTTCTGGTACCCATCCATGAAAGGATGGGGGTTGTTTCTGGTACCCATCCATGAAAGGATGAGGTTGTTTTTGGTACCCATCCATGAAAGGTTGGGGGTTGTTTCTGTTACCCATCCATGAAAGCATGGGGGTTGTTTCTGGTACCCATCCATGGGATGGGGGTGGTTTATGGTACTTTCAGGTTACGAGGGGTTAACCTGGAAGGGTTAAAAAGGGTAGGTCACTGCGAAGGTTGGGTACTGCCTCCGAGTCAGGGGTTTCCGACTGGAGGTCAAAAGTTTAAAAGAAGTTGTTTGCAGTGACCAGTGGTATGTTGTTTCCCTCTACGACACTAAAAGTATATTAAAGTTTATTGGTTATTTATGAAGATGTTATTTATTTATTTTATAATTTGTTAATAAAAAGGCCATAAAAAGGCCATCAAGGCCATTTACTCCAAAACCTGGTCAAGTCATTTGTGAAGGGTTTGGAGGGGGGGAAGTTTTTGGGGGATAAAAGGTGTGATCAGGAGACTGGGCTTAAGTCCTACAAATGTCATGACTGTTCATTGTCTCTGAGAGTGATATATGGAGGTCTGGCAGCAGGGTGATATGGTGGAAGATAGTAAATAGCAACCATCCGCCACAGGTAGATTATCCCAAGCCTTCAGAAATTGCTTAGTGGAGGCTAGCAAGTTGTAAAGATTTAGTATTGTGTATTCAGTAACATTGGGAGAGATATTAATACCCAGATATCTCATGAAGTCCATCCATGCAAGGGGCAAAGACGGGTCTGCTCAGGCTCCTGTGTCTATAGGTAGAATCAGGGATTTGTTCCAATTTACCCGCAACTCTGACAGCTCTACATAATGGTTAAAGATCCACAAAGTTTCACATAATGAGGGTCCTGGGTCGTTAAAGGAGAAGTATGGTATAGTACAAATAAATAGCATTAACTAACAGCTTTTCTTTCATTCCTGTGTTACACCGTTTTTGCTGTATCCCAATTCCAAGTTCTGGTTAGCGCTGAGTAACGGTCCTCCTCAGGTTTGAAAGTTTGGAGTGGGTGGTTACATCTGCAGTGATCTGCCCCCTCCTTCTCTCCTCCTTCAGCTGTCAGCTGTGGCCGCGATTTCCCCAAAGAGCCACAAGCTGGAATGGGCATGCTTGTCATGCGCCTCTGTCTCTATAACATCACATTGTTAACAAGAAATGGAGGCACATAACGGTATGCTGAGCCGTGGGATTTTCGAGAGAAGCCAGGCGTCAGCCTCTTCAGAATTATTGAAGAACCTCATCGAGCCACCATGAGGAACATGAAACTGGGGTATAACATACTATACTTCACCCTTTTCTCCCGGAGTTTCCGGCGCACCTGGGTGAAAGACTAATGGGGCGTACACACGGTCGGACTTTTCGACCGGACTGGTCTGACGGACGCCGACGGACCAAATCCGGCGGTCAATCCGATCGTGTGTGTGCTTCACTGGACCTTCAGCGGACTTTTCCAGTCGCAAATCTGACGGACTTTAGATTTGGAACAGGCTTCAAATCTTTACGTCGTAACTCCGCCGGACCCAGAAATCCGCTCGTGTGTATGCTAGTCCGACGGACAAAAACCGACGCTAGGGCAGCTATTGGCTTCTGGCTATCAACTTCCTTATTTTAGTCCGGTGTACGTCATCATGTATGAATCCGTCGGACTTTGGTGTGATCGTGTAAAGGCAAGTCCGTTCGTTAGCAAGTCAGTCAGAAGTCCGTCAAAAGTCCGTCGAAAGTCTGCTGAAAAGTCTGTCGGACCAGTCTGGTCGAAAAGTCCACCCGTGTGTACGCGGCATTACACTTCCTTTGCAGCTCCGCAGAAAAATTAGGGAAGAAGTGCACCATGGTATTTTCATAAGGCAGTGTTGGATGTTTCTGGGCCTCATTAAGGATCAGATCCCTTTCTCTGTAATTCTAGAAACGGACCAGGAAGGGCCTAGGTAGTGCTCCTCGCGTACCCTTTCCAGTAGGAACCCTGTGAGCGCGCTCCATCATGTAGGTTTGGGAGACTTTAGTGAGGGTGTCAGGGCTGGGCTCGGCCCTTCCTTCTCTGAGCTGACCGCTTAGCTGTTGGCTAATTGCCAGCTCCTTTCTCTCCACAGTGACTCAGCTGTTGATGATTCTGCTCGTCAGTCCTGGCTACTTAAAGTCATCCAGCTCACTTCATCTCTGCCTTCGCCTTTGTCAACATCACAGAGATTTTCTCCTGCATTACTGTTGAAGACTTGCTCGGCTGACGTCCCTTCTGGCTCCTGATCCTGCTTGCTGTACTACTACGTTTATCTCTGGCTCTCTGACATTGGCAATGGCTGGCTACCCGATCTGGTTACTGAACTCTGGCTATGTATTGACTACGCTTACTTACTGTACTTCTGTCTTGGTCTGATTCATGGTTTCTGACAGAGGGCCAATATGGATTTGAAAAAGGTATCTGCAAAGTCTGCTAGATTTTCTCCTTTAGCTCCCTCCAGAAGGCCCAGCACGCTGATATTATTCCACCGCAGTCTATTCTCAGCGCTGTCTGATTTACTCACCAGCGACTGTACTGTATACTGGAGAGATTGGAGAAGATCAGCATGTAGTGTAGTGGTGTCTTCAGTGGTAGAAATGCAGGATTATTTGTCCGTCTGGTGACTTCTGATCTTATCAAGATCATTTTGGATTAAATTGCATTCTTCCACCAGATGGTCAATGCGGATCAGGAGAGAGATCTTACTACGCTCAATAGCCTGCAGGATGACCTGTGTATATGTGTCGGAAATTCAGTCTGGAGAACACACTGGTTGCTCAGAGATGCTGACAGCCTCCATCTCTGCTAGCTGGGCATGCAGCCTGCAGCCAAGATGGCATCGGGACACAACGTCGCAGAAGCCGACTGCTTCTTTCTGGATCATGGACCCATGGATCGGATACTAGATGGCATGATCTTCAGCTCACAGGAGGTTTCCCGAGCAGTCTAAAGGGAGAAAGCTGCTGAAAATCGTCGAGAAACGGCCTGGATTTGGTTAGGATGTAAGGAGCTCCCCAAGCTGATGTCTGCCGCGCTCTACATCCAAGCCACACCCCAATATTATTTATTTTATTGTACATCTTAACTATATATATATATATATATGTAGCATGTGTATGTAGCAGAATGTCTGACCTCTTCCAGTCTAATTGGTAACCTTCAAGGCCAAACATAGCTGACATCCTTCAACATGTGGTGGGTTGTTGTGAGGCATAGTGGGTGCAAAGATGGTAAAAGTCATTGGGCGCCAGACACTTCTTGGATGTAAAAGAGGTTTTATTTCTTTGAGACTCCTTTTTAGATTTTGCAAAGGAAAGAGGGTTAGGGCCAGGACACCCTTAAGTAGTTTCAATTTCAAATGGCAGACTCCGAGACTTCAACAGGAGGACGGCCATACAGGGAAAAGCCCCAGCAAGGTGCCACTTCTGCACGTGCAGGATTGCTGTCTCCTATGGCAACAGCACTTAAACAGTTCCTAACTCAAAGTAACAGTTCTCTCAGCTGTACTACAACTTCTCCTTGTAGTTCTTTGAGCTCCTGATCTCTCCTGGACCCTCTGATTCACTACTCTGAATCCCATGGCTTTTGCGTTGGTATCTCCCTCAAGTGTCACCCACGCTTCCCTGCTGGGTCCCTAGCTTGGCAACCTTCAAGCTTCACCCCTGCTGACCGGCTCGGTCCCTGGCTTGGCACACAAGGCTGCTCTGCAAGCGTCACCTCTGCTGGTTGGGTCCCTGACTTGATCACCGCCTGAAGTTTCCTGATACTCCACTGTGCCCGTTCTGTGAGAATACTGCTCCGGTACTTGCTTGAGTTACTGGTCCCTGGTAAAGGCTATTCGTTCCTTAGTGGTGACAGCTTCCCCTCTACCTCTGACCACTGACAGATTCTCCGGCCAACAGAACCGCCACTTTTGGTTGGACTGCAAGCTGCAGTCCCAACCCTGCGCTGTCTTCTTACTTCTGGATAGGCCCTCACACAGCCTGGCAGCCTGATGCCCCCGGGATAGGCCCAATATCCAGCCTAGCAGCCCAGGGCAAATGACACACGTCCACCCAGACGGTGGTCCGGGTGGCACACAAGAACCTGGATCACCTGACCCCACCGGAATATATAGGCTCTCCCAGCAGGCCAAGGGATTCAACAAAATCCCTGCCCATTGCCTGAGATACCCCATATACCCATAACCTGTCCTTGAGTTGTCCTTCTCAATCTAATACCTCCAAGTGCCCGGCCACCTAGTGGTAGAAGAAGAAAGTACAACTAGGCTAAACCTAGGGAGAAGTCAATGGATCCCTAGCAAATGACTGCAGTAGCTACTCCTGACAAGGAATTTAGTGTGGAGCTCCCTGACTAAACCCCAGGGCGCTACATCTATATATAGTGTATATAGAGTATATACAGTACATGGAGTGTGCAGGGGGTAATGCATGGAGTGTGTAGGGGGTAGTGTTCAGCTAAGAAGACATTTGTTGCACCTGTTATATTATCTTAATTTATTAAAACCTTCATTTAGAAATCTACCATTGTTGCACTTTCTTTAATGTAAGTTTATTTTTCTTAATTTTCTTAACTTAAAGCGGAGTTCCACCCAAAAGTGAAACTTCTGCTCATTGTACTCCTCCCCCCTCCAGTGCCACATTTGCCACCTTTTGGGGGGGAGGAGAGACAGCATACGTATTGACGTCACAGCTGGGGCGCCCTCCTCCTCCCCTCTCCTCCCCCTGTCGCCGGACAGGTAGAAGAGAGGAGCGGAGCCTCGTGCATGCGCAGTAGAGTTCCTGGCGTGAAGCCAAAAGGCTTCACTGCCGCGTTCCCTTACTCGCAATTAGGGATGAGCAGAACACCCCCCGGTTCGGTTCACAGCAGAACTTGCGAACAGGCAAAAAATTTGTTTGAACGCGCGGACAAAAAAAGTCTATGGGACACGAACATGAATAATCAAAAGTGCTCATTTTAAAGGCTTATATGCAAGTTATTGTCATAAAAAGTGTTTGGGGACCTGGGTCCTGCCCCAGGGGACATTTATCAATGTGAAAAAAAGTTTTAAAAACGGCAGTGATTTTAATAGTGCTTAAAGTGAAACAATAAAAGTGTAATATTCCTTTAAATTTCGTACCTGGGGGTTGTCTATAGTATGCCTGTAAAGGGACGCATGTTTCCAGTGTTTAGAACAGTCTGACAGCAAAATGACATTTCAAAGAAAAAAAGTCATTTAAAACTACTCACGGGTATTAATGAATTGTCGGTCCGACAATACACTTAAAAGTTCATTGATAAAAATTGCATGGGATTTCCCCACAGGGGAACCCCGAATTAAAATTTTAAAAAATATGGCGTGGGGGTCCCCCTAAATTCCATACCAGGCCCTTCAGGTCTGGTATGGATTTTAAGGGGAACCCTGCGCCAAAAAAAAAAAAAATGGCGTGGGATCCCCCTAAAAATCCATACCAGACCCTTATCCGAGCATGCAACCTGGCAGGTCACAGGAAAAGAGGGGGGATGAGAGAGCGCCACCCCTCCTGAACCGTACCAGGCCACATGCCCTCAACATTGGGAGGGTGCTTTGAGGTAGCCCCCAAAGCACCTTGTCCCCATGTTGATGAGGACATGGGCCTCATTCCCACAACCCTTGGCCGGTGGTTGTGGGGGTCTGCGGGCGGGGGGCTTATCGGAATCTGGAAGCCCCCTTTAACAAGGGGACCCCAAATCCTGGCCCCCCTGTGTGAATTGGTAATGGGGTACAATGTTAAAGGGGGCTTCCAGATTCCGATAAGCCCCCCGCCCGCAGACCCCCTCAACCACCGGCCAAGGCCATCAGCGTGGGGCCAAGGTGCTTTGGGGGGCTACCTCAAAGCACCCTTCCAATGTTGAGAGCATGTGTCCTGGTACGGTTCAGGGGGGCGCTCTCTTGTCCCCCCCTCTTTTCCTGCGGCCTGCCAGGTTGCGTGCTTGGATAAGGGCCTGGTATGGAATTTAGGGGGACCCCCATACCATTTTTTTTTTACGTTTTGGTTCGGGGTTCCCCTGTGGGGAAATCCCATGCCGTTTTTATCAATGAACTTTTATGTGTACTGTCGGACTGGCAATTCATTAATAGCCACGAGTAGTTTTAAATGACTTTTTTTCCTTTGAAATATCATTTTACTGTCAGACTGTTCTAAACACGGTAAACATGCGCCCCTTTACAGGCATACTATAGACACCCCCCAGGTACGAAATTTAAAAGAATATTACACTTTTATTGTTTCACTTTAAGCTTTATTAAAATCACTGCTCCCGAAAAAACTGCCGTTTTTAAAACATTTTTATTGCATTGATCCATGTCCGTTTTTAAAAATGCTTTTTTTTGTCCCCAAAAACTTTTTATGACAATACCATGCATATAAGCCTTTAAAATTAGCATTTTTGATTTCTCCCATAGACTTGTAAAGGGTGTTCCGCGGCTTTTGAATTTGCCGCGAACACCCCATATTGTTCGCTGTTCAGCGAACTCGCGAACAGCCGATGTTCGCGTTGAACATGAGTTCAACTCGAACTCGAAGCTCATCCCTACTCGCAATGGAGGCGGCATGCACCCGACAACTGATGGAAACATCAGCTGCGCTGCCGACATCGCTGCACTCCAGGACAGGTAAGTGTCCGATTATTAAAAGTCAGCAGCTGCAGTATGTGTAGCTTCTGGCTTTTAATTTTGCAGTGGTGGGCAGACCTCTGCTTTAATAAACATTTTTCCTAAGGCCACCATGGCAGCATACTAGTGATAGGCTCCGCCTTTCTCCCCTCCCTCAGGACCAATGAAAAAGCATAAATTAAAGGCCAGTTAGGCCCCGTACTATTCTTCTTTTTGTCCTCATACCTCCATGCACCAGTGAAGAGTAAACAGTACTATGTTCCCCCCCCCTCTGCCTCCAGGCAGCTGCTGGCTCGGTTAAGCCTCTCCCAGTACGAAGTCCCAGTATCAGGCTGCTAAAAGCGCCAGAGTAGCTTGGGAGCTCCTTCTGTGGGTCTTGATGGAGCTGAGCAGTTTTTCCTCTTTAGAAATTAAATCTGCCTTTAAGGTTGGTGACTGCAATGCTTGTTGGGTTTGGGGAGACCAGCTTTGCATCCTTCTTACCTTTGCCTTTGTTTGTCTCCTGTCATTTTCTCATTTTTCTGCACCTCCTGTTCTTTTCCTCCTGCAGTGGCACTGGTCTGGGTACATTACTCCCCCTAGACAGGTTCTCTGTCCTTTGCTGTCCTAGGCTAGCTGTAGGTATAGCTTATATTTGTAGGTCGTGTATGTATAGGTTTGGGGTAGGTGGTAGCTCTTATTTCCCAGTCCCAGCACCCCAACAAGAGTCCTGCAGGACCTGTGGCGCAGTGCCTATGCCCAGGAGGCTGGTGAGTGAAGTCGGCCTGGTTGAAGTTTGCAGCTGACAGGTAATACCGAATGTCCTTATTACTTATAAGGTGGCACAAAACTTCTGTTTTAAACTCACTGTAATTACTCTAGCTAGTCAGCCCCCTTGTTGCGGGTCTAGCCACTAGCAGAACAACCTGCCTCATGGATCACTCATCCTCTCAGTACTCCTGAGGAGGGGGCGCAGCCTGCAAATGATTTTAGCTCCCTTGCACCAGAGAAAGATCTGGAGCTACTTGGTGTCAGTTTTTCTTTGGAGAACTGTGCATCCATTCAGTCATGCAGACCATTACATGGGTTAAAAGACAAAGTCATATTTACCCTTTCAATGAGCAATCACTTTTCCATTAGGAAACTGTTTTAATTCAAGGCGGATATAGCATCGCTGAAATCCATGCCTACAGTGGGACCGGCTGTTGTCCAATAGGGTGGCGGCTGGGAAGGGCCTGCCACTCAACAGAGTCCCTTACCTTGGTGACGGGTACTTTGAGTTTCTGCTCCCAGGATATGGTTGGAGAGAAAATCCTTAGGGGTGATATCTTGGGACCTGGCCAAGAAGTATCGGCAAATTTCACTGCGGAAGCAGCAATATTCTCAACCTGGTGCCTGGCCAAGGCAATGCTATACTCAGTTACGGCTAGGGGTACCCAATGGGTTGAGACCCGGGGCTGTGTTTGGCTTCCTAGAAACAAAATTGGAATAGTCACTTTACAGTGCAAGATCTCTGTTTGATATGAAACCAGAGACAGCCATGTCGGAAGAGGAGGGTCTGTTCTTCTCCCATAACAGAAAGCAGGAAAGTAAAAAAAATATATATATATATATAAAACTAAAAATAAATAATAAAGGGAGAAATATGTTTCTCCCACTAGGTTCCGCTCCTCCAGGGGCAACCTTTCATAAGGTCCATAAACAAACATTTTTGGGTGTACCGCAGGTACTCACAAAACCCTTTTACCAGGTGCATGCCCAGACTTTTAAGGTAAGTTCCAGTGGGCACGCATCACGCGTTACTGGACAGTGGATTGTGCAGATCATTGGAGGATAGGCACTCATGGTCACTTCGGTGGATTCCTCACTGTTCCTTCTCTGGACCTTTTTCTCCCCCTTGGAGCTGCCAGATCCACCGCAACCATGGCGGTTACAATACTTACAGACACTTCAGACTCAGAGGGGAGCTGTCCTGGTCCCATCTCACAGGAGAGATTGTAGGTTTCCTACCCACCCCTGTTTGTAGGTCGCGGGGGTTGGAGAGAAGCATTCGCTTGCAGCAGATGGCTGGAGGCTTTCGCTAGATCATCAGGATTCTTATGCCGCGTACACACGAGCGGACTTTATGGCAGACTTTGCCCGGCGGACGGGATTTCGTCGGACAATTTGATTGTGTGTGGGCTCCAGCAGACTTTGTTTTCTCAAAAGTTGGACGGACTTAGATTTGAAACATGTTTTAAATCTATCCGTCGAACTCGAGTCCGGTCGAAAAGTCAGCTCGTCTGTATGCTAGTTCGACGGACAAAAAGCCACCCTAGGGCAGCTATTGGCTACTGGCTATGAACTTCCTTGTTTTAGTCCGGTCGTACATCATCACGTATGAATTCGACAGACTTTGGTGGATTGTGTGTAGGCAAGTCCGTTCATTCAGAAAGTCCGTCGAAAAGTCCATCGAAAAGTCCACCGGGCAAAGTCTGCCGTAAAGTCTGCTTGTGTGTACGCGGCATTAGCCTCACAACCCAAAAATGTTTTCTTTTCTTTTTTATTCCAAAGTAAGTAAATTTGTTGATTGGTTGGACACATCTCCGCTTTATCAGCCTACCTTTTAGCCTATGAATATCTCTAAGAATATTCACAGAGGTTTCAGTGCCATGTAAGTTCCTCTTGGAGAACAGGGTCTCCAGATTCGCCACTACCTGGGCGTCATTCCTTTCTACATAAAAAAAAAAATGCCAATGTTTGTTTTCCAACAGTTAAAGTGCCTGTGGGGGCTCTACTGGTTCCTCTGTTTTGCTTACATCAGAAAAGGACGGTGACGGTCATAAGGAGAATTCTGAGATCAGATTCCTCTACCTTCTTCCTGGAGGACTTCTAGGTGTCTCAGCCTCCTGGCCGTAATGTTGTCATTCATACCGATGATTCCTTGGGTACATGGGCACAGTTGCTAGTTTCAACTACAACAGAGGAAACAGGATCCGGCGCAGCTATGATCTTTGTCGCGCAGTATGTATAGCAGTCCACGGTGATGGAAAGACTTTGAGGAAGACAGCCTGGAAGGCGTACTGCGAGGGTCTGTCGGTCAAGGCAAGTGGAGTTTGCTAGCCAAGGAAGGTAGTCTCGAAAGCGCTGGAAGGTCAGGCAGCCTTTTTTATCACTTTGACCTTGCTACACAGAATCAAGGGTGACCAGTCATCTTGCGGTTGAGCAACAGGACAGCAATTGCGTATTTTCAGCTCCAGGGAGGATCTCGCGGCAATATGCTATTGGGAGATGTAGAACCCAGAATGTCTGGGTAGGAAGATCACCAGCAAATTCCGGAAGCAATTTACCTCCTAGGGGACTGGAATACACGGACATACTGTCCATCATGCAAGCTTGCCCGAGCATGAGGGGGAGGCTTGTCCACAGGTGGCCTACCACAGACAGGCTTCTCTGCTTCTCACAGCAAATGCCAATTTAGGAAGAGGCCTGACTCGGTTTCCGCTCCCCAAAGCAGAGAATAGAAGCTGAATTTCTCCACGAAACTGCAATCAAGCCTACTGTATATGTTTCCCCAACTTCTCTCATAAAGAAATTCCTCTGGAAGCTGTCAAGAATGAGCATGGTAGTCACGACCAGCCCTCCATTCTGACCATAGGTCAGTACTTCCTGGCTATCTACTTCAGAAGTCGATTCCCCTTCACACATGCACAGTCCAGAGATGCAAGCATAATGGCGGGAAGGGGAAGCCGCAGAACCTAGATTGCTCCAGAGTTGCTCCAAGAGTGAGCTCTACTTTGCGGGGTGCGAAAGGCACTCTACTAACAGCCTCTATGCCAAGATCTGGAACAAACTTGTGTTTTTTTCTATTTTGCATGGCAAGATATTATTCTTACTGCGCCTCTGGTGGCAGCTGTTCTGGTCTTCTTGTAGGTCAGATTGGACATTAACCTTACCCTATACTCTTTTGAGGTTGCAGGTGTCAGCAAGAACAAGGTTTAGTTTGGCCAAAGGCCCTTTAGTTTGCAAAATTTTGAAGACAGTCAGGAGGTTTCGTCAACCGCGAGAGAAAATCTTTCACAATTAAAATCTTTGGATGCTGTTGGGGTTTATTTCAACTCTTTACTCCAATAGGGCAGTGTTCGGTTTAAGACATCGCTTACTGACCAGTATTTAGCGCAAATCGTCAAACAGAAGTCGGTTTGAGTTTCAAGCCCTTAGAGCTTCAGAAAAGCATATTGCTTTTGTTACAGGAGTAGAGCTGCATCCTGTAGTTCAGCTTATATCAGAGGTAGCGACAGCCCTCCATCTATCAATCATCTGTCCATTGCCTAAATTTCCAGACGTTCAAGCAAAAAAAACACACAAATTGGTCATTCCCAGAGATTTAAAGAAGTTTCTGTCCCCAATTGCTCTTTTCAGTTCATATGATGTCTTTCACTGCTCCAGATGGAATTCATCAGGCAAGAGAGGTTGCCTCCTGGACTTTAGCAAGATTGGTTGTGCAGATGGGAAATGGGTTGTGAGCCTCCTTCAGTGGCAGGATGCATCCTCTTCGAGAGGGGTTGAGGCCTCATAGGCGGCCCAGTTGAAAGCATCTATGGATTCATTCTAAAGGAAACCTTTACAAAATAGATCTGGGTGCCTTGTCATCAGTGGGCTTCGGAGGAAAGACTGTTCAGTCTTCCGTCCCATTTGAAAATATATAAAATAATTATTTTGGTTTCTTAAGTAGAACCCACCCTGTCAGCTAGGATATGTATCACTAGTACGCTGCCATGGTGGCGTCAGGAAAACAGAAAATTGTATCATACTTACCGTAATTTTCCTTTCCTGACGCCAATCCATGGCAGCATACGGACCCACCCTTGTGCGTTTCGGTATCTAGCTAATTATGAAGAATAGGGTGGGGCCTAACTGGCCTTTAATTTATGCTATTTCATTGGTCCTGAGGGAGGGGAGAAAGGCGGAGCCTATCACTAGTATGCTGCCATGGATTGGCATCAGGAAAAGAAAATTACGGTAAGTATGATACAATTTTCCGTTATTTTGAACATATTGTCGAGAAATTCTGTAACAAACACATGTAATGTGGGCAGTGCAATATGTAGGTGGGGCTTTGTGTGGGTGTGACTTGAAGGTGGGCGGGGACACAGGGGGCCCCATGATCTCCTATTGCCCATGAGTTGTCAGTCCACCCCTGGCTTAACTGCATTATGGTGTCCATTTTATCACACACCTCGTTCTGCATTTAACCTTTAATACCTTCCGTCCTCCATTCAGTAGCCATTTCTCCTCCTGACCATTGGCGGCCGGTGGTAATTTTTTTGGGGGGGCGGCAAACAGTGTCACCACCCCCCCTGTCGGTCGGGTCTGGAGCACTTACCCCATCCATTGGCAGGCAGCGCTTCTCCCGGGCTTCACCACTCTCCACGGTAATTGTGGCGCCTTCCCCTTCCCTTGCTCTCCGCGGCCATCATAAAGTTGGATGGGACTCCGCTTTAAGATTGCTTACTTCAATATTTAGTGAGGTTGTGATGCTATTTAAAGGTTGACTAAAATCTTCTTTTGGGCCTTTGCTGATATATTTGAAACTTTTAGACCCCTTTTACACTGGGGTGTTTTTGAGGCCCTTTTGGGCTAAAAATAGGACCTGTAAAGTGCCTGGAAAATGCGAGTGCTTTCACACTGGGGTGGTGCCCTTGCAGGATGTTAGAAAAAGTCCTGCAAGCAGAATCTTTGGGGAGGTGTATACATCACCCCTGCCCGTTGGAATGCGTGGGCAGCACTGCCGAAGCATCTGAAAAGCGCTCTACTAACTTTGCACATCTAAAATTTGCAATATTTTCCCGCTCTTCTCTGCAGAACTGCTCAAGTTCAGGTACATTTGATGAAAAAAAAAAAATCAAAAACAGAATCACCGAGTTGGAAAAAGGATCACCTCCCCTCCTAAAAATGACTTTTAAACTGAAATAGGTGAAGCTAATCGCCTTCCCAATGACACAGAAAAGCCATTTGACATTCAACTCTGATCAGCTGTGGTCATTTTGATTAGCTCAGCATGAAAGTAGCTTTCCTGGTGCATATCAGTCCCTGCTAGTGCAACTGAAGCAAATGATCACCTATGGGTGGCAAGGCGCTGTCGCCGGGATCTCCGGGATAAAAGTTGTGGACAGGCACAAGTCAGGAGATGGATACAAAGACTTTATCAAAGCCTAGAAGCAGAGTGATGTCTATAATTAAGAAGTGGAAGGTATTTGGTAGAACACAGACCCCCCCCCCCACTGGATCAGGACGTCGCTCCAAACTGTATGAAAGAGCCAGGAGGAAACTGGTCAGAGAGGCCACCAAGAGGCCTACAGAATCTCTGACAAAGAGTGGTCATTGTGTGACAGCAATATCACAAATAATGAAGGGGTGCAAGAAAAAAGCCATTCCTCAAGAAAGGTCACATCCGTCACCACTGAGCTTTGCCAAAACACACCTTGAAGGTTCTGAGGCCACATGGAAAAGGGTGTTCTGGTCAGATGAGACTAAAATTAAATGATTTGGCCTCAATGCCAAACGATATGTCTGGCGGTAATTCAATACAGCTCACCATCCAAATAACACCTTTCCTACAGTAATGCATGGAGGGTGTAATAACTTGTTATGGGGGGTGTAATATCCTGTTATGGAGGGTGCAATATCCTGTTATGGGGTTGTAATATCCTGTTATGGGGGGTGGTAATATCTTGTTATGGGGTGGTAATATCCTGTTATGGGGGGTGGTAATATCCTGTTATGGAGGGTGGTAATATCCTGTTATGGGGGGTAAAATCCTGTTATGGGGGGTGGTAACAGCCTGTTATCGGGCTGGTAATATCCTATTATGGGGGTGTAATATCCTGTTATGGGGGTGGTAACAGCCTGTTATGGGGGTGGTATTATCCTGTTATGGGGGTGGTATTATCCTGTTATGGGGGTGGTAATATCCTGTTATGGGGATGTTTCCCTGCATCAGGGACTGAAGCACTTGTCAATGACAATAATTGGCTTATTTTCAGTCCAAATGCGGCTTGATGTGTCTACCTTTAATTTTTGTTGAATTTCAGACTTGCCCCCCCCTACTTTTACCCCCTAGCACCTGCAGAAAAAAACTGACTGGGGCCACCCCTGTCCTCCTACCACCACCCTTGTTATATTATGACTACCACGCCCACTTCTACAAATACTTAGCCCCCCCTCGTTCACTTGCGACTGTGGCTTTGCGACTACAAAGCCGCAGGTCAATGTATTTGCAAGTGCACTAATATGGCAGAAATGCCCTTTAGCTGTCTAAAGCCGGTCATAGACGGTGCGACTTTCTGTCCTGCATCCATTGTTTGCAGGAAAGAAAAACGCTCGATTCCCCCCCATCAACACAGTCAGCCCCGGTGCACACTGAATGTGGCTTTGGAATTGCGCTACCTCAAAGCCACCAATCAGTGCGACTTCATGTGTGGCTTTGCTGACATCTGTGCGACTTCATGCACAGATGTCTATGCAAATCGCAACTGAACTCGCAAAAAAAAAAAAATTGTGCAGGAATTTTTTTTTCAAACTGGTGCGGCACCGCAAAGTCGGAGTTGCACCGATTTGAACAGTTCCATTGCCCGAAATAGGGTGCGACTTGTCATGTGATTTGGACCGGTCGAACCGGAGTGAATGGGGGCTTATTCTCTTCCCACTACCTTGTCTATGCTGCTGCTGCACCCACTGCTTCTACTACTGCTACTTTCCCCACCTTACTTCTGCCCTTGGGCCAGAGGTAGCCCGGGGGCCAGATGCGGCCCTTTGCTTGCATTTATCCGGCCCTTGGGGCACTATTTCATCCACTGATTCTAACAGTGGGGCATAATCCCCCCAATGACAGGGTCCATTTTCTCCCAAAGACGCCAATGATGAGGCCCAATTTCTACCATTGGCACCAACAATGGGGCCCGATGACACCAATGATGGGGCACTATTCCTCCCAATAATATCAACAATGGGGCACAATTACTTCCACTGACACCAAAGAAAGGGCATTGTTTTTTTCCACTGACATCAGGACCTGTTCTACGCCCAGTGATCACAGTCTGGCCCCCCTAATGTCTGAAGGACTGTAAACTGGCCCTTTGTTTCAAAAGTTTGGAGACCCCTGCGTCTAATCTACTATCCTTACACTGAGACTAAAGCTGCACCAGTAACTCCTACCCCCAGCATTGCCCCTGCCCATTCTGGGGTACTACTACATTCACTGCCACAACTACTACCCATACCCTACCACTGCCTGTACCGGGCAAATCCACTGCAGCTGCTCTTTTTGTGTATGTAATTTACATAGTGTTGGACCTTGTGAAATTGCATTTTTCTGCATGTAATTGTTGAAAGTTTATAGTTAAAGCTTGGAATAAATTTCTGTATACAGCTTTCAGTCTGGAGCCAGAATAAATGTAATGATATAAAAGATCAGAAAGTTTTTTATTGGAAAATATAAGAAATCAGATAGAAAATGTTGCATTAACACACTGTTGGTTACTGTGAGCCATTTAAATGTAATGCAACAAACCTCCAGCAGGGGGGGTGCAATGCAGCAGATCTGCTATCAAATTCAGCAATCAATACAAAGTCATTATCACTAAATAATAATTTGATTGGTATGATCAGACACAATAGAGCTCATTGGATTTTTTTTTTTTTAATGTGGATGAAATTAATTTCTAGTAAATGAACTGAGCAAAGCACAATGTATGTCTACATGAGCAGCAAGGATGCAGATTGGAGGGGAGGGGGGGGGTTACAAAGGAGGATTAAAGAATTTTTTCTTCTCTGTTCACTATGGCCATTTCACAGAGCCTGGATATGGACACGTGGGGACAGGCGGCTCCTCTGTTGCTGGATTCTTCATTTCAGTGTGATGGACTTGGACGTAAAGCTGTCCACAGATAGGAATGTGATGTCTGTTATGGGAAAGCGGATTGGAAATGAGAGAGGACTTCCGGTAGGTAAATGTACGATGATCTTGTCTTTCTCAAACGTGAAGGAAACCTGTAAGAAAAGAGGTGGCACAGCGTCAGCTTGCTGGGCTATACAAAGTCAATGAGTGTTGGCCGTAGAGACAAAGACTTCACCACCATACTGTTCTTTTCAACACAAATATTTCCATAAGATGCTCTGTGTATGTAACTTATCTTATGTATTCTTCATTTATGTATTGCAGAAAATTTTTAATGGAAAGGAAAAATGGAAGGAGGTGCTTCTGTGATGCAATGATTTAGTGACAGGTCTCTGATGGTGTATCTGTCACCTAGAATAATGACTGGAGCCCTCAGGAGATCAATAGATGTTGGCCAGTTTGCAGTGCCGGTATGCTGGCCATTATCACCCAAGGTTCCTTCAGAGGTTTCTAGGGATCCGTTGAGCTGTGGCTGATTAACCTCCCATTTTATGGTGCTTTCTCATTCTGGGGCCAACACCGCTTGGTGGGGCCAACTTCATGACACCAGTGATCTTTTTGCTCCCTGTAAGAGTGAAATTTCGACCACCACTGTAAGTGGGGTATTCTTACTACTGGTCACTAATGTAAGGGGCATGTTTTTCCACTGACTACCAATGAATTGGTACCTGAACACTTTTCAAGGGTTTCTCTGGGGTAAAAAGGTTGAGAAATGTAGCTGGCATAGAATACAGCAGACTTTCCATTATCCTACCCCTACCACAAACATGCGAAAAGCTTGACTGTGCACTGAGGATATGGCATTAGACAGTGATACCTAGGGGGCAGGGCTTAACATTTGATGTTTGTATAATACAAGGGAATGTTATACCTCTTAGTTGTTATTTTCAATAATACTGTATTTGTCTATTATCTGCAGATCACCATGTACAAACCATGTCTGCAATGTATCTAATTCTTACGCCTATTTCTATACTGATAAAAAAAGAAACAAAAAAAACCCCAAAAACATCAATCTCCCACTTCCAGGGACCCCAATACACGCCTGTCCTGATAAGGGCCACATCTGCCACCGTCCCAGCCATGGCTCCAATTCATAGGTGTCCTTGATAGGGGTCCCATCTACTATGACTGGCTTGGGGTAAATGAGAATTGTTGGTGAGAATACCATTATTCTGGGTCAGTTATTTCTTATTCTACCCCATATAGAATTCAGCCTTCTTACTTTTAGTGTCTGAGGAATTCTGCCCCCTGAGAGAAATGTAGATGAACAGAGCATTCATCAGCAGTAATATCCATTCCCCGTATCCCCCCCCCCCAATCACACACATTGGTATCCCCGTTTTCCTTCCCATCACACACATTGGTAGCTCCTTTGTACTCCTCCCCCCCTGGAACACACATTGGATCCTTTCCATTATTCTATCCTCAGCACAATGGTCCCCCCCTATGTATCCCATCCCCAACACACACATTGGTCTTTCCATAACAGATTTATACCATGATGGTGATGAGCTTTAGTTCCCAGCCAGCCCCCCCCCCCCCACTACTCCTCAGATTGAGCCTTTACAGAGGACCTTGTAGTGACATTCCATATCAGGGATTTCCCGATCCCCATTCCCTCTTCCTATAATAATCGTCTCACAAACATAACAATAACACATGAATACATAAAATAGAAATGAAATGTTACATGAAAAATTTCACAAGCCGATAATTCTGACAATCAGTGATCTGACCAACAGAAACCATTCACTAGGTGGTATATCATAGCACACAATGGCAGCATGATGGAATCCAATGGATCTTTCTGCAGTATGTTGGAGGTTCTCATCCTTCACAGAATGAGCTGAAGGGGCGACCATCATAGCAAAGCCTTTATACCCTTCACCTGAGCCATCACTGGCTGCCTACTGAACCTTTCGTGGATGGATATTATTTATTAATTTATTTATTTCAGGTACTTATATAGCGCCGTCAATTTACGCAGCGCTTTACATATACATTGTACATTCACATCAGTCCCTACCCTGAAGGAGCTTACAATCTAAGGTCCCGAAGACACATTCATACATATACTAGGGCCAATATTATGGGGTTTACTAAAACTGGAGAGTGTAAAATCTGGTGCAGCTCTGCAAAGAAACCAATCAGCTTCCAGTTTTTTTTTTTTTGTCAAAGCTTAATTGAAGAAGCTGAAGTTAGAAGCTGATTGGCTCCCATGCACAGCTGCACCAGATTTTGTACTCTCCAGTTTTTGTAAATAACCCCTCAATGCGTCCAATACGAACAGTGATGTCACTTTGCCCCATCCAACATTTGTCCCGCCCCTCCCAGTGTAGACGTACCTTGGTGTCTGATCCCGTCTGGAAGGGGAAGTAGCCTTCCTTCTGCTCAGTTCCCCAGACACCGTCCTTCATTGAGTTCATGACTATTTTGCCCTTGTCTCCATTACGGTCAAATCGAGGTTCAAAGTGTATCACTACATTCTTACCATCTTTTCCCAATTTTATGCTGAACCTAGAAATACATAAAAAAATGATTATTTTGCTCAGCTGACCTTGTTGGATATAATACTCGAGTCATTCACCAGTGGTCCTCCCATGGGTTTCAGAGGGACTTCTGACACTTTTAATGATAGTTCATGACAGCAAATTATGTTTACATTTTCCAAAAATCACCCAAGGTATCTGCCCCAACTGTAGATAAAGTGCTTTAAAAAAAATTGCTGAGCCATAATATTAAAAAAATATATTAATGAACTGTACTCCTGTGCTACCAGTAATATGTGTTTAGTGTGTATTGCAAACAATCAGTTACCATGTAATTATTACATTGTAATAGCTGCTGCAAAAGCACTAAACGGTGTTCCCACAACTATGTATCATGTAAAATAGAATCAAGTGAAGGTACACTTCCGCTGTCTGACAGTTATTAAATAACTAAAGTGGCAATGTCATGTCTTCAGCCTATGAAGGAAAAATAATATCTTCTGGACTCGCAATATCAACATTGCCCGCTAGATGCCACTCTCAACAAAGGACTATTAATGGGTAGTGTTCTATGGTTAATAGACATTTCCTGTCATAACACTAGGAACTAGCCCACCTCCTATTGCAACTCTTTCATCTTTACCATGAGGAGGACAGACTGCAAAGGAGCCAGCTAAGCCTGTACTACATGTTCAGAGGAATTCCCAGTCCTTCTAGGGCAGCATCGCTGGTATGCTAAAGACTGTTTATTTGTATACCTAGTAGACATTTGTTATGTTCATGTAATTCTTATATATGTTCATTGTCTGTTTATTCCTAGTTTCACCGAGCATGTTTACATCCTATTCTTATAGGACCACCACCTGTTCATCGTAATAAAGATCCAAAGTTACAGACAGTCTGGTTATTGTAGGATTCAAGGTTTAACCTGTATGTTGAGCTGCATACACGCCAGGGGCAAACGTTTAGCGAGAACAGAACAGGCGAGTTTATAAGAAACAAATGCCCCGCTGTGCCATAGAAAGGACTACACTGAGTCGATATCCTGCCCGGGATCTTCTTACAATTTTATATTTGCAAACTCCTGATAAGAAAGAGCAAAACATTAATGTTGGAATTCTAATAATAAGCAAAAGACACATTTATGCAACTTCGGTTCAGGGCACCTACTTTAGGACGTCTACCAATATATATACCGGAGCACTGGGAGATATACTGAGAGGGTCCCTAGTGGGCAGAGGAAATTGGAGGACCAGCAATTTTGAAAGATAAATATTTATATGCCAACTTACACGTGAATTGGAGGTGAGAGTTCTGAGAGCACAATGGTGACACGGGGGGAAGTAATACTATTCATAGGTGTTGGGATGTCACATCACGGAGAAAAACACACACTTATAAGAGACTGATTCAACTAATATTAGCACAGACTTCACTTTGTTGGATATCTATAAGAACATATATAATACCACAGTATACACGGGATTGTGGATTAAAGATATTAAGTTGCAGATAATATTTTATATTATAGCACATTATTGTTTTTGCACATAACTTCACTCATTTTATGTTTATTTTATGTATATTAGCAGCGCAGCATCACTTGATTCTTCTAATTTTGGAGGGACATTTTGTTTCCATCACTTCTATAAGGTGTCACGATCCTCTGACCAACAAGAAGTCCTGGAAATTCAGCCAACCTCCATGGGGTGTATGTACCATGGCAGGGAAGGGGTCTGCCGATCAGACTGATGGAGGGATGGAGGACTGGTAGATGGAGAGCGTAGATGGGAGTCACAAGATTGTCAGTTGTCATATTTCAGATGATGGCTGATAAGTCAGACAAGTTTTATCCAGGATGACATTTTGTCACAATGTAGAAGCACAAATGTTTGAGCAAAATTTGCTCTGAGAAAAACAAACAATCTGATGTCAGGTATTATTTGAGGGAGCACACACCCCAAATTCCCAGTGAGGAGGGGTCAGTAGGATGTACTGTACACAGAGCACACTTTACTTTTGTAAGTTTTACTTTTGGCAAATTATAGTGTAGCAAGGTCTCAGTCTTATGCCTCGTACACACGAGCGGACTTTCCAGCAGACTTGATCCGACGGTCTTTCCGGCGGACTTTCCGCCAGACTACCTGAACGTACGGACTTGCCTACACACAACCGGACTTTCCGGCAGGCTGGGTCCGCCCGTCTTTCCGACGCACTTTCGCCGGAGTTACAGCGGACTTTCAGAATGAATGGACTTGCCCACACACGGCCAAGTCCGTTCATTTTGAACGTGACTCTGGTACGATGGGACTAGAAAAGGAAGTGAATCTCGCCGCTTTTATCGGCGAGATTGACACCTTGCAAGCCCCGTCGCAGGGCATACCAGGCCCTTAAGTCTGGTATGGATTATAAAGGGAACCCATAACACCGAAAAAACGGCGTGGGGTCCCCCCTAAGATCCATACCAGACCCCGATCTGAGCACACAGCCTGGCCGGTCAGGAAAGGGGGTGGGGACGAGCAAGCGCCCCGCCTCCTGAACCGCACCAGGCCGCATGCCCTCAACATGGGGGGTGGGTGCTTTGGGGGAGCGGGGCACCCTGCGGGGCTCCCCCACCCCAAAGCACATTGTCCTCATGTTGATGAAGACAAGGGCCTCTTCCCCACAACCCTGGCCGTTGGTTGTCGGGGTCTGTGGGCGGGGGGCTTATCGGAATCCAGGAGCCCCCTATAATAAGAGGGCCCCCAGATCCCGGCCCCCCACCCTATGTGAATGAGTATGGGGTACATGGTACCCCTACCCATTTACCTAGGGGAAAAGTGTCAATAATAAAACACACCACAGGTTTTTAAAATAATTTATTAGACAGCTCCGGGGGGTCTTCCTCCAGCTTCGGGGGTCTTCTTCCGACTTCGGGGGTCCCTCTGGTTCCTTTTCTCCCGGCCTCCGATTGGTTCTTCTCTGCTCTCTCTGGCCTCTTCTCCCGGTGTTCCAGTTCTTCTGCCAGCTCCTCCGCTGTCTTCATGCCGCTCTTTTGCCAGTGGAGGCCCGGACTTCTGGGCTTCTTGTCTTCTTCCCTCTTCTCTTCTCCAGATGTTGACACGACGGTCTCTCCGGCTGGATTGCTCTCTGAGCGCTCCGCTGTGACTTATGTAGGCGGAGACCCCGCCCCCTTATGCCGGCACAGTCCCTGGGCATGCTGGGACTGTGATGTTTTAGGAGGCTTGGTCAACATCTGGAGAAGAGAAGAAGGAAGCAGACAAGAAGACAAGAAGCCAGAAGTCCGGGCCTCCGCTGGCAAGAGAGCGGCATGAAGACAGCGGAGGAGCCGGCAGAAGAACTGGAACACCGGGAGAAGAGGCCAGAGAGAGCAGAGAAGAACCAACCGGACGCCGGGAGAACAGGAACCGGAGGGACCCCCGAAGCCGGAGGAAGACCCCCGAAGCCGGAGGAAGACCCCCCCGGAGCTGTCTAATAAATTATTAAAAAAACCTGTGTAGTGTGTTTTATTATTGACACTTTTTCCCTAGGTAAATGGTTAGGGGTACCATGTACCCCATACTCATTCACATAAAGTGGGGGGCCGGGATCTGGGGGCCCTCTTATTATAGGGGGCGCCCGGACTCCGATAAGCCCCCCCGCCCGCAGACCCCGACAACCAACGGCCAGGGTTGTCGGGAAGAGGCCCTTGTCCTCATCAACATGGGGACAAGGTTCTTTGGGGTGGGGGGCCCCGCAGGGCGGCCCCCTCCCCCAAAGCACCCACCCCCCATGTTGAGGGCATGCGGCCTGGTACGGTTCAGGAGGGGGGGCGCTCGCTCGTCCCCACCTGCTTTCCTGACCGGCCAGGCTGCATGCTCGGATAGGGGTCTGGTATGGATTTTAGGGGGGACCCCACGCCGTTTTTTAGGCGTAGGGAGTTCCCCTTAAAACCCATACCAGACCTAAGGGCCTGGTATGCCCCACGCTCGCCGCAATAGGAAAATTTGTTCTTCCTATTGCAGCGAGCGCGAGATGCAATACCATCCTTGCGTCGTATCTAGTCCGTCGGACCAGCATACAGACAAACGGGCTTTCCGTCAGGAACTGAGTCCGACGGAAAGATTTAAAACATATTTCAAATCTAGGTCCGGCGGATTTATGGGAAAAAAAAAATCCGTCGAAGCCTACACACGTTCGGATTGTCCGGCGGACTCTGGTCCGCCGGACCAAGTATGCCGGAAAGTCCGCTCGTGTGTACTCGGCATAATGAGAACTTTCCAGGCCAAATATAGCTGACATCCTTCTGTATGTGGTGGGTTGTGAGGCATGGTGGGTACAAGATGGACAAAGTTTTTAGGTGCCAGACACTTCTTGGATGTAAAAGAGGTTTTTTATTTCTCTTAACAGTTCTTTTTGTATTTTTGGGGGAAAGGGGGTTAGGGCCAGGTAGTGGCAAATCCAATTGGCAGACTCCGAGACTTTAATAAGAGAACAGCCGTGCAGGGAAAGGCCCCAGCAAGGCGTCACATCTGCACTTGCAGGAATGCTGCCTCCTATGGTAACAGTCTTTAACAGTTCCTAACTCAAACGTAACAATCCTTTCAGCTTCACTACAACTACTGACCGGCTCGGTCCCTGGCTTGACACACAAGGCTGCTCTGCAAGCGTCTCCTGACTTGGTTGAGTCCCTGACTTGATCACCGCCAGAAGTTTCCTGATTCTCCACTGTGCCCTTTCGGTGAGAATGTGGTTCCGGTACTTGCTTCAGTAACTCACTGTGGTCCCTGGTAAAGGTGGTTCGTCCTATTGTGGTGACAGCTTCTTTTCTACCTCTGACCACAGACAGGTTCTCCGGCCGGCAGAACCATCTTTTCTGGTTGGACTGCAAGCCGCAGCCCCAACCCTGCGCTGCTCTCTTACTTCTGGATCTCACACAACCTGGCAGCCAGATGCCCCCGGAATAAGCCCAATCTCTTGCCTAGCAGCCCAGGATGTACAACACATTTCTACCCAGACAGCTGCCAAGGTGGCACAGAACATAGATCACCTGACTCCACCCAAACATATAGGTTCTCTCAGCTGGAGTTTCCCTTCTCAAGCCTGACCTTGAGTTGCCCTTCTTATATCTAGTACCACCAAGTACCCAGCCACCTAATGGTAGATGAGAAAAGTACAAAAAGGCCAAACTTAGGGAGAATCAATAGATCTCTATAAATCAACCAAGATGACTACTCCTGGCAAGTACATTTGTGAGGAGCTCCCTGACTAAACCCCAGAGTGCTACATCAGTATTATACAGAGAGCAGACATATATTGTATAATAAGTAGCCGAGGATAGAATCTTCACCTACCATTTACTGCCATGCGGAATGATGCCCTCCACCTCCACGCGAAAACCAGGTCTAAGAGCCTGTATGAGAGAAAGGAGAGAATTATTACACCCTGTATAATAGAGAGGGGGAGAATTATTACACCCTGTATAATAGAGAGGGGGGAATGATTATTACACCCTGTATAATAGAGAGGGGGGAATGATTATTACACCCCGCATAATAGAGAGGGGGTATGATTATTACACCCTGTAAAATAGAGAGGGGGGATGATTACTACATCCTATATAATAGAGAGAGGGGGATGATTATTACACCCTGTATAATAGAAAGCAGGGGGGTGATTATTACACCCTGTATAATAGAGAGGGGAGTGATTATTACACCCTGTATAATAGAGAGGGGAGTGATTATTACACCCTGTATAATAGAGAGGGGAGTGATTATTACACCCTGTATAATAGAGGGGGGGATGATTATTACACTCCGTATAATAGAGAGGGGGGGTGATTATTACACCCTGTATAATAGAGAGGGGGGGTGATTATTACACCCTATATAACAATAATTGCAGCGCTCAGAAATTATAATAAGCGTATATTTCACATAAAACACTCGTGCAAATAATAATAGTATCTGTATAAAAATATTGAAATGTAATTCAATTGATGTGTGATGACATCACAAGTGAAGAGTCCAGTGAATCAATAGTCCCAGAATGGCTTTCTCAGCCTTCACCATACAAGTAACAACCACCCGCTGTGACCTGCCTTCACCATATAGGAAGATTGCTCACTCATCAGAATGTATTGCTGTCTATGGATAGAACAGCAAAATGCGCCTATTGATCACAATATTTCTCCGTTCCTTCAGTTACGGTTGTTAACTGCGATATTGTTCTCTCTCCAAAGGTGTATCCCTCTGTTCCATCACAAGATTATGACCAGCACTCTCATCTTGTTCTTAAATTAGCATCATTTATGTACACAGCAGGGTTGCCACTTTTTCTTCAAGCCAAACCTGAACACTTTAGCGGCACACAGCAAAAAAAAAAAATTCTTACTATACACTATAGGATTGTAACAGACCTGGGACACCTTTGGGCGCTCCAAAGAGAATATTGATGCGGTACACATAGTGCCCCATCACCCTCCTATCAGGCCCTGTTTTGAGCCACATTCCTGTAAGAATAATGTGTCCGGGTTTCAGGCGGACTGAAACCCGGACTGTCCGGGTGCATCCCGGACAGGTGGCAACCCTAGTACACAGTCCAAATCCCTTTACACACCGCCTTATGGTAATGGCATTAATCCATTTCATAGGTGACTAAAACATTTTTTCCTTTTTCCTATCCTGTTAGTTTATTGAGTACATCAAATATCTGAACGGTCTGGAGTATCCCACCTACCCCCTTCCCCACCCCCACCTTCCATCCTGCATGGAAAGAGGTAATGATCTGCCACAATGGAGTAACCCAGAGGGGTGAGACATGACACATCTCAGAATAGGACCATTATATTTATAAAACCGCACAGACTGCACAGAAAATGGTTAATATAATCACCCATAAATAAAAAGATGAGAAGGGGGAGATATGGAAGTAATGAGTCACTAAGGGCAAGTGTGAAGGAGAGGAGTGTCTGAGCCATACCATTATTTACATGTAGCCAGGTGCCAGCTACAATATCATGGACACAGCAGGCATTACCTTCATAACTGCACACAGGTTAGTTTCTCCCTCTAGTGTTGCACTCAGACTGTTTAGATGATATCCTGAGCCAAGAAGCAAGGAACCATGGGACTTGTAGTCCTGTGTGCTCCATGACTGGACATCTGAGTCTTCCTTAGCCTACACCTCCCAGCAAGCTGCTAACAGAATGGGGATCATGGGAAAGGCTACTTAAAGTGATACTAAATGATCAATTTTTTTTTTTTAAATAACAAACATGTCATACTTACCTCCACTGTGCAGCTCGTTTTGCACAGAGAGGCCCCAAACGCCATTTTCTGGGGTCACCTGGCAGCTCTCTAGGGTCCTTCCCACATCAAGTAACCCCCTATGGGAAGCACTCTCCCGATGGGGGTTACCTTTCGGCCATGCTCCTGAGTCCAGCATTTGGCGTCCATAGCCGCCGAATGCAGGACTCGGCGCTGGCGGCCACGTGGATTTGATTGACAGCAGTGGGAGCCAATGGCTGCGCTGCTATCAATCTATCCAATCAAGAGCCGAGAACCCTTGGCAAAGATGCAGCGCGTCCTCGTCGTGGGGCATTCCAGGGCTCAGGTAAGTAAAACGGGGGGGCTGGGGGGCGGGTAACTGTCAGATGTTTTTCACCTTAATGCATGGGATGCATTAAGGTGAAAAAAGAGGAGGGTTTACAACCCCTTTAAGGAGCTGTTTTCTGTGTGCCCCACTCTATTCTCCCGGGACATTCCAGTGAGTATCAAAGCCATAGCTCCCAACTATCCCTGATTTCGAGGGACTGTCCCTGTTTTGGAGCGATGCCCCTCTGTCCCTCTTTCCCCCTCATTTGTCCATCATTTTGGTCTGATCTGTATAGTTGTATATAAAATGCACTTTTTAGCTTTTAAAAAAGTGTTTCCCAGTGCTAAACCTTCCATCCAAATTCTAAATTGCTGCCTTTGTAAATTTTAAAAGCCAATATAAAGGAATAGTAATGGTTAAAAAAAGCCCTTGTGGATTTAATTAACTTTTTTTGGGGTTAATTCTCCTTTAAGGTTGTGTGGCAGGGGGCGTGTCCTATGCCTACATACATTTGCTAGTAGGGGTCCCACATTCCCATCTCAAAATGTTGTGAGGTGTGTCAAAGCTGTTGTCCGGCTGCAGGAACCACGGTCTACCAAGACCCTGTGAGCTATAGCTGCTGCTGCACAGTTGAACCTGCATTACCGGACACCATTAAAAGATCATCTGCTTCTAACCGACCTTCAGCATCTACCCATCCACCGGTTGGTGTGGGTACCCTGCATCGCTTCCTGTGTGTGCTGACTACTTCCAGGATCAGGTGAGTGGGCTTAGGCCCCAAACCCCCCTTTGCTTCAGTAACACTCAGCACATGGACACTGCATGCAGACAACATAACCTGAATTACAAAGGAACTTTCCACTTCTGCTATACCCCCTTCTTACTTGTTGACTGCTAAAAGTGGTTGTTAAGCCACTCTGACTAATTTATATCATCCGCTCTGTGTCCTAATCCTGTGTCCCCCTGTGTGTGTGTGATTTATAAAAAAAATGCTGATTATACCTCATTTCAGAGCGCCCATTGACGCTCTCTCCTCTCCCTGTCTGACAGCTGCAATGGGCGGGGTTCCCCCACTGAAATCAGGTGTGATGAGGAGAGGAGGATAGCGCTGGCTGGTCACGTGAGTGCCGATTGGCACACTGAAATGAGGTATAATCAGCTTTTCTTTTATAAACCACACACAGGGGGACACAGCATTGATATGAAAATAACACTGTTACTTCAGCAGCAGGAGGGGCGGGGGGGGGGGGCACTGTCACAAGCTGACAGGTAGGGAGTGGAGGGGGAGCACAGACAGGAGAGAACGGATAACTGAGGCAGGTATACTGACCACAGTGTCAGGGCTCAGCAGCCATAATGAACCGTGGTCAGTTTACAGGGGGAGGCAGGAAACTACCAGATCAGCCAGGTATTTCAGGTGTGGGGGAGGGGGGATTACACAGCACAATCGCTGTGCTGTATAACATGCTTTAGAAAGACAGGATCCAGTTGTTTTTTTTAAGTAAGCAAAATGCTTTTAACCCCCTGAGGATTTATTACAATACTACTGAGCTCCAACGTGCTGGTGAAGACCATGTTCAGGCCTGACACTCGGACTACCCTTATTCCATTATTAGCAGGGTGTGAACTTACCCAAATAGAGTTTAACCCTTCACTATAGGATTAGGGTTTACCTGAGTAAAGCCATTTCTAGCCATAGTCTTCCCACCAGGGAGTCCTCTTTGCATATTCAGTTACTCAGTGTTTACTATTCTCTGCATAATTAAGTTTTATTGCTCATTACTTTTTGCCTTTTTCATCCTGAAGTTACTTAATATTCTGGTGTTCTATCCAACCAACCCTAGATGCTGTTCCAGGGATTGGCTGACTGACCCCCTAAAATCTATTGTTTGCCTTATATTGACAATACAGAAATCTTCTGTGTTCAGTTTACATTGTGTCCTCATTCCGACCTCACGTCGGAGCTTAGGGTGTTAGAGGGAATGGGAAGTTCCCCGAGTCAGGGCAGCACAAGAGGACAAGCAACATCCAGTGGCCCTTATGGAGGTAGCGCTACATACATGTACAGTATATACCTGTAGCGGTATCCCTGACCTCCAAAGGCCTAAAGGTGACCTCTAGAGTCAGGGAAAGCTGACATCCTTCTTTGTAGAGAGGGTTACTAGGCATGGTGGGTGTAATGCAAGATAGAATAGTTGGGCGCCGGTAACTTTTTGAATGCGAACAAAATAGATTTACTGTCTCTTAACAAGAACTGGGGAGAGAGGGTTAGGGCCAGAACACCATTAGGCAGATGCAATGGTAATTGGCAGGCTTCGAGGAAAAATAGGCAGACAGCTATACAGGTTGAAGGCCTCCAGCTGGATGTAGCCAATGTATTTGTAGAACTGCTGTCTCCTATGGCTAACTAACTAACAGTCAATAGAGATCTTCACACATAACTCTTAGTAACCCAGAATGGATCTTCTTTCACATCTCACAATATCCCACTGAGCTCCCAGTCTATCACCAGACTTCCAGATCCCAGTCATCGCTGGATCCCCTGAGCTCTTCCACAGCTAACCCGCTGTATACTCCTCAAACCTCACCCCCGCTGACCCGCTGGGTCCCTGGATTGGCACTCGCTGAAGCTTTCCCACTTCTTCCCACACCCAGCAACACTATACCAACCACTACCCACACCCAGCAACACTATACCAACCACCTACCACACGCAACAACACTATACCGACCACTACCCACACCCAGCAACACTATACCAACCACCTACCACACCCAACAACACTGTAGCGACCACTACCCACACCCAGCAACACTATACCAACCACTACCCACACCCAGCAACACTATACCAACCACTAACCACACCCAGCAACACTATACCAACCAGTACAAACACCCAGCAACACTATACTCACCACTACCCACACCCAGCAACAGTATATCAACCACTGCCCACACCCAGCAACAGTATACAAACCACTGCCCACACCCAACACTTTACCCACCACTACCCACACCCAGCAACACTATACTCACCACTACCCACACCCAGCAACACTATACTCACCACTACCCACACCCAGCAACACTATACTCACCACTACCCACACCCAGCAACACTATACTCATCACAATCCACACCCAGCAACACTATACCCACCACTACCCACACCCAGCAACACTATACCAACCACTACCCACACCCAGCAACACTATACCAACCACTACCCACACCCAGCAACACTATACCAACCACTAACCACACCCAGCAACACTATACCAACCACTACCCACACCCAGCAACACTATACCAACCACTACCCACACCCAGCAACACTATACCAACCACTACCCACACCCAGCAACACTATACCAACCACCTACCACACGCAACAACACTATACCGACCACTACCCACACCCAGCAACACTATACCAACCACCTACCACACCCAACAACACTGTAGCGACCACTACCCACACCCAGCAACACTATACCAACCACTACCCACACCCAGCAACACTATACCAACCACTAACCACACCCAGCAACACTATACCAACCAGTACAAACACCCAGCAACACTATACTCACCACTACCCACACCCAGCAACAGTATATCAACCACTGCCCACACCCAGCAACAGTATACAAACCACTGCCCACACCCAACACTTTACCCACCACTACCCACACCCAGCAACACTATACTCATCACTACCCACACCCAACAACACTATACTCATCACAATCCACACCCAGCAACACTATACCCACCACTACCCACACCCAGCAACACTATACCAACCACTACCCACACCCAGCAACACCATACCAACCACCTACCACACCCAACAACACTATACTCATCACTACCCACACCCAACAACACTATACTCATCACAATCCACACCCAGCAACACTATACCAACCACTACCCACACCCAGCAACACTATACCAACCACCTACCACACCCAACAACACTATACCAACCACTACCCACACCCAGCAACACTATATTCACCACTACCCACACCCAGCAACACTATACTCACCACTACCCACACCCAGAAACACCATACCCATCACTACCCACACCCAGCAACACTATACCAACCACCTACCACACCCAACAACACTATACTCATCACTACCCACACACAGGAACAGTATACCAACCACTACCCACACCCAACAACACTATACCAACCACTACCCACACCCAGCAACATTATACTCAACACTTCCCACACCCAGCAACACTATACCAACCACCTATAACACCCAACAACACTATACCAGCCACTACCCACACCCAACAACACTATACTCACCACTACCCTCACCCAGTAACACTGCAGGAAATGTTCCATCCGCTGGTAATTTCTGTCATTTGGCATGCAGTACTGAGGTCCACCAGCAGGTGTCTCCTGTTAGTTTGGAACTGTCAGGACAGCTTTTCCCTGCTGATGTTATGTCATCTTTGGGCCACAGTACTGGCGTCCACCAGCGGATGGATCCTGGCAGTGTGGAGCAAACAGTACCTCCTACAATCAGGTGTCACTTGAGGCCAATCACAGGCCTATAAATACCCGGCAAGCACTCACATGTTTGCCTTGGTTTCTTCATTGCGCCCTGACCTGCTAGCTTGTGATATGATCCTGATTTTGAACCTGTTCCTGTGCACTGAACCTGTGACCCGTGTTTCTGATCCTGTCTCCCTGTCCCGATCCCTATCCTGTCCCACCTGTTACCTTGCATCCCTGCCTGCAGTCTGATCCATCCATCCTCTCCGTCCTGTGTTCCTTACCCCATCTGCTGATCTCCCTGTGTATGACCTTGGCCTGGCTTACGTTTATGTCTCCGGAACCTCCCCTGTCCATCTGCTGATCTGCTGTGTATGACCCTGGCCTGACTATTGTTTATGATCCTGGTATTTCCAATTATTGTACTTTTCTGTCTGTTGTTATTTGTGGGTCTCGGTCTGTGGTTGGTTATTGCACTGTGTCATATTGGAGGTGGTTGTACTTATATTATTCACTTACTTTAATAAATTATTATATTTTCACTTATATGCGTTTTGGTGTCCTCTGTCGCAGATTACACGGTTCTGGTCACACCTATTCATCACAAACACTATACCAACCACCAACCACACCCAGCAACACTATACTCACCATTACCCACACCCAGCAACAGTATACCGACCCCTACCCACACCCAGCAACACTATACCAACCACCAACAACCACACCCAGCAACACTATACCAACAACTACCACACCCAGGAACACTATACCAACCACTACCCACACCCAGCAACACTATACTCACCACTACCCACACCCAGCAACACTATACTCACCACCAACAACCACACCCAGAAACACTATACCAACAACTACCACGCCCAGGAACACTATACCAACCACGCCCAACAACACTATACCGACCACTACCCACACACAGCAACACTATACTCATCACTACCCACATCCAACAACACTCATACCAACCACTACCCACACCCAGCAACACTATACCAACCACTACCCACACCCAACAACACTATTCTGACCACTACCCACACCCAACAACACTATACCAACCACTACCCACACCCAGCAACACTATACCAACCACTACCCACACCCAGCAACACTATACCAACCACTACCCACACCCAGCAACACTATACCCACCACTACCCACAACCAGCAACACTATACCCACCACTACCCACACCCAGCAACAGTATACCAACTACCTACCACACCCAACACTATACCGATCACTACCCACACCCAGCAACACTATACTCACCATTACCCACACCCAGCAACAGTATACCAACCACTACCCACACACAGCAACACTATACCAACCACCTACCACACCCAATAACACTATACCGACCACTACCCACACCCAGCAACACTATACTCCCCACTACCCACACCCAGCAACACGATACCAACCACCAACCACATAAAGCAACCCTATATTAACGATACCAACCACCAACCACATAAAGCAACCCTATATTATGCCCACACCCTCCAGTCTATGTCCACACCAAGCAAACCTTTACCCACCACTGTCCTCACCCATCAACTCTATACCATCCACTACCCTCTCCCAGCAACACTATACTGACCACCGCTTAAAGCCCATAGAACCCAATTGTTTAGCTTTAGCAGCTTCTATCGGTGCTCATACTTACTTTATCTGCCATCCTGCTTCCTTATCAGAGGAAATTATGATCAGGTGCACCTCTACCCCTTCATATATAGGAGGTCTGCTAAAGGTGGAACCAGTCATGATGAAGGGATCACCCCGCCCTCGTTCCCTCCCAAAAAAATTAAAATATCATACACCACTGGTAATATGTGCTACATACGTAGACTTTTGGTTTTATAAACTAAGCCACATATCAGTACAAGGAAATAATGTTATACGTGGGCTTGTCATAGTTTATATATGACCTTTTGAATTTAGTATTTAATTATGTATAGTACGTAGCTGAAGTTAGCAGAAATACTACATTCCATACAAGATTCTGATCATAGGTGTGCACAGCCTACTGCATTAGGGTGTGCATCCCAAAGCTCAAACACACATGCGTGTGTCTATATATGTATATAAACTGATCGTGTCAGTAGAGCAGTGGACAATATCAGTATAAATATAAATCCCCCAGTCATACCCCCCAGTCATACCCGAGCTAACTATTTTTTGGTAAATAGGGGTATTCCACCAAACCGGGCCTTGTTCCTTAATCTGAGCATTTAAAGCGTGTCTAATTGGTAAATATTTATAAAATGTATGTTTAGGTATATCATATTCCTCTCTCAATGCTGTGAATGCTTTCAGCGTTCTTCCCTCATACAGCTGGGCCAACCTATCTATTCCTTTCCTTTCCCATTCTTTAATCCTCCCTATAATCTCCAGTTCCCGGAGGTTCCTATTACCCCAGAGGGGAGTATGTTCTGTCACCCCACCTTGTCCCCTAAGTGATTTTACTGCTTTCCGTACTTTTATGGCTAGCCCCACTGTAGGGGTTTTATTAACAAAGGAATCAGCCTCCAATACCTCCACTACTGTCTTATGAGGTGTCCCTAATATCATTAATTCCTTGTTTATACCTCCTTCAGGGTCTTTACTCCCACTTTGTTGCAGTTGGGCTGCCAAAAAGTAACTCTGTGGGTGTGGGACCACCATACTCCCCTCCCTTGTTGATAGGGTTTGTAAGCTTATCCTGGCTTGGCCTCCTTTCCATATTAGTCCTCTAAACAGAGTATCAATTTTTTTAAACCATTTTTGTGTATCCAAATCGGGGAGTTATGCAATAGATACAATAATTGTGGCATCCACAACATTTTAATCAAATTGCATCTCCCTGCGATCGATAATGGAAGACGCCGCCAAATTTCTGTTTTACTTTTAAACTTGGCCAGAAGGGGGACTACGTTGTTATCCATATACTTATTTGGGACTCTTGTTATATGTATACCCAGGTATTTCATTAACTCAACTACTTCCACTTGGGGGTGTTTCTGAAGATATTCGGTTCCCGATGGGGTCCAGTGGCATAAGTGCTGATTTCTCCCAATTCATGACTAATCCAGAGAGTCTTTCAAATTCTCTGAAAGTTCACATCGCCTGCCTGAGTGATTGCTCTGTATCTCCCAGGAAGAGGAGAACATCATCTGCGTATAATGCGATTCTCTCCTCACCTGTCACTCTCCTAAACCCTTCCATATTTGTGTTTGATCTTATTGCAATAGCCACTGGCTCCACTGCCAGCGCAAAGAGCAGCGGTGACAATGGACACCCCTGTCTTGTCCCCCTCTCCAGTTGGATCTTACCTGAGTAGTCGTTGTTGACTCCAATTTTGGCACTAGGTGCATTATACAATATTTTTTCTACCTAATGAACGAGGGGCCAAAGCCAAATTCTTCCAGTTATCGCCAAATATATTCCCACTCTAGGCTAACAAAAGCCTTAAACACATCTAGGGACATTGCTGCTCTTGTTCCCATATTTTCTGTTGGTATCTGTAAATTAAGAAATACCCTCCTGATGTTCATACTGGTTGATCTGCTAGGAATGAACCCTGTTTGATCTGGGTGTATAAGTTTTAGAAATTACCTTATTTAACCTAGCTGCCATTACTTTGGCTAATATCTTAGCATCCAAGCAAAGTAGGGAAATAGGTCTATAGGACGTAGTCTCTAGCGGATCTTTCCCCTCTTTATGCAGGACTATTATTGTTGCCTCTGTCATGGATATAGGCAGTTTCCCCTCCACCTCTGCCCAGTTCAACACTTTAAGAAGCTCCGGGAGCAGTACTTCCCCATAATATTTATAGGTTTCTACTGGGAGATCGTCTGGTTCAGGGGATTTCTGATTAGCCATCCCTGTCACTGCTAGCTGTATTTCCTCAAGGGTTATCAGGGCCTCTATTCCCTCTTTATCCACTTCTGTAAGGGACGGTATCTCTATTTTCCCCCCAAAATTATCCAATTCCTCTTCTCTTGAAGTCCCCTGCGACCTATATAAGTTATCATAACATTTTCTAAATGTGTCTGTAATCTCTGACACCTGGGAAGAGATTTCTCCCTTCACTGTCCTGATCATCGGGACTGCAGAGGGGGAGGAGTTAGCATCCGTCCCACGTTTTCCCCTTCCCCAAAAGCGACTTGCTTCTGAAATAGTCATTTGTTCTCAGATTTCCTAGTCACTACAACTTTGTATTCCTGTTGTTTATCTAACCATATTCTTTGTTTCTCTGGGGAGGGGGGTTCCACATATTCATTTTCTGCGTTCACCAGCTCCTTCCTGATCTTATTCTCCCACTCCCTTGATGCATTTTTAATTCTTGCCACCTGCTGAATAAATATACCCCTGAGGAACGCCTTCAATGTATCCCACATCACTCCCCTCGTCACTGTGCCTTCATTGAATTCTATAAACTCTTTTACTTTATATAATACCTCTTCTGTATTCCCCATTAGTTCAAACCAGAGTGGGTTCATTTTCCATACCCCTAGGGTTTTTTCCCTTCTAAGTTCACCGAGACCGTCATCAGTGAATGGTCCGACAGCCTCCTAGGTTGGTATGCTACATCCTTTATTATCTGGGATGCTTCTTCATTACCCAGGACCAGAGCTATCCTGGAGAGTGTGGAATAAGTGCTTGAGAGGCATGAATATTGTAGCGTATTTGGGTTCCACATTCTCCACATATCAAATAATCCTACTTCCTGTAAGAACTGGTACAGCCGGCTCTCAGAGCTATTCTGCCCCTGCTTTACTGGTGGGAACCTATCCAATTTTTTGTTTATAACCTCATTAAAGTCCCCTAATGCTATAACTGGTATCCCAGTTTTATCCATCATAAACTCCATTAGTCTGTACAGGACTTCTAGTTTCAAAGGTGGAGGGATATAAATATTTGCAAGGAAATTCTCCCTATTTTCAATAGCACAATGAAGAAAAATATACCCTCCCATCTCATCTACACTAATCTGCCTGCAGGTGAACACAACCCCTCTCCTTACCAGCACTGTAACTCCCCTTGAAAAAGGGGTGTGTACGGAATGATATTGATATTGAAACTTTATGCTTCTAAATTGTAACTTAGTGTCTTTAGTTAGGTGTGTCTCCTGCAGGCAGACCAGTCCTATCTCATATGTCTCCAACACATCAAACACTGCAGCCCTCTTAGCTGGGGTGCCCATCCCACGAACATTCCAAGAACGGATTTTCAATACTCTAAACTGCATAGAGGATCGAAAAATTTAAAAAACAGGAGGGCAAAAAAACCCCCAAGAGGAGCCATCAAAAATTCTCCTAACTATAAACATCCCCCTGTGCGTTTTCTCTTAACCACTTGCCGACCGCCTAACGCAGATATACTGCGGCAGAGCGGCACGGGCAGGCAAAATCACGTACCCATACGTGATCTGCCTCCCGCGGGCGGGGGGTCCGATCGGACCCCCCCCCGGTGCCATCGGCGGTCGGCATCTGACTGGGAGCGTCGGGAGGCGAGGGGGAGACCATCCGATCGTGGCCCCCCCCCTCGCGATCGCTCCCAGCCAATGGGAATGCTCCTCTGCCTGTGTGTCGTTTCACACAGGCAGAGGATGTGATGTCATCTCTCCCCGGTCTGGCAGTTTCCGTTCCAGCGCCGAGGGGAGATGACAAGTGAGTGCACAACACACACACACACACAGTAGAACATGCCAGGCATACTTTACACCCCCGATCCCCCCCCGATCGCCCCCCGATCCCCCCCCAATCACCCCCCCCCCCCCTGTCACAAACTGACATTAGCAGTATTTTTTTTTTTTTTTTTTTCTGATTACTGCATAGTGTCAGTTTGTGACAGTTAGTGTTAGGGCAGTGAGTATTACCCCCCTTTAGGTCTAGGATACCCCCCTAACCCCCCCTAATAAAGTTTTAACCCCTTGATCACCCCCTGTCACCAGTGTCGCTAAGCGATCATTTTTCTGATCGCTGTATTAGTGTCGCTGGTGACGCTAGTTAGGAACGTAAATATTTAGGTTCGCCGTCAGTGTTTTATAGCGACAGGGACCCCCATATACTATCTAATAAATGTTTTAACCCCTTGATTGCCCCCTAGTTAACCCTTTCACCACTGATCACCGTATAACTGTTACGGGTGACGCTGGTTAGTTCGTTTATTTTTTATAGTGTCAGGACACCCGCCGTTTATTACCGAATAAAGGTTTAGCCCCCTGATCGCCCGGCGGTGATATGCGTCGCCCCAGGAAGCGTCAGATTAGCGCCAGTACCGCGAACACCCACGCACGCAGCATATGCCTCCCTTAGTGGTATAGTATCTGATCGGATCAATATCTGATCCGATCAAATCTATACTAGCGTCCCCAGCAGTTTAGGGTTCCCGAAAACGCAGTGTTAGCAGGATCAGCCCAGATACCCGCTAGCACCTGCGTTTTGCCCCTCCGCCCAGCCCAGCCCACCCAAGTGCAGTATCGATCGATCACTGTCACTTACAAAACACTAAACGCATAACTGCAGCGTTCGCAGAGTCAGGCCTGATCCCTGCGATCGCTAACAGTTTTTTTGGTAGCGTTTTGGTGAACTGGCAAGCACCAGCCCCAGGCAGCGTCAGGTTAGCGCCAGTACTGCTAACACCCACGCACGCACCGTAACCTCCCTTAGTGGTATAGTATCTGATCGGATCAATATCTGATCCAATCAAATCTATACTAGCGTCCCCAGCAGTTTAGGGTTCCCGAAAACGCAGTGTTAGCGGGATCAGCCCAGATACCTGCTAGCACCTGCGTTTTGCCCCTCCGCCCGGCCCAGCCCAGCCCACCCAAGTGCAGTATCGATCGATCACTGTCACTTACAAAACACTAAACGCATAACTGCAGCATTCGCATTGTCAGGCCTGATCCCTGCGATCGCTAACAGTTTTTTTGGTAGCGTTTTGGTGAACTGGCAAGCACCAGCCCCAGGCAGCGTCAGATTAGCGCCAGTACCGCTAACACCCACGCACGCAGCATACGCCTCCCTTAGTGGTATAGTATCTGATCGGATCAATATCTGATCCGATCTGATCTATACTAGCGTCCCCAGCAGTTTAGGGTTCCCAAAAACGCAGTGTTAGCGGGATCAGCCCAGATACCTGCTAGCACCTGCGTTTTGCCCCTCCGCCCGGCCCGGCCCAGCCCACCCAAGTGCAGTATCGATCGATCACTGTCACTTACAAAACACTAAACGCATAACTGCAGCGTTCGCAGAGTCAGGCCTGATCCCTGCAATCGCTAACAGTTTTTTGGTAGCGTTTTGGTGAACTGGCAAGCGCCAGCGGCCTAGTACCCCCCGGTCGTAGTCAAACCAGCACTGCAGTAACACTTGGTGACGTGGCGAGTCCCATAAGTGCAGTTCAAGCTGGTGAGGTGGCAAGCACAAGTAGTGTCCCGCTGCCACCAAAAAGACAAACACAGGCCCGTCGTGCCCATAATGCCCTTCCTGCTGCATTCGCCAATCCTAATTGGGAACCCACCGCTTCTGCAGCGCCCGTACTTCCCCCATTCACATCCCCAACCAAATGCAGTCGGCTGCATGAGAGGCATTTTTATGTCCTCCCGAGTACCCCTACCCAACGAACCCCCCAAAAAAAGATGACGTGTCTGCAGAAAGCGCGGATATAGGCGTGACACCCGCTATTATTGTCCCTCCTGTCCTGATAATCCTGGTCTTTGCATTGGTGAATGTTTTGAACGCTACCATTCACTAGTTGACTATTAGCGTAGGGTACAGCATTGCACAGACTAGGCACACTTTCACAGGGTCTCCCAAGATGCCATCGCATTTTGAGAGACCCGAACCTGGAACCGGTTACAGTTATAAAAGTTAGTTACAAAAAAAAGTGTAAAAAAAAAAAAAAACACAAACAAAAATATAAAATAAAAATAGTTGTCGTTTTATTGTTCTCTCTCTCTCTATTCTCTCTCTATTGTTCTGCTCTTTTTTACTGTATTCTATTCTGCAATGTTTTATTGTTATTATGTTTTATCACGTTTGCTTTTCAGGTATGTAATTATTTATACCTTACCGTTTACTGTGCTTTATTGTTAACCATTTTTTTGTCTTCAGGTATGCCATTCACGACTTTGAGTGGTTATACCAGAATGATGCCTGCAGGTTTAGGTATCATCTTGGTATCATTCTTTTCAGCCAGCGGTCGGCTTTCATGTAAAAGCAATCCTAGTGGCTAATTAGCCTCTAGACTGCTTTTACAAGCAGTGGGAGGGAATGCCCCCCCCCCCCAACATCTTCCGTGTTTTTCTCTGGCTCTCCTGTCTCAACAGGGAACCTGAAAATGCAGCCGGTGATTCAGCCAGCTGACCATAGAGCTGATCAGAGACCAGAGTGGCTCCAAACATCTCTATGACCTAAGAAACCGGAAGCTACGAGCATTTTATGACGTAGATTTCGCCGGATGTAAACAGCGCCATTGGGAAATTGGGAAAGCATTTTATCACACCGATCTTGGTGTGATCAGATGCTTTGAGGGCAGAGGAGAAATCTAGGGTCTAATAGACCCCAATTTTTGCAAAAAAGAGTACCTGTCACTACCTATTGCTATCATAGGGGATATTTACATTCCCTGAGATAACAATAAAAATGATTTAAAAAAAAAAAAATGAAAGGAACAGTTTAAAAATAAGATAAAAAAATAATAATAATAAAGAGAAAAAAAAAAAAAAAAAAAAAAAGCACCCCTGTCCCCCCTGCTCTCGCGCTAAGGTGAACGCAAGCGTTGGTCTGGCGTCAAATGTAAACAGCAATTGCACCATGCATGTGAGGTATCGCCGCGAAGGTCAGATCGAGGGCAGTAAGTTTAGCAGTAGACCTCCTCTGTAAATCTAAAGTGGTAACCTGTAAAGGCTTTTAAAGGCTTTTAAAAATGTATTTAGTTTGTCGCCACTGCACGTTTGTGCGCAATTTTAAAGCATGTCATGTTTGGTATCCATGTACTCGGCCTAAGATCATCTTTTTTATTTCATCAAACATTTGGGCAATATAGTGTGTTTTAGTGCATTAAAATGTAAAAAAGTGTGTTTTTTCCCCAAAAAATGCGTTTGAAAAATCGCTGCGCAAATACTGTGTGAAAAAAAAAAATGAAACACCCACCATTTTAATCTGTAGGGCATTTGCTTTAAAAAAAATATATAATGTTTGGGGGTTCAAAGTAATTTTCTTGCAAAAAAAAATTATTTTTTTATGTAAACAATAAGTGTCAGAAAGGGCTATGTCTTCAAGTGCTTAGAAGAGTGGGTGATGTGTGACATAAGCTTCTAGATGTTGTGCATAAAATGCCAGGACAGTTCAAAACCCCCCCAAATGACCCCATTTTGGAAAGTAGACACCCCAAGCTATTTGCTGAGAGTCATGTTGAGTCCATGGAATAATTTATATTGTGACACAAGTTGCGGGAAAGAGACAATTTTTTATTTTTTTTATTTTTTTTTGCGCAAAGTTGTCACTAAATGATATATTGCTCAAACATGCCATGGGAATATGTGAAATTACACCCCAAAATACATTCTGTTGCTTCTCCTGAGTACGGGGATACCACATGTGTGGGACTTTTTGGGAGCCTAGCCGCGTACGGGACCCCGAAAACCAAGCACCGCCTTCAGGCTTTCTAAGGCCGTAAATTTTTGATTTCACTCTTCACTGCCTATCACAGTTTCGGAGGCCATGGAATGCCCAGGTGGCACAAAACCCCCCCAAATGACCCCATTTTGGAAAGTAGACACCCCAAGCTATTTGATGAGAGGTATAGTGAGTATTTTGCAGACCTCACTTTTTGTCACAAAGTTTTGAAAATTGAAAAAAGAAAAAAAAAATTTTTTTTCTCGTCTTTCTTTATTTTCAAAAACAAATGAGAGCTGCAAAATACTCACCATGCCTCTCAGCAAATAGCTTGGGGTGTCTACTTTCCAAAATGGGGTCATTTGGGGGGGGTTTGTGCCACCTGGGCATTCCATGGCCTCCGAAACTGTGATAGGCAGTGAGGAGTAAAATCAAAAATGTACGCCCTTAGAAATCCTGAAGGCGGTGCTTGGTTTTCGGGGTCCCGTACGCGGCTAGGCTCCTAAAAAGTCCCACACATGTGGTATCCCCGTACTCAGGAGAAGCAGCTAAATGTATTTTGGGGTGCAATTCCACATATGCCCATGGCCTGTGTGAGCAATATATCATTTAGTGACAACTTTGTGCAAAAAAAAAAAAAAAAAAAAAAAATTTGTCACTTTCCCGCAACTTGTGTCAAAATATAAAACATTCCATGGACTCAACATGCCTCAAAGCAAATAGCTTGGGGTGTCTACTTTCCAAAATGGGGTCATTTGGGGGGGTTTTATGTCATCTGGGCATTTTATGGCCTTCAAAACTGTGATAGGTAGTGAGGAGTAAAATCAAAAATGTACGCCCTTAGAAATCCTGAAGGCGTTGCTTGGTTTTCGGGGCCCCGTACGCGGCTAGGCTCCCAAAAAGTCCCACACATGTGGTATCCCCGTACTCAGGAGAAGCAGCTAAATGTATTTTGGGGTGCAATTCCACATATGCCCATGGCCTGTGTGAGCAATATATCATTTAGTGACAACTTTTTGTAATTTTTTTTTTTTTTTTTGTCATTATTCAATCACTTGGGACAAAAAAAATGAATATTCAATGGGCTCAACATGCCTCTCAGCAAATTCCTTGGGGTGTCTACTTTCCAAAATGGGGTCATTTGGGGGGGTTTTGTACTGCCCTGCCATTTTAGCACCTCAAGAAACGACATAGGCAGTCATAAATTAAAGGCTGTGTAAATTCCAGAAAATGTACCCTAGTTTGTAGACGCTATAACTTTTGCGCAAACCAATAAATATACACTTATTGACATTTTTTTTTACCAAAGACATGTGGCCGAATACATTTTGGCCTAAATGTATGACTAAAATTGAGTTTATTGGATTTTTTTTAGAACAAAAAGTAGAAAATATCATTTTTTTTCAAAATTTTCGGTCTTTTTCCGTGTATAGCGCAAAAAATAAAAACGGCAGAGGTGATCAAATACCATCAAAAGAAAGCTCTATTTGTGGGAAGAAAAGGACGCAAATTTCGTTTGGGTACAGCATTGCATGACCGCGCAATTAGCAGTTAAAGCGACGCAGTGCCGAATTGTAAAAAGTGCTCTGGTCAGGAAGGGGGTAAAACCTTCCGGGGCTGAAGTGGTTAAATGTGCTTTATGTGCATATTTTATCATGAATTTTTCTCTTGAATGTGCTTTATGTGTATATTTTATCCTATGGTTTCCTCCTACTATCTTAAAGATTATATCTTCAATCTGGCCCTTTCGTATCCCCTGTGACAACCCAATTTTGTTACTTAACACTTTGCCACCCCCATTCTCCCTCCCCCCACCCTCCCTGCACATTACTAGGTAATCCCTTGGGGCTTTTTTTGTGATTGGTACAAACGTCCCCATACTCTCCTCTTCAGCCACTCTTATGACTCTCTTCCCCCCCTGTAAACTTCAAACATATTTTGTTTTTATACATTCCCCACACATTCATTAATCTTCTCTTATACTGCGTGACTCCCACCACCCTCCATACAATATGCCTCCCCCCCCCCCCTTTATTCCTCCCAGTGAACCTCAGTGTGTCCCATCTTCAATCTAAATATTCCCTCATTTGGTTGACAGCTGATCCTTTTTGTCCTCCAGCCATGTTGTTGCCCCCTCCGGGGAGTCAAAGGACTGAGTCCCTCCCAGCACTACCACTCGTAACCGGGTACAATAATGCTTATGTGACATAAAATTTTTGAAGTCTGCGTTTAATTTCCATAAACCCCGCCCTGCGCTTCTGCAGGTCGGGTGAGAAGTCTGGATACATTGAGATCTTAGCTCCACTGTAGAAAATATTCCCCATCTCTCTGCCCTTACGCAGTAGAGTTACTTTGTCCTTATAATTTAAAAGTTTCAATAACATTGATCTAGGGTGTCCTCCAGAAGGTGGGGGTTTGAAAGGGACCCTATGCGCTCTTTCTATAGCCACTTGAGCCCTGGACCATTATGCTGCCTAAGGACCAGAGGTCTTTTTCCAATTTGGCACTGCGTCGCTTTAACTGCTAATTGCGCGGTCATGCAATGCTGTACCCAAACGAAATTTGCGTCCTTTTCTTCCCACAAATAGAGCTTTCTTTTGATGGTATTTGATCACCTCTGCGGTTTTTATTTTTTGCGCTATAAACGGAAAAAGACCGAAAATTTTGAAAAAAAATGATATTTTATACTTTTTGTTATAAAAAAAATCCAATAAACTAAATTTTAGTCATACATTTAGGCCAAAATGTATTCGGCCACATGTCTTTGGTAAAAAAAATGTCAATAAGCGTATATTTATTGGTTTGCGCAAAAGTTATAGCGTCTACAAACTAGGGTACATTTTCTGTAATTTACACAGCTTTTAGTTTATGACTGCCTATGTCATTTCTTGAGGTGCTAAAATGGCAGGGCAGTACAAACCCCCCCCAAATGACCCCATTTTGGAAAGTAGACACCCCAAGGAAATTGCTGAGAGGCATGTTGAACCCATTGAATATTTTTTTTTTTGTCCCAAGTGATTGAAAAATGACAAAAAATAAAAAATAAAAAAAATTTACAAAAAGTTGTCACTAAATGATATATTGCTCACACAGGCCATGGGCCTATGTGGAATTGCACCCCAAAATACATTCAGCTGCTTCTCCTGAGTATGGGGATACCACATGTGTGGGACTTTTTGGGAGCCTAGCCGCGTACGGGGCCCCGAAAACCAATCGCTGCCTTCAGGATTTCTAAGGGTGTAAATTTTTGATTTCACTCTTCACTGCCTATCACAGTTTCGGAGGCCATGGAATGCCCAGGTGGCACAAAACCCCCCAAAATGACCCCATTTTGGAAAGTAGACACCCCAAGCTATTTGCTGAGAGGCATATTGAGTCCATGGAATATTTTATATTTTGACACAAGTTGCGGGAAAGTGACACTTTTTATTTTTTTATTTTTTTTTTTCATAAAGTTGTCACTAAATGATATATTGCTCACACAGGCCATGGGCATATGTGGAATTGCACCCCAAAATACATTCTGTTGCTTCTCCTGAGTACGGGGATACCACATGTGTGGGACTTTTTGGGAGCCTAGCCGCGTACGGGACCCCGAAAACCAATCACTGCCTTCAGGATTTCTAAGGGTGAAAATTTTTGATTTCACTCTTTACTGCCTATCACAGTTTCGGAGGCCATGGAATGCCCAGGTGGCACAAAACCCCCCCAAATGACCCCATTTTGGAAAGTAGACACCCCAAGCTATTTGCTGAGAGGCATGGTGAGTATTTTGCAGCTCTCATTTGTTTTTGAAAATGAAGAAAGACAAGAAAAAACATTTTTTTTTTCTTTTTTCAAATTTCAAAACTTTGTGACAAAAAGTGAGGTCTGCAAAATACTCACTATACCTCTCAGCAAATAGCTTGGGGTGTCTACTTTCCAAAATGGGGTCATTTGGGGGGGTTTTGTGCCACCTGGGCATTCCATGGCCTCTGAAACTGTGATAGGCAGTGAAGAGTGAAATCAAAAATTCACGCCCTTAGAAAGCCTGAAGGCGGTGCTTGGTTTTCGGGGTCCCGTACGCGGCTAGGCTCCCAAAAAGTCTCACACATGTGGTATCCCCATACTCAGGAGAAGCAGCAGAATGTATTTTGGGGTGTAATTTCACATATTCCCATGGCATGTTTGAGCAATATATCATTTAGTGACAACTTTGTGCAAAAAAAATAAAAAAATAAAAAAAATTTGTCTCTTTCCCGCAACTTGTGTCGCAATATAAAATATTCCATGGACTCGACATGCCTCTCAGCAAATAGCTTGGGGTGTCTACTTTCCAAAATGGGGTCATTTGGGGGGGTTTTGAACTGTCCTGGCATTTTATGCACAACATTTAGAAGCTTATGTCACACATCGACCACTCTTCTAACCACTTGAAGACAAAGCCCTTTCTGACACTTATTGTTTACATGAAAAAGTTATTTTTTTTTGCAAAAAAATTACTTTGAACCCCCAAACATTATATATTTTTTTAAAGCAAATGCCCTACAGATTAAAATGGTGGGTGTTTCATTTTTTTTTTTCACACAGTAATTGCGCAGCGATTTTTCAAACGCATTTTTTGGGGAAAAAACACACTTTTTTAAATTTTAATGCACTAAAACACACTATATTGCCCAAATGTTTGATGAAATAAAAAAGATGATCTTAGGCCGAGTACATAGATACCAAACATGACATGCTTTAAAATTGCGCACAAACGTGCAGTGGCAACAAAATAAATACATGTTTAAAAGCCTTCAAAAGCCTTTACAGGTTACCACTTTAGATTTACAGAGGAGGTCTACTGGAAAAATTACTGCCCTCGATCTGGCCTTCGCGGTGATACCTCACATGCATGGTGCAATTGCTGTTTACGTTTGACGACAGACCGCCGCTTGCGTTCGCCTTAGCGCGAGAGCAGGGGGCGACAGGGGTGCTTTTTTTTTTTTTTTTTTTTTTCTTTATTATTTTTTTGCTTTTTTAATCTTACTTTTAAACTGTTCCTTTCATATTTTTTTTAAAATCATTTTTATTGTTATCTCGGGGAATGTAAATATCCCCTATGATAGCAATAGGTAGTGACAGGTACTCTTTTTTGAAAAAATTGTGGTCTATTAGACCCTAGATCTCTCCTCTGCCCTCAAAGCATTTGACCACACCAAGATCGGTGTGATAAAATGCTTCCCCAATTTCCCAATGGCGCTATTTACATCCGGCGAAATCTAAGTCATGAAATGCTCGTAGCTTCCGGTTTCTTAGGCCATAGAGATGTTTGGAGCCACTCTGGTCTCTGATCAGCTCTATGGTCAGCTGGCAGAATCACCGGCTGCATTCTCAGGTTCCCTGTTGAGACAGGAGAGCCAGAGAAAAACACAGAAGACGGTGGGGGGGGGGCATTCCCTCCCACGGCTTGTAAAAGCAGTCTAGAGGCTAATTAGCCGCTAGGATTGCTTTTACATGAAAGCCAATCGCTAGCTGAAAAAGAATGATACCAAGATGATACCTAAACCTGCAGGCATCATTCTGGTATAACCACTCAAAGTCGTGAATGGCGTACCTGAAGACAAAAAAATGGTTAACAATGGTTAACAATAAAGCACAGTAAACAGTAAAGTATAAATAATTACATACCTGAAAAACAAACATGATAAAACATAATAACAATAACAATAACAATAAAACATTGCAGAATAGAATACAGTAAAAAAGAGCAGAACAATAGAGAGAGAATAGAGAGAGAGAGAACAATAAAACGACAACTATTTTTTTTTATTTCATATATTTTTTTTTTTTTACACTTTTTTTGTAACTAACTTTTATAACTATAACCGGTTCCAGGTTCGGGTCTCTCAAAATGCGATGGCATCTTGGGAGACCCTGTGAAAGTGTGTCCTAGTCTGTGCAATGCTGTACCCTACGCTAATACTCAACTAGTGAATGGTAGCGTTCAAAACATTCACCAATGCAAAGACCAGGATTGTCAGGACAGGAGGGACAATAATAGCGGGTGTCACGCCTATATCTGCGCTTGCTGCAGACACAACATCTTTTTTGGGGGGGTTCGTTGGGTAGGGGTACTCGGGAGGACATAAAAATGCCTCTCATGCAGCCGACTGCATTTGGTTGGGGATGTTAATGGGGGAAGTACGGGCGCTGCAGAAGTGGTGGGTTCCCAATTAGGATTGGCGAATGCAGCAGGAAGGGCACTATGGGCACGACGGGCCTGTGTTTGTCTTTTTGGTGGCAGCGGGACACTACTTGTGCTTGCCACCCCACCAGCTTGAACTGCACTTATGGGACTCGCCACGTCACCACGTGTTACTGCAGTGCTGGTTTGACTACGACCGGGGTGTACTAGGCCGCTGGTGCTTGCCAGTTCACCAAAACGGTACCAAACAAACTGTTAGCGATCGCAGGGATCAGGCCTGACTCTGCGAACGCTGCAGTTATGTGTTTAGAGTTTTGTAAGTGACAGTGATTGATCGATACTGCACTTGGGTGGGCCGGGCCGGGCGGAGGGGCAAAACGCAGGTGCTAGCAGGTATCTGGGCTGATCCCACTAACACTGCGTTTTTGGGAACCCTAAACTGCTGGTGACGCTAGTATAGATCTGATCGGATCAGATATTGATCCGATCAGATACTATACCACTAAGGGAGGTGTACGGTGCGTGCGTGGGTGTTAGCGGTACTGGCGCTAACCTGACGCTGCCTGGAGCTGGTGCTTGCCAGTTCACCAAAACGCTACCAAAAAAACTGTTAGCGATCGCAGGGATCAGGCCTGACTCTGTGAACGCTGCAGTTATGCGTTTAGTGTTCTGTAAGTGACAGTGATCGATCAATACTGCACTTGGGTGGTCTGGGCTGGGCCGGGCGGAGGGGCAAAACGCAGGTGCTAGCAGGTATCTGGGCTGATCCCGCTAACACTGCGTTTTTGGGAACCCTAAACTGCTGGGGACGCTAGTATAGATCTGATCGGATCAGATATTGATCCGATCAGATACTATACCACTAAGGGAGGCGCATGCTGCGTGCGTGGGTGTTAGCGGTACTGGCGCTAATCTGACGCTGCCTGGGGCGACGCATATCACCGCCGGGCGATCAGGGGGCTAAACCTTTATTCGGTAATAAACGGCGGGTGCCCTGACACTATAAAAAATAAACTAACTAACCAGCGTCAACCGTAAAGCCGCGTACACACGGTCGGACTTTTCGTCTACAAAAGTCCAACGGACGCTGACGGACTAAAGCTGGCTGGTAATCCGATCGTGTGTGGGCTTCTCCGGACTTTCAACTGACTTTTTTTGCCTCAAATCCGACGTACTTTAGATTTGAAACATGCTTCAAATCTTTCCGACGGACTCGAGTACGGTCGAAAAATCCGCTCGTCTGTATGCTAGTCCGATGGACAAAAACCCACGCTAGGGCAGCTATTGGCTACTGGCTATGAACTTCCTTATTTTAGTCCGGTGTACGTCATCACGTAAGAATTCGACGGACTTTTGTGTGATCGTGTGTAGGCAAGTCTGTTCGTTAGAAAGTCCGCCGCAAGTCCGTCGAAAGTCCGCCGCAAGTCCGTCGAAAGTCTGTCGGACAGGCTGTCGGACTTTTGTAGACGAAAAGTCCGACCGTGTGTACGCGGCATAACGGTTATACGGTGATCAGTGGTGAAAGGGTTAACTAGGGGGCAATCAAGGGGTTAAAACATTTATTAGGTAGTATATGGGGGTCCCTGACGCTATAAAACGCTGACGGCGAACCTAAATATTTACCTCACTAACTAGCGTCACCAGCGACACTAATACAGCGATCAGAAAAATGATCGCTTAGCGACACTGGTGACGGGGGGTGATCAAGGGGTTAAAACTTTATTAGGGGGGGTTAGGGGGGTACCCTAGACCTACAGGGGGGTAACAGTAACTGTCACAAACTGACACCTAGCAGTAATCAGAAAAAAAAAAAAAAAAAACTGCTGGTGTCAGTTTGTGACAGGGGGGGGGGGGGGTGATCGGGGGGGGATCGGGGGGCGATCGGGGGGGGGGATCGGGGTGTTTAGTGTGCCTGGCATGTTCTACTGTGTGTGTAGTGTTGGTGCAGTCACTTACATGTCGTCCCTCCTCGGGCCGGAACGGAAACTACCGACCCGAGGGGAGATGACATCATTTCCTTTGCTGCTGTTTAGCATACAGCAGCAAAGGAGTGTTCCCATTGGCCGGCGGCGATCGCGAGGGGGGGGCCACGAACGGATGGCCTCCCCCTCGTCTCCGATCGCCGGGGGACAAAACGGGACCGCCTCGGGCGGCGGGGGGGGTCCGATCGGACCCCCCACCCGCGGAAGGCAAATCACGTACCATGTACGTGATTTTGCCTGCCCGTGCCGCCTTGCCGACGTACATCGGCGTGAGGCGGTCGTCAAGTGGTTAACTACCGTGTCACACGAATAGAGGTGAGCGCAAGCACAAGTGGGGGATCACGGGAGAGCACATCTAGCTTGTTGTGATTTGGACACCCTTCAGGAGAAGCATGATGAACACTTAATTCATGGACACTGTTTAAAAACCGAATGCACTTCTTTGCTTCAGTTTGAATTTGCTGATCGTATTTTGTTTGGACACTTGATTACCACAGGATTTGCACTTAGAATTTAGGTTTATATCTATGCATGATGCACTTTGAGCATTTTATATAAGGATTGCACTTTTTTGTGTATGCACTTTGAGGTTTTTTATATATAAGGGTTGCACAATATATATATATTCATATATGTATGTCTTTATTAGCATATTAATTACGGTTTTATTTCTGCACAATTATTTTTTCTCAGTTCATATATATATATTTTTTTTTTTCTCTCAGTTTATATATATTTTCCTGACAGACTCCATGGCAGCCTACGTGTGGGTTAACCCCGCCTCCTCTCCAATGCTATAGGACCCCATTCCCATAAAAGAGTACTCACCACTAACTACTGCGTTCCTTTTTTGTCCTCCTCCAATGGACCTATTCAAGTTGTTCACGTCCGGTCGGACGGATCCAGGATTATGGCATACCTCTTGCGGTGCAGCTCAGGGCCCAGCCACGGGCGGGCGAGTAGCGTTTGAGGCTGAAGATTTTCCCCTTGTGGTGGAGGGATGGTTGCCTCTGTATGCTGAAAACTTCTGGACGTACCAAACGGCTGGCAAGGTCGGAAGCATGTTTGTCTCCATGGCAGTGTTTTCTATGTATCCTGTCTTTCCCCAGGTATCTCCGGTCTCTATGTCAGCGAGACCGGTCGTTTTGGGTCCTTTTCCGCCCCTCATGGCGGCTGGAGCGCTGGTGCGTTCCAGCCTGCCTCACTACTTCCGGGTACGGCGTTCTCGCTGTTCGCGCGTGCGCAATAGCCTCCTCGAGACCGAGGCTTGGCTCGCGCACGCGCAGTACGGCATAATGCCCTGGAACCGCGCGTGCGCGGTACGATCGCTGGCCCATGGCGCAGGCGCGTCATGGGCGGTGACGTCACGGGCGGGGAGCTTTAAATGCCGCTCTGAGACTCCCTCACAGTGGGATTTCCCTCGCAGTGAACGGGAGTGCAGCGGTCTTCCCCATGCCCAGCACTGGTCAACTTTAGGTGAGTGTTTTGAGCACTTTGGTATACTTTGTGCGTGGAAATGTAGAAATGCATATACTTGTAAAAAAAAAAAATATATATATATTTTATATTCAAAGTTTTATAAAAAAAAAAAAAAAAAAAAGGAAATAATGTAATATAAAATAAATTAAAAAAAAAAAAAAAATATATAATATATATAAATAAATTTTCTTCTTGATATATGATGAGATGTTGTGACTCTTTAGGGGCAACGGACTCCTTCTTACTGGTTTGTTGGCCCATCTAGGCCATTTTTTCTCTCTTTTTGCAGACCAGCTGCATTGTATCGCACTTCTTATAGAAGAAGCAAATTATGGATAGTTCACCGCCTTTAAGTGGCCAGCCCTCTCGCACAAGGTATGTGCTTAAGAGGGGAGGGGTGGAAGGTCAGTCGCATGGTATATGCATTTTCTGATGACGGTCCCATCATTTTCCCTTCCCTATTGTGCTTTTTTCCAGCCCTTCTAGATCGGACCCTCAGATTCCGGTCCAGAATGTCAAAGACCTTGCCAGGCCACAACGCCAGTCTCCTTCAAGATCCAGACGAGACTCTGCTTCTGGAGACCACCACCAGAGGAGACGATCTCATTCCTTCCTCCAGACACCGCTCCCACCGCCATGACAGCCGCTCTGATCGTAGAGCCTGCTGGGGATGTGGAACAAGAGTTCCGGAGGGCAAATCACTATGTGACCGGTGCTATGCCCGGGCGGTCAGGGAAAAGGAAACAGAGACCCAGCATTTGGAATCTTTAGTTAAACGTGTGGTACAGCAATCCCTGAAAGAGCTGGATTCACCACACACGCTGAGCCAGTCTACGGTGCTGTCTGGCCCCCCGGCTGATGAGGCCCGTGAAGACCCGGGCACGTCCCAGCCTTATGCGGCCTCTCTTGATTACTCAGATGATGATCTTCGGGAGGAAGAGGAAATCGGAGGCTTTGACTTCAACATGGTGTCACCTTTAATTAAAGCAATCAAAGAGGCCCTTAAATGGGAGGATCCCGCTACTCCCCCGGCCAAGCAGAAGAAATTCTTCAAACACCTCGGAAAAGAACGTTCAAGCTTTCCGCTCCTTTCAGAGCTGAAAGATATTATAGATGAGGAATGGAGCAAAACGGATAGGAAATCTTCTATGGTTAACAAAACCTCCAGATTGTACCCCTTCAAGTCAGAAGAGGTGAAATACCTAGAGAATGCTCCCCTTGTAGACGCTGCCCTGATGCGGCTGGCTAAACATGTCACTCTTCCCCTGGAGGATACGGTATCCTTCAAGGATGGTCTCGAGAGAAGGATTGACCAGGATCTGAAGAGAATCTATGGGTTGGCAGGCACGGCCTGTAAACCAGCGTTTGCTCTGGCAGCCATGTCAAAAGCCATGGAGGCTTGGGCGGAGAATGTGGATTCCTTCCTTAAGGGAATTTCGGAAGAACTGGCGGGAAGTTCAGCGGCCGCAGAATTAAAGCTAGCGGCAGTCTTCTTGGGGGAGGCATCCATTGATTTGATACGCCTGTTGGCGCGAGTTATGCTATCGTCAGTCACGGCCAAACGGGCATTATGGTTACGTCCTTGGCTTGCTGACCCTATTTCCAAACAGGCCTGGTGTAAAATTCCCTTCGAGGGATCCTCACTGTTTGGCAATAAACTCGATGATGCCATATCACGTGCTACGGGTGGCAAGTCGGGCTTCCTTCCCCAGGACAGACGCCTTCTTGGGCGGAAGAAACCTCAGTTTAGAAGACGTTCCCCAGAGCGCTCCAGGGAAGCTCCCTCTTACAAGCCCGGCAGGGACTTCAGGAAGAACTGGAGCAGAGGTCAAGCTTCCTTTCGCAAGTCCGCTAAAGGCCAGACATCCAGTGGTCGTGAGCAGGCAAAGTCCTTTTGAGATTACGCCCGCCCAGGCGGGCCGGGTAGGGGCAAGGCTAAGCCTCTTCCGGCACGTCTGGGTGGCCTCGATCTCGGACTTTTGGGTGATAAGAACAGTTTCAACAGGTCACAGATGGACCTTTTCCAATATTCCTCCCCCCAGATTTGTCTCCACTCTTCTTCCCCGGTCGGAAGATCAAAGGAAAGCTCTTCTGTCCTATGTGGACCTTCTGAAGTCTCAAGGAGCAGTTGTATATGTCCCCAGGGACGAATGGTTTCAGGGGGTATATTCTCCCCTTTTCTTAGTTCAAAAAAAGAGTGGCTCTTGGCGCCCGGTCATAGACCTGACCTACCTGAACGAGTTTATAGAGCAAGGAAAGTTCAAGATGGAATCTCTGTCGACCATTCAGCAAGCCATTCAGCCAAACGATTGGATGATTTCCATCGATTTGAAGGACGCTTACTTCCACGTCCCAGTAGAGGAGCGGCTTCACAAGTACCTACGTTTCCAAGTAGGGCAGGAGCATCTGCAGTTTATTTGCCTCCCCTTCGGGTTGACAACCTCCCCCCGGATCTTCTCAAAGATCCTCTTAGCCACAGTGGCCCTCATAAGGTTAAAGGGGGTGCGGCTCTACCACTACCTCGACGACCTCCTGGTTCTATCTCAAAGCAGGGATCAGCTGCTGGCCCACCGGGAGCAGGTGATCTCCGCTCTATCCAGCTTCGGGTGGCTTCTGAATCTTGCAAAGAGCCACCTAATTCCGACTCAACGCCTAATATATCTGGGAGCACAGTTCGACACCGTAAGGAGCACTATTTCTCTTCCACTACAGAAAGTTCCGGTGGTCCGGGACAGAATTGCTCGGGCTCTACATACCTCACACCTGAAGGCCTCTCAGTGTCTAATAATCATCGGCACGATGGTCTCCACGACTCCCATGGTCAAATGGGCCTTGTGGAGATTACGTCCCTTCCAGTCAGGGTTCCTGCAGCAATGGAAAACAGGGGACAAGAATCAGGTCATCCGGGTGACATCATCAATGAGAAACAGCCTCTTCTGGTGGCTCCAACGCAAGAACTTACTGACATGTCATTCCATTGCTCCCATCGCCTGGATCACGGTTACGACCGATGCCAGCGGGACGGGCTGGGGAGCCCTCTGCGGTTCGAACCTTGCACAGGGCAAATGGGATCCATGCCTGCCAGTCCCGGGTTCGAACGTCCTAGAGCTCAGAGCGGCCTGGTGTGCACTGCAGTCCTTCTCTCACCTACTGAAAGGGAACTCAGTATTACTAAGAATGGACAACACAACGGCAGTCGCCTATGTGAAGAGGCAGGGGGGTACCCGGAGCCTCAATCTCCTTCGGGAAGTCGAGCCCATCCTTTCCTGGGCACAGAAGAACCTATGCAATATCTCGGCAGTGTTTGTCCCAGGGGTCCAAAATACCCAAGCAGACTTCCTTTCTCGCACCAAGCTGGACAACAACGAGTGGTCCCTGAATATGGAGACATTCAGATGGGTCTCATCACTGGGGATCGAACCCGAGGTGGATCTATTCGCCTCACGCCACAACTGCAAGTTGAAGAAATATTATGCCAGAGGTCATTGCAGCCAGGCTCTCGGGTCGGACGCACTGACGGATCTCTGGAGATTCAACAAGGCCTATGCCTTTCCACCGCTTCCAGTCATCCTGAGGTTCCTGCAGAGGCTCAGTTCGGAAACAGCCGAAGTGTTGATGATAGCTCCATACTGGCCGAACAGGCCATGGTTCCCTCTCCTTGTCCAGCTCAGCTTCAGGGACCCGGTGCCTCTCCCTCTCAGGCCGGACCTTCTTTCTCAGGGGTCAGTTCTGCACCCATGTCCGGCAGTACTGAGACTGATGGTCTGGTTCTTGAGAGGGAGAGGCTAATCTCGCTTGGTTGCGCTCCCACAGTGATCTCAACTCTTATGAGCTCAAGAAGACCTAGCACGAATAAAGTCTACAGTAGGATCTGGTCCAAGTTCGTGGATTTCTGCTCTTCTAACGGCAGGTCTTGTAGACACCCGGAGGTGCAAGACGTCCTCAGCTTCCTTCAAACAGGTTTAGACCTACCATTATCCATCAGCTCGCTTAGAGTCCAGGTATCTGCACTGTCTGCCTTCTCAGGGTCCTCTTGGGCAAATAATCCGTTAATCCGGCAATTCTTTCGTGGCGCTTCAAGGCTTAAGCCCCAAAGAAAATCCAGGTTCCCCAAATGGGATCTGCCACTAGTTCTGGATTCAATCTCGGGACTCAGTACTAGCGGGCCTTCCCCGCTCTCTATTAAGGACTTCTCGGCAAAGGTGGTCTTTTTAGTAGCCGTCACATCGGCAAAAAGGGTCTCTGAGATTGGCTCTCTGGGTTGTGAAGAACCCTTCCTGACGTTCTTCCCGGACCGGGTAGTACTCATCCCTATGCTGGGTTTAAATCCAAAAGTGTCCTCAGTGTTCCATGATAATCAAGAAATAGTCCTTCCCACGTTTAAGTCTCCAGGATCCTCCGAAATTCATCCTCTGGATGTAGGGGAAGCAATTAAAGAATACCTGAGAATAACTTCTCCCTTCAGACGTTCTGACCATTTATTTATTTTACACTCAGGAAGTAATAAAGGGAAAAAAGCTTCGATTAGGACACTCGCTACTTGGATTGTTCAGACTATTCAACAAGCGTACAGGGCGAAGGGCTTGGCTCCTCCACAGGCGGTGACAGCTCACTCCACCAGGGGAATGGCGGCTTCATGGGCGGCAGCTCGACACGTGGCCCCGGACACCATATGCAAGGCGGCCTCGTGGGCCTCTATCAATACTTTCATGTCTCACTATTGTATTGAGCCTGCTTCATTGTCCTCTGTAAACTTTGCTTTGAGAATCCTATCGGTTGATAGGGCAAATTAAAATTTTTGGTTTGACTCAACATACCCACCCGTGTGGTCGGCTAGTTATTTCCCACACGTAGGCTGCCATGGAGTCTGTCAGGAAAAAGGAAAATTTATTATCAAATACTTACCGTAATTTTCCTTTCCTGATGGACTCCATGGCAGACGGAGTTCCCACCCATTGGTCATAGAGTAGGCTAGTTACGGAACGCAGTAGCTAGTGGTGAGTACTCTTTTATGGGAATGGGGTCCTATAGCATTGGAGAGGAGGCGGGGTTAACCCACACGTAGGCTGCCATGGAGTACATCAGGAAAGGAAAATTACGGTAAGTATTTGATAATAAATTTTCCTTTTTTTCTCAGTTCATATATTTTTTAGCACAGGCACAATTGGTTTTATATCACTAAATTTACCTATCAGCGGTAGATAAAAATCTACCAGCGCTACATAAAGATCTATATAGAGACGAACCAGGACCTCCTTCCTCCTGATGGTGACCCCTCTAGTGATATAAAGATCTATATAGAGGAATCAGGACCTCCTTCCTCCTGATGGTGACCCCTCTAGTGATATAAAGATCTATATAGAGGAATCAGGACCTCCTTCCTCCTGATGGTGACCCCTCTAGCGATATAAAGATCTATATAGAGGAATCAGGACCTCCTTCCTCCTGATGGTGACCCCTCTAGCGATATAAAGATCTATATAGAGGAATCAGGACCTCCTTCCTCCTGATGGTGACCCCTTTAGCGATATAAAGATCTATATAGAGGAGTCAGGACCTCCTTCCTCCTGCTGGTGAGGCTGATTTAATGCAGATAATGCCCCAAGTGAGTTTAATTACTACCTTATTCAGCCACAGAACCTGTGTACATAATGTGTGTGTCCTGGATTAAAGGGATGATGTGGCAACCCTACCCCTCTAGTGATATAAAGATCTATATAGAGGACTCAGGACCTCCTTCCTCCTGCCGGTGACTCCTCTAGCGATATAAAGATCTATATAGAGGAATCAGGACCTCCATTACATCACATGACACACGTGATATCACAGGAATGGTCATTACTGATCATAGTATGGGGGGGAGATGGCACAGCCAGGCGTTCCATAGTGGACATTTTCTGCTAAAAATGGATCTCTTAACTCCTTCATCATCATCAGTTTGCTGTACATATTTGTATGTGATTCACTTTTAAGATTCCTTTGTTATTAGCACTAGGGACCATTTGAATTTCAGCTGTTATTTTATACACTTTAAGAGCTGTTTGACATTTTACCCAGCACCAGGGATTATTTGTTTTTCAGCCAGTTTGGGAAGTCATCACTTCTAATTTTCAATTTCATTGATTATTATCACTTCCCTTTTAGGCGGGGTGGCTTATACATTATTTATTGTAGTTTGCACTGGGCACTTTAATGGTTGATATTCAGTCACTTATTCTTATATTTTGGAACTGATGTTTTCGTTGATGGACTCCTGTGTAGTAGTCCTAAGTTCACTATAACTTTTTTCTGGTATGAATCAGTATTTTGGAGTCAACTTTGTCAACTTTATTCTTTGTCTTAGATGATTACGGTTAGGACTGGTACTGATTGATAGAGAAGCGCCACATATTTCATAAATACCCATTGCGTGTTTGACACTGTTTAACTACCGTGTCACACGAATAGAGGTGAGCGCAAGCACAAGTGGGGGATCACGGGAGAGCACATCTAGCTTGTTGTGATTTGGACACCTTTCAGGAGAAGCATGATGAACACTTAATTCATGGACACTGTTTAAAAACCGAATGCACTTCTTTGCTTCAGTTTGAATTTGCTGATCGTATTTTGTTTGGACACTTGATTACCACAGGATTTGCACTTAGAATTTAGGTTTATATCTATGCATGATGCACTTTGAGCATTTTATATAAGGATTGCACTTTTTTGTGTATGCACTTTGAGGTTTTTTATATATAAGGATTGCACAATATATATATATTCATATATGTATGTCTTTATTAGCATATTAATTACGGTTTTATTTCTGCACAATTATTTTTTCTCAGTTCATATATATATATTTTTTTTTTTCTCTCAGTTTATATATATTTTTTTCTCAGTTCATATATTTTTTAGCGCAGGCACAATTGGTTTTATATCACTAAATTTACCTATCAGCGGTAGATAAAAATCTACCAGCGCTACATAAAGATCTATATAGAGACGAACCAGGATCTCCTTCCTCCTGATGGTGACCCCTCTAGTGATATAAAGGTCTATATAGAGGAATCAGGACCTCCTTCCTCCTGCTGGTGACCTTTCTAGTGATATAAGGATCTATATAGAGGAGTCAGGACCTCCTTCTTCCTGCTGGTGAGTTCTGAGGCTGATTTAATGCAGATAATGCCCCAAGTGAGTTTAATTACCACCTTATTCAGCCACAGAACCCGTGTAATTAATGTGTGTCCTGGATTAAAGGGATGATGTGGCAACCCTACCCCTCTAGTGATATAAAGATCTATATAGAGAAATCAGGACCTCCTTCCTCCTGCTGGTGATCCTTCTAGTGATATAAAGATCTATATAGAGGAATCAAGACCTCCAATACATCACATGACACACGTGATATCACAGGAATGGTCATTACTGATCATAGTATGGGGGGGAGATGGCACAGCCAGGCGTCCCATAGTGGACATTTTCTGCTAAAAATTGATCTCTTAACTCCTTCATCACCAGAACTCTCCTCATGGCCGGTCACACTCATCCTGCAGGAAGATACATTCCACTACATGAACATGAAACCCCCTTCATCCCCGTTTGACTTGTTCATGTTTATGTGCTGCAGCGTAGAACACGGGGCATACTGGATTTTTGCACATTTACATGCATTATGTGAGCCTATTGAAATGAATTATATATGCCGATATTATGTAGTGTTGTATGTTTTTTCTTCTGTCTCACCTATATGTATTTTTTCTATTGTTGTACTAAACTGTATCAGGTTACTGTTATGTTGTATGCTGACATCTAATGGTAGTTTAGGACCATTACAACTTGTTTACATATGTGATTTGCTATCTCCCTGTGTCCTCCCCTCCTTTTTAGTGCCAGTTAGTGTAGTCTTAGCTAGACACTCCCTTTTTCTATCATAGTCCCTCAGTCAGTGTTAGTTCATCTCTAAGACACAATGCAGTAAAGTCATTGTCTTCTTACACTTCAAAAGACTGGACACACATCTTCTGTACTGCTCTTATCTGAAGTAAAATTGCATTGCATTCAATTATTGATGAGGAAAGCTGCCTGTGGATGGCGCCAGGTCAGCAGGTGATTATACCATCTGGGCGGACTATTGAAGTACGGCAATGCATAAAGCAGCATTGGAAACCGAACGCAGATTCGCCATGAAAAGTTCCTGTTACTGCTGATACAAAGCCTGAATTGGCTTCACAAATAGTAGAATATATCTTTGTATGGATTGTGCATTGAAAAAAGTACAATATTATTTAGGGGCCAAATAAAGAATTCTAGGGGGCTGCCCATGGCCGTCATGTTGTGTTTGGACTTGCTGCAATATGGATGATGCGCTGGTGTTGGAAACCTGAACTCCGACCCGCCATCAGAACCGGCCGCTCCATATAATCCATGGCCACTTCAGGAGCCAAGAACCTACCTCACAGCAGGGGGGGTAATACACACTGCGGTATATGTCCGAGCTATATACATGTATAATAATAATAGTGTGTGACGACATTAGAGTGTAAGCTCCTCTGGTACAGAGACTGACTTGACTAGCTCGGTGTTCTCTGTACAGCGCTGCGGTATATGTCATAGATATACATTTCTATATGTTGTTTTTCATGTACAGTTGCATCTCAAAAAAATTTGAATATCATCAAAAAGTTAATTTATTTCAGTAATTCAATCAAAAAGTGAAATTCATATATTTTATATAGATGTGTTACACACAGAGTGATATATTTCAAGCATTTCTTTCTTTTCATTTGGATGATTATGGCTTACAGCTAGTAAAAACACAAAATTCAATATCTCAGAAAATTAGAATATTACAAAAGACCAATAAAAAAAGGATTTTTAATACAGAAATGTTGGCTTAGTGAAAAGTATGTCCATGTACAGTATAGTATAAATGTAATACTTGGTTGGGGCTCCTTTTACATGAATTACGCATCAATGTGGCGTGGCATGTTGTTTTTCATGTATGGTGAAATTCCACTGTCTATGTCTACTCCCCGCAGCTGTTCCCAGACAGCTTTGTGCTGCCATCAGTGTTGGGACAAGATCATCCAGTGCCCAGGGCAAAGATGCCAAACTGTGCTCCCCCCGTTCCCTTAGGGTTAGGGCACCCCAATCCCTGCAATAAACCATTGTGCCCAGGGCAGCCGACCCTCCTGCCCACCCCTTGTCTTGGCCCTGGTTGGATGGCTCATTTCCAGAGAAGTAGGGGGAGGGAGAGAGGTCACTTCTAAGGAGCTCGCTGCCTCTAATCACTCCTCTAGAACTTCTCCACAATGACCTACAGCTGCAATTATTTACTTGCTCATTGTGCTGATTTCAGCTGTAGATCTGATGTTTATAGAAGTTGCGCAGCGAGTTTTGTTGTTGAAATGTCATTTCTTTTTTTTTGTTTGTTCCTGTGATGTATTTTGTGATGTTTTTGTGGTCATAAATGCCCTTTTTAGGTTTTTATGGTTTTGGACTGTAAGTATGTCTTCATATGCACTTCTTTAGAAGTGTGTGTTAGTTATGATGTATTGCAACCTTTCTATGTACATGGGTAAGTGCATTCTCTCCTTATACATACTGTACATATTGTGTATATCTCTGTGTATTATATATATATATATATATATATATATATATATATATATATATATACAGAATGTTGCTTAATATTATTATAGTTAATAAAGGGTTTCCAGAGGTCTACAGTGGGGGCCTCCTTGGACTTCCATTTGAGGGTAATGGCCTTACAGCCATAAAAGAGCAACAGACCAATGAGAGTCCTGAGTGCCCGATGGAAGGCCAGAGGGTCCACCAGGCCAAGTAGAGACACCTCAGCACTCAATGGGACCTCTGTAGTAGTTAAAGAAACAATGAATCGGGTGATTTCAGACCAGAAGGTTTGAATTTTTATAAACAGGTCCAGAAGATATGCTTAAAGTCGGCCGGTTCTACTACAGATCTCCAATATTGGGTATATTCTGTGTAACCTGTGGGGGGTTAAATAAATAAATAAATAAATGTAACAACTTGAACTAGTTCAGTCTATCTCTGCAAGCATGCAATAGAAACAATAACTTAGCGCCAAAGGGAAAAATATGTATCAAAAATACAGATAGCAGCAGCAGCAGTGTAAATGTGAACTATATCACATCATTAAAAAAAAAAAAAAAAAAAAGGATAAATACCGCGCTAGTACAAATATAAAATAGTCCAAAATATAAAACAAAGTCCCACAATGTGAAGAAAGTGCTGGTGCTCAGAATTCAGACAGACAGATGAGCGTTACGCTGCTTAGTGGTCAAACTAGGTGCCCCACATGGATGTAAACTCCCCCTAGATTTTTACCACCTATCTCTAGTGTGGTGACTTGCACTTTGTGGGGAAGGAGACAAAACCCCTAGATCAGTGGTAGTGCTGCCCCCTCTCTCCAGCGGCCACCCCCCTATATGTATACATGGCCGCCACTGTCACCCCCTATTCAGGTGTCCGGCCCCTTTTTGGATGCCGTGCGCCTGAATTCCAGTGGTGGGGGTGTTTTTTTGAAGCACCATAGGCTCTAATAGGCTTCAAAAAAGGTGGACTCGTGGCGCAGAGAATTGCGCTCGGAGTCCACCCATACGTGTTAGAAAAGCAAATCAATATTCACTTTTCTAACACTGAACCGCCTCTCAGCCAATCGGGAGGTGTGGGTCTGTTACCCATCACCTGATTGGCTGAAGGCACAAGTGATCCCATTGGCTGCCTAGCAGAGGACAGGAAGAGATGCACGGAGGACACAGGAGCCGCTGCCTGACCCATGCTACCCATCCCACAGCTCGCCGCTGTCACCCGCTGTCACCCGCTGCCTAACCCACCACTAGGGATGAGCCGAACACCCCCCTGTTCGGTTTGCACCAGAACATGCGAACAGGCAAAAAATTATTCGAACATGCGAACACCGTTAAAGTCTATGGGACTCGAACATGAATAATCAAAAGTGCTAATTTTAAAGGCTTATATGCAAGTTCTTGTCATAAAAAGTGTTTGGGGACCTGGGTCCTGCCCCAGGGGACATGGATCAATGCAAAAAAAAGTTTTAAAAACGGCCGTTTTTTCGGGAGCAGTGATTTTAATAATGCTTAAAATGAAACAATAAAAGTGTAATATTCCTTTAAATTTCGTACTTGGGGGGTGTCTATAGTATGCCTGTAAAGGGGCACATGTTTCCAGTGTTTAGAACAGTCTGACAGCAGGATGACATTTCAAAGGAGAAAAAAGTCATTTAAAACTACTCGCGGCTATTAATGACTTGCCGGTCCGACAATACACATAAAAGTTCATTGATAAAAACGGCATGGGAATTCCCCACAGGGGAACCCCGAACCAAAATTTAAAAAAAAATGGCGTGGGGGTCCCCTTAAATTCCATACCAGGCCCTTCAGGTCTGGTATGGATATTAAGGGGAACCCCGGCTAAAATAAAAAAAATGGTGTGGGGGTCCCCCTCAAAATCTATACTGGTATGGATTTTAAGGGGAACCCCGTGCCAAAATTTAAAAAAAAATGGCGTGGGGTCCCCCCAAAAATCCATACCAGACCCTTATCCGAGCACGCAACCTGGCAGGCCACAGGAAAAGAGGGGGGATGAGAGAGCGCCCCCCCCCCCTGAACCGTACCAGGCCACATGCCCTCAACATTGGAAGGGTGCTTTGGGGTAGCCCCCCAAAGCACCTTGTCCCAATGATGATGGGGACAAGGGCCTCATCCCCACAACCCTTGCCCGGTGGTTGTGGGGGTCTGCGGGCGGGGGGCTTATCGGAATCTGGAAGCCCCCTTTAACAAGGGGACCCCCAGATCCCGGCCCCCCCTGTGTGAAATGGTAAGGGGGTACAAAAGTACCCCTACCATTTCACAAACAAATGTCAAAAATTTTAAAAATGACAAGAGACAGTTTTTGACAATACCTTTATTTAAAGTCTTCTTTTTTCCATCTTCTTTTTTCCATCTTCTTTTTTCCATCTTCTTTCTTCTATCTTCTTTCTTCTATCTTCCTTCGGTTTCTTCCTTCATCTTCTACGTCTTCTGGTTCTTCCTCCAGTGTTCTCATCTGGCATCTTCCTCCATGGCGTCTTCCCAATGTTGAGGGCATGTGGCCTGGTACGGTTCAGGAGGGGGGGCGCTCTCTCGTCCCCCCTCTTTTCCTGCGGCCTGCCAGGTTGCGTGCTCAGATAAGGGTCTGGTATGGATTTTTGGGGGGACCCCACGTCATGTTTTTAAAAAATTTTGGCCGGGGTTCACCTTAATATCCATACTAGACCTGAAGGGCCATGTATGGAATTTAGGGGGACCCCCCATGCCATTTTTTAAATTTTGGTTCGGGGTTCCCCTGTGGGGAATTCCCATGCCGTTTTTATCAATGAACTTTTATGTGTATTGTCAGACTGAGAATTCATTAATAGCCACGAGTAGTTTTAAATGACTTTTTTCCTTTGAAATGTCATTTTGCTGTCAGACTGTTCTAAACACGGTAAACATGCGCCCCTTTACAGGCATACTATAGACACCCCCCAGGTACGAAATTTAAAGGATTATTACACTTTTATTGTTTCACAGGGGCACAGTGGCTGCTATTGCTGGGCACAGTGGCTGCATATGATGTGCACAGTGGCTGCATATGATGTGCACAGTGGCTGCATATGCTGGGCACAGTGGCTGCATATGATGGGCACAGTGGCTGCATATGATGGGCACAGTGGCTGCATATGATGGGCACAGTGGCTGCATATGATGGGCACAGTGGCTGCATATGATGGCACAGTGAGGCTGCATTTGATGTTTTTGTGTCAGTATTTTTCAGAATTTTTTAAGTTCGTTTGCACACCAGCCACCACTGCTAGGGTCCCTTGGGTAAAAATACGACCTAGTGTTTTAATGCCTAGTGGATGTAAACTCACCCTAGATATTAACCACCTATCTCCCTCTACACCCCCGATATCCCCCCAGCACTTTGACCTCTCTACACCCCAGATATCCCCCCAGCACTGTTACCATATACCATAAGATACCCCTGGTATTGTTACCCCACTACATCCCTGATACCTCCTACACTGTGGCCTCTCTGCATCCCTGATACCTCTAGCACTATAGCCACCCAAGCTACCCCAAGCATTGCTACCCCCTATACACCCCAGATCCCCCCTCAGCATTGTTTTCCCCCATACACCCTTGATACCCCCCAGCACCAATATTCCATCCATGTAGTACCCCCTTTTCCAGTGGAGATACAGTGCATGTAAACTTTTGGCTCTGTGCCCACCTCCAGCACTGGACTCACCTATACCAATCAACCAGGCAGAAGGAGGGGTGGAGGAAGGAGCATCCCTCCAGGCATTCCAAGCCTTTTGGTGCAAACAGTGCTGGACAGCTGGGCTCACCATGACACCATCCACAATGCTACTTCCGCAGGCGAGCTCTCAGTGCTGCCGACTCAGCAGCTCTCACTCCAGCTCCTACCCCGCAGCCTTTGAGTCCTGAGCATTCAAGCTGCATGGGGCGGGGTGAGAGCATCACTGGCGCTCCAGCCCGGCCCCTCCCTGCTGGCTGTGAAATAATAGGTATTGTTCTGCACAGCACCGCACACCGCTGCCACCCTGCCTCCCCTGTGTATCCATCACTCTCAGTGCCATCATGGGGCCCCCAATTTTGGGGCAGCATGGTCTCAAGGACCAGCTGCTTTGGGGAAAGTGCAGGGGCCCCTATGCAGCTGGGGCCCATGGGCAGTGCCCAGGTGTGCCCACTCATTAAGACAGCCCTGCATCATGGCATTATATTCCAATCCTTCAGCCCAAGTTTATGTCTCTGAGATGCTGTCTCTACCCTCTTCTATATATTTAACAGTACTGACAGGGGTGTCCACTGCCCCCTGATTTTTAATTTAGTTATGGAACCACTGGTTGAAAGCCTCAGACCTCACCCCTCCGTTGATGGGTACCAGATAGGTCCACATAAACACAAAGTCAGTCCATTTGCAAACATTATCCTCATGCTCACAAACCTCTCTGCTTCCCTGGCTGCGGTACAGGATACATTATTACAGTTTAGAAACATCTCATATTACAAGGTGAACTCAACAAAATGCCATATTCTTGACCTCAATATTGATGGCTACAACTAACATATCCTAAAGATAATCCAAAGATTACCTAGTCATTACTCTGACCAAGTCCACCAAGGGGCTATACAAAAAGGATTTCATCCTCTTTAGATCACAATTCGCACAAAAACGTGATAAATTTGCTCACTTTAACTTCTTCTGGACGGGGCATTCAAGATGACCTTACTCTCCCAGTGATTGTATCTCTTTCACACTCTTCCAATCCACATCCTTGTCTCATATCTCTCCTCTCTACAAAGACACCTAAACTCTTACGTTTGGCGAGGGAAAAAACCCAGCAGCATGCATAGTATACCCATAAAACACAGGTTGGTCGGTGGTTCTGCATTGGTAGACATTAAAGACTACTACTTTTTCACAATCCTAGTGCAGATGAGAGACTGGTTCACATTGTCATCTAACACCCACTGAAGCACCCTAGAACAAACCACAGTGCCGGGACACAATCTGGAGTTGTGGCTGCATGAAGGGAGCATTCGCCACCATTACTCCCCAAACAATTAGGGCAGCCATACTAGCCTGATGAAGGTCTTAGACTACCACTGGAAGCAAACCCCACAGTTCCACTAAACATACCCTTACTAGCTCTATGCTTATTGATACTGGATGTATGTCTTCCACCCAAACTAATAACCTCTCATAGATCCCTTAGTGACCTCTACGTAAAGGAGGAATTAAAACCCTTCTCCAACTTACAACAGGACCAAGTATTAGCCCCAACAGAGTTGTTTCAATACTTAGCCCATGCCTAGCTAAGATGCCCCATCTTACACGGGAAATTCCCAACCAAGAATGGCTTTACCTTAAGTCCTTTTCCCCCAACAAGAAAGAGATTTCTCTTTTCTATAATCTCCTCCAGGAGAAACCAGCCTTTGTGAAGTCCCCCCTCTCACTAAATGGGAAAAGGGACATAGGAACACAATTCACCCCCATTTGAGTGGCAATGGGCACTGAAGACAATCTACCGCACCTTCCACAGCACCTCTCTCTGGAAACTGACCACATTGAGGATCTCCACATTTAAACCCCACCTACCCTCTCTATGTTGGAGAGGCTGCGGAGAAGAAGGGTTCCTATTTCATATCTTTTGAAGCTGTGTACTTCTAAACAGTTTCTGGAAAGAAATCTTCAGTCTTATCTCTGATGTTGCCCAATCCCCAATTGCTCCTTCACCTGGCCTGGCCTTGCTTAACCTTTCTGTAGAGTCTATTAACCTCTCTATAGAGTGCACACCGTAGTTACCCAGATCTTATTGGCAGCAAGATTATCAATTACCAGGCTTTGCAAGTCTATCACTCCTCCATCAATAGGGAACAAAGTCCAATTGATTCAAACCCACTACACGTATGAGATAATATTGTCTTCAAATGGGGAAGCATACCTTCACTCCCAAAAAGCCCGGGGCCCATGGGTGCACTGGTATACACACTAGTTCCCTACATTCCATTTCTAAATGAATCCTCCTGGTGCAATTTCCCTCCTTTGTTGACAATGTCTTTTTTTAAAATTTTCTTTCTTCCACTCCTCTTATTCTAAATAGTCTTCCAGGCAAATCTGAGGCTTATCTTCATAGTACGCTCGATGTGAATTGCACGCTTTATGACAGTACTAACTGTTTTATGTTATTTGCTGATCACACTGTTCTCACATTATTTGATTAGTCTGTATTTGCCATTTCATGTTGCCGATTGGTATATCTACACTAAACTCAATAAAAAATTATTGAACTGATAATCGTCTTAAAATACATCATAAATAACACACACTTTTACAGAAGGACATAGGTCACATGGGACACGGTGGAGAAGTGATTACCTACAGCGAGCTCCGGAGAAGTGACTGTTCCCCCCTCCCCAATTCTCTGGAAATTAAGAAAGCCTGATAAAGCTGTGGGCGGAGCCTGGCAGGATCTGGCAGCCAATGGCAGCTCAAGCAGCTACCTAGGAAGTCTGCAGGCATGGAAAAATCCCACATTTTCCTGAGAACTGACACAATGGCAGCACAAAGCTGTCCTGTAACAACAGCGGGGAGTGGGAACAGGAGGATTACATTAGAATTACATTGGACACTGGAATTTCCCCATACAGGTGGAAAGTAAAAAAATCGTGAAAAAGTTAATTTATTTCAGTAATTCAATTCAAAAAGTGAAACTCATATTTTATATAGATTCGTTACACACAGAGTGATATATTCCCAGCATTTCTTTCTTTTAATTTTGATGATTATGACTTACAGCTAGTGACAACCCAAAATTCAGTATCTCAGAAAATCAGAATATTGTAAAAAAGTTGAATATTGTAATGGTGTCACACTCTAATCAGGTAATTAACTCAAAACACCTGTAAAGGTTTCCTGATCCCTTAAATGGACTCTCAGTCTGGTTCAGTTGGTTACACGATCATGGGGATTGTCCAGAAGGCAGTCATTGACACCCTCCACAAGGAGGGTAAGTCATAAAAGGTCATTGCTAAAGAAGCTGGCTGCTCATAGAGTGCTGTATCCAAGCATATTAATGCAGAGTTGAGTGGAAGAAAAAGGTGTGGTAGAAAAAAGGTGCACAAGCAACAGGGATAACCACAGTCTTTAGAGGATTATGAAGCAAAGACCATTCAAGAATTTGGGGGGGGGGGGTTCACAAGGAGTGGACTACGGATAGTGTCAGTGCTTCAAGAGCCACCACACACAGACGTATCCAGGACATGGGCTACAACTGTCATATTCCTTGTATCAAGCCACTCCTGAACCAGAGACAACGTCAGAAGCATCTTACCTGGGCTAAGGAGAAAAAGGACTGGACTAGTGCCTTGTGGTCAAAATTCCTCTTTTCAGATGAAAGTAAATTTTGCATCTCATTTGGAAATCAAGGTCCCAGAGTCTGGAGGAGGAGTGGAGAGGCACAGCATCCAAGTTGCATGAGGTCCAGTGTGAAGTTTCCACATTCAGTGATGATTTAGGAAGCCGTGTCATCTGCTGGTGTTAGTCAACTGTGTTTTATCAAGTCCAAAGTCAGCGCAGCCCTCTAGCAGGAAGTTCTAGAGCACTTCATACTTCCCTCTGCTGACCAGCTTTATGGAGATGCTGATTTCATTTTCCAGTAGGACCTGGCACCTGCCCACACTGCCAAAAATACCAATACCTGCTCACATGATCATGGTATCACTGTTCTTGATTGGCCAGGAAACTCGCCTGACCTAAACCCCATAGAGAATCTGTTAGGTATTGTCAAGAGACCAGACCTGACCCAACAATGCAGACGAGCTATGAAAGCAACCTGGGCTTCCATAACACCTCAGCAGTGCCGCAGGCTGATCGCCTCCATGCCACGGCGCATTGATGCATAATTTATGTAAAAGGAGCCCCGTCCATTGAATTTATACCATACTGGACATGGACATACTTTTCACTAAGGCAACATTTCTGTATTAAAAATCCTTTTTTTATTGGTCATATGTAATAATCTAATTTTCTGAGATATTGAATTTTAGGGTGTCACTAGCTGTAAGCCATAATCATGCAAATTAAAAATAAGAAATGCTTGAAATATATCACTCTGTGTGTAACACATCTATATAAAATATATGAGTTTCACTTTTTGAATTGAATTACTGAAACAAATTAACTTTTTGATGATATTCAATTTTTTTGAGATGCAACTGTATATGAAAAACAACATATAGAAATGTATATCTATGACATATACCGCAGTGCTGTACAGAGAACACCGAGCTAGTGAAGTCAGTTTACCAGAGGAGCTTACACTCTAATGTCGTCACACACTATAATTATTATACATACCCTGTATATAATTATACATACATATACATACAGCTGTGACATATACCGCAGTGTTTATTACCCCCCATGCTATGAGGTAGGTTCTTGGCTCCGGAAGTGGCCATGGATTATATGGATCGGCCGGTTCTGATGGCGGGTCGGAGTTCAGGTTTCCAACAGCAGCACATCATCCATATTGCAGCAAGTCCAAACACAACATGACGGCCATGGGCAGCCCCATTGAATTTTTTATTTGGCCACTAAATAATATTGTACTTTTTTCAATGCACAATCCATACAAAGATATATCCAACTATTTGTGAAGCCAATTCAGACTTTGTATCAGCAGTAACAGGAATGTCTAATGGCACATCTGTGTTCTGTTTCCAATGCTGCTTTATACATTGCCGTACTTCAATAGTCCACCCACACAGTATAATCACCTGCTGACCTCATCAATAATTGAATGCAATGCAATTTTACTTCAGATCAGAGCAGTACAGAAGATGTTTGTCCAGACTTTTGAAGTGTAAGAAGAAAACGATTGATTATCATTAAACAATCCTTTTTAACATATTGCACTTAGAGGCGCCCCTTTTTTGTTCTTTAGCACATAATACATGTAAATGTGCAAAAATCCAGCATATCCCGTGTTCTACATTGCAGCACAAAAAACATGAACAAGCCACACGGGATGAAGGGGGTTACATGTTCATGTAGTGGAATGTATCTTCCTGCAGGACGAGTGTGACCGGCCATGAGGAGAGTTCTGGTGGTGAAGGAGTTAAGAGATCCATTTTTAGCAGAGAACTTCTACTATGTAACACCTGGCTGTGCTGTTTCCCCCCCATACTATGATCAGTAATGATAATTCCTGTGATAGGTTGCGTGTCATGTGATGTATTGTGTCCCATAGGATGTCATGCATCTCATGATGTATTGAAGGTCCTGATTCCTCTATATAGATCACGCCCTAGGCGGCTACCTAGTTTGCCTAGTGGAAGCACCGGCCCTGGTCCTGATTCCTCTATATAGATCTTTATATCACTGGGGGGGGGGGGGTCACCAGCAGGAGGAAGGAGGTCCTGATTCCTCTATACAGATCTTTATATCACTGGAGGGGTCACCACACCAGCAGGAGGAAAGGGGTCCTGATTCCTCTATATAGATCTTTATATCACTGGAGGGGTCACCAGTAGGTGGAAGGAAGTCCTGATTCCTTTATATGGATCTTTAGTTGGACCTCATTTAGAACACTGTGTCCAGTTCTGGAGATCTTATTTACATAAAGATATTGATAAGATAGAACGAGTCCACAAATGGTGAAAGGTCTGAGGGATAAAACATATCAGGAGAGACTGCAGGAACTTCATATGTCCAGTCTGGAGGAAAGAAGAGAAAGGATGGACATGATTGAAATCTTTAAATACATCAAGAGGGTGAATAAGGTTCTGGAGAGCGGGATTTTCAAAATGAAGAACACGGGGACATGACCTCCAACTAACTGGAGGAAAGTTCCAAACTAATTTTAGAAAGTAATATTTTACTGAAAGGGTAGTTTATGCTTGGAATAGACCTCCAGCAGAGGTAGTTAGTTAGTCAGCAATAAGTGGCTTCAAACACGCTTGGGACAAACATAGATCTATACTCAGATAAAAAAGACAACAAAACCCAATTTTTTAAAAGAAATATTCAAATAAAAAAAAAATATGATGACATGCATGTCATGTGATGTCAGGGATTTTTATGTGATGTAATGTGTATAAGGTAATGTAAATTGTTACTTTGTGTTGTAGAAATGACTTTGAGGAAAGTCATCTTTTGCCCCCTTACTGTTTATGGTGAGTGGTGACATTCCAGCAGAGTGACGGTGGACGGACCCATGCTCAGTCACACCATATCCACATTTTATTAGTTCTCATTCATATTTTATTAGTTCTCTGTAATGAGCGGTTCTGGAACAATTCCCAGTCCAAGGAGCAATGGGCGGGGTAATCCCTTCAACATGACTGGTTCCACCTTCAGTAGACCTCCTATATATGAAGGGGTAGAGGTGCACCTGTCCACAAGTTTGTTTGATAAGGAAGCAGGATGGCAAATGTTGTGAGTATGAGCACCGATAGAAGCTGCAAAAGCTGAACAAATGGGTTCTGTGGACTGTAAGCAGTGGTGGGTGTAGTGCTGCTGGGTGTGGGCAGTGGTTGGTATAGTGATGCTGGGAGAGGACAGTGGTGGGTATAGGTTTTCTTGGTGTGGACATAGGTTGGTGTAGGGTTGCTGGGTGTGGGAATAGGTTAGTATAGGGTTGCTGGCTGTTGGTAATGATGGGTATAGTGTTTGCTCTGTGGGGACAGTGGTGGGCATAGTTTGCAGGGTGTGGTTGGTATAGTGCTACTGGGTAGGGGCATTGGTGGGTATAGGGCCATTGGGTGTGGGCAGTGGTTAGAATAGTGTTGATGGGAGTTGTTAGTTGTTGTATAGGGTTGATGGGTATTGGCAGTGGTGCATATAGTGCTGTTGGGTATGAGTAGTGGTTGGTATAGTATTGCTGGGTGAGGGCATAGGCTGGTATAAGGTTGATGGGTTTGGGCAGTGGTGGGTATAGTGTTGCTTGGTGTGGGCATTCAAGGGTTGCTGGGCATGGGCAGTGGTTGGTATAGTTTTGCTGGGTGATGGCAGTGGTTGGTATAGTGTTTCTGGATGTGGGCTTTGGGGTAGGTACAGGGTTTCCTGATGTGGACAGTGGTTGGTATAGTTCTCCTGGGTGAGGACAGTGGTGGGTATAGTGTTGCTGGGTTTGGGAAGTGTTTGTTTTAGTGTTTCACATTGTGGGCAGTGATTGGTATAGTGTTGCTGGATGTGGGCATTAAAAAGTATAGGGTTTCTGGGAGAGGGCAGTGGTTGACATAGTTTTGCTGGAGGATAGCAGTGGTTGGTATAGTGTTGCTGGGTAAGGGAAATGCTTGGTGTTGGGTTGATGACTGTGAGCAGTGGTGCATAAAACGCCGTTGGATGTGGTGAGTATAGTGTTCCTGGGTGTAGGTAGTGGTTGGTATAGTGTTGCTGGGAATGGGCAGTGGTGAGTATAGTGGTACTGGGTGTGGGTAGTGATGGGTATAGTGTTGCTGGGTGTGGATAGAGGTGAGTATAGTGTTACTGGGTGTGGGTAGTGGTGGGTATAGTGTTGCTGGGTGTGGGTAGTGGTTGGTATAGTGTTGCTGGATGTGGGCAGTGGTTGGTATAGTGTTGCTGGGTGTGGGTAGTGATGGGTATAGTGTTGCTGGGTGTGGGTAGTGATGGGTATAGTGTTCCTGGGTGTGGGTAGTGATGGGTATAGTGTTACTGGGTGTGGGTAGTGGTTGGTATAGTGTTGCTGGGTGTGGTAGGTGGTTGGTATAGTGTTGCTGGGTGTGGGTAGTGGTTGGTATAGTGTTGCTGGGTGTGGGTAGTGATGGGTATAGTGTTGCTGGGTGTGGTAGGTGGTTGGTGTAGTGTTACTGGGTGTTGGTAGTGGTGAGTATCATGTTGCTGGGTGTGGGTAGTGGTGAGTATAGTGTTGCTGGGTGTGGGTAGTGGTGAGTATAGTGTTGCTGGGTGTGGGTAGTGGTTGTTATAGTGTTACTGGGTGTGGTTGTTGGTGATTGGTATAGTGTTGCTGGGTGTGGGTAGTGGTTGGTATAATGTTGCTGGGTGTGGGAAGTGGTTGGTATAGCGTTGCTGGGTGTGGGCAGTGGTTGGTATAGTGTTGCTGGGTGTGGGTAGTGGTTGGTATAGTGTTGCTGGGTGTGGGTAGTGGTGGGTATAGTGTTGCTGGGTGTGGGTAGTGGTGAGTATAGTGTTGCTGGGTGTGGGTAGTGGTTGGTATAGTGTTGCTGGGTGTGGGTAGTGGTTGGTATAGTGTTGCTGGGTGTGGGTAGTGGTGAGTATAGTGTTGCTGGGTGTGGGTAGTGGTGAGTATGGTGTTGCTGGGTGTGGGTATTGGTCGGTATAATGTTGCAGGGTGTGGGTAATGGTGGGTATAGTGTTGCTGGGTGTGGGTAGTGGTGAGTATGGTGCTGCTGGGTGTGGGTAGTGGTGAGTATGGTGCTGCTGGGTGTGGGTAGTGGTTCGTATAGTGTTGCTGGGTGTGATTGGTGGTTGGTATAGTGTTGCTGGGTTTGGGCAGTGGTCGGTATAGTGTTGCTGGGTGTGGGTAGTGGTTGGTATAGTGTTGCTGGGTGTGGGTAGTGGTTGGTATAGTGTTGCTGGGTGTGGGTAGTGTTTGGTATAGTGTTGCTGGGTGTGGATAGTGGTGAGTATGGTGTTGCTGTGTGTGGGTAGTGGTTGGTATAGTGTTTTTGGGTGTGGTAGGTGGTTGGTATAGTGTTACTTGGTGTGGTTGTTGATTGGTATGTTGTTGCTGGGTGTGGGTAGTGGTGGGTATAGTGTTGCTGGGTGTGCGTAGTGGTGGGTATAGTGTTGCTGGGTGTGGGTAGTGGTTGGTATAGTGTTGCTGGGTGTGGGTAGTGGTGAGTATAGTGTTGCTGGGTGTGGGTAGTGGTGGGTATAGTGTTGCTGGGTGAGGGTAGTGGTTGTTATAGTGTTACTGGGTGTGGTTGTTGGTGGTTGGTATAGTGTTGCTGGGTGTGGGAAGTGGTTGGTATAGCGTTGCTGGGTGTGGGTAGTGGTGGGTATAGTATTGCTGGGTGTGGGTAGTGGTGAGTATAGTGTTGCTGGGTGTGGGTAGTGGTCGATATAGTGTTGCTGGGTGTGGGTAGTGGTCGGTATAGTGTTGCTGGGTGTGGTAGGTGGTTGGTATAGAGTTGCTGGGTGTGGGTAGTGGTTGGTATAGTGTTGCTGGGTGTGGGTAGTGGTCGGCATAGTGTTGCTGGGTGTGGGTAGTGGTTGGTATAGTGTTGCTGGGTGTGGGTAGTGGTGGGTATAGTGTTGCTGGGTGTGGGTAGTGGTTGGTATAGTGTTTTTGGGTGTGGTAGGTGGTTGGTATAGTGTTGCTAGGTGTGGGTAGTGGTGAGTATGGTGTTGCTGGGTGTGGGTAGTGGTTGGTATAGTGTTGCTGGGTGTGGTAGGTGGTCGGTATAGTGTTGCTGGGTGTGGGTAGTGGTGAGTATGGTGTTGCTGTGTGTGGGTAGTGGTTGGTATAGTGTTGCTGGGTGTGGTAGGTGGTCGGTATAGTGTTGCTGGGTGTGGGTAGTGGTGAGTATGGTGTTGCTGTGTGTGGGTAGTGGTTGGTATAGTGTTTTTGGGTGTGGTAGGTGGTTGGTATAGTGTTGCTAGGTGTTTAAGTTTAAAAGAAGTTTTTCGCAGTGACCAGTGGTATGTTGTTTCCCTTTATGACACTAACAACTATATTAAAGTTTAATGGTTATTTATGAAGATGTTATTTATTTATTTTATAAGTTGTTAATAAAAGGCCGTCAAGGCCATTTACTCCAAAACCTGGTCAAGTAATTTGTGAAGGATTTGGAGGGGGGAAGTTTTGGGGATAAAAGGTGTGATCAAGATACCGGGCTTAAGTCCTACAAATGTCATGGCTTTCTTCTGGCCACTCTATGGAGCGTACGGCTTATTGTGGTCCTATGTACAGATACTCCAGTCTCTGCTGTGGAACTCTGCAGCTCCTCCAGGGTTACCTTAGGTCTCTGTGCTCCTCTCTGATTAATGCCCTCTTTGCCCGGTCCGTGAGTTTTGGTGTTCGCCCGTCTCTTGGCAGGTTTGCTGTTGTGCCATGTTCTTTCCATTTGGTTATGATAGATTTGATGGTGCTCCTAGGGATCATCAAAGATTTGGATTTTTTGTATAACCTAACCCTGACTTGTACTTCTCAACAATATTGTCCCTTACTTGTTTGGAGAGTTCCTTGGTCTTCATGGCAGTGTTTGGTTAGTGGTGCCTCTTGCTTAGGTGTTGCAGCCTCTGGGGCCTTTCAAAAGGGTGTGTATATGTAATGACAGTTCATGTGACACTTAGATTACACACAGGTGGACATCATTTCACTAATTATGTGACTTCTGAAGGTAATTGGTTGCACCAGAGCTTTTTTTGGGCCTCATAACAAAGGGGGGTGAATACATACGCACATGCCAATTATCAGTTGTTTTATTTCTGAAAAATAGTTTTATGGATATATTTTTCTAATTTTACTTCACCAACTTAGACTATTGTGTTCTGATCCATCACATATAATTCAGAATAAAAAAACATTGAACTAAAGGCTGTAATGTAACAAAATAGGTAAAAAGCCAAGGGGGGTGAATACTCTTGCAAGGCACTGTAGATGTTTTTCTCCATAAGGACCACTGGATGTTGCTTGTCCTCTTGTGCTGCCCTGACCCGGGGAACTTCCCATTCCCTCTAACACTCTAATGCCCCATACACACGGTCGGACATTGATTGGACATTCCGACAACAAAATCCTAGGATTTTTTCCGATGGATGTTGGCTCAAACTTGTCTTGCATACACACGGTCACACAAAGTTGTCGGAAAATCCAATCGTTCTAAACGTGGTGACGTAAAACACGTACGTCGGGACTATAAACGGGGCAGTAGCCAATAGCTTTCGTCTCTTCATTTATTCTGAGCATGCGTGGCACTTTGTGCGTCGGATTTGTCTACACACAATTGAAATTTCCGACAACGGATTTTGTTGTCGGAGAATTTTATATCCTGCTCTCAAACTATGTGTGTCAGAAATTCCTATGGAAAATGTGTGATGGAGCCCACACACAGTCGGAATTTCCGGCAACAAGCTCCTATCACACATTTTCCGTCGGAAAATCCAACTGCGTGTACGGGGCATAAGTTCCGACATGATGTATACCCCTTTAAATGAACCACGGACACAATGTAAACTGAACACAGAAGATATCTGTATTGTCAATGTAGCGCTGGTAGATTTGCAATCTACCGCAGGTTAGGTAAATTTAGTAAATTGTGTGTTAGGAAGGTTAAAAGTTCGCCTCTGTTCCAGCTTGGCTGACGTTGTGTGTGCTTCCGTGCTGACCAGTGGGTGTCGCTGTTACCACTGGTCGGTGTTGGAAAGGCAACGTGTCGAAGTGTATAGATGCTCCTTTGTCTCGAAGACAAGCTCGGTGGAGGTGGTCCTCTGAGTTGCATTTTGGGAAGGGGGTATTTATGGCATAGACGCCATGTTCTAGGGTTCGTCTTACAGCCACCTGCTGGCCCTCCTGGCCGACAAGTATGCCTTAAGGAGCTACCTCATGGTCCTTCGATCGGGAGGCCCATGATACAGTGGCGCAGGGTGGGTCCAGAGGCTTGTCTGGGGCCTACCACCGCGGCCGAGGAATGGTCCTGAGCTGTCGATCCTGTGTGACGAAGCTGGACAACCAAGGAGATCCCAGGGGAGGACCCGTCTTGGAGAGATCACGTGGTGAGCTGGTCTATAGAGGGGCCTGGTGACTGGGTTGGAGGACATATACAAAAGAAGTAACCATACAGCATAGTGTTGCCGGTTCGGCTTAAAGGTTCAAGCACTGTGACTGACTTTCATTCCAGAAAAATCTGATACATTCTGTGGCAGAGAATCGTGCGGATTTACCCCCCAAACAAGTCTGTGGCAGAGACTTATGATTTGTGGTGCGTACTGGCTGCTAGACCTGTGAGAGAGGCCTATCCAGACAAGCAAGGAGTGTGTCCCACAAAGGGAGCGCATTCCACCTAATTGTCTGAATTCTACCAGGACATTTGTCGCTAAGATTCTATAAGAAGATATTTGAGTTTCTCCTGAAAGTTTCCTTTTCCGCCTCTTTCTTGCTACTTTCTAAAGTTTGTTTGTTCAATAAAGTATTGAAAACGTACTCCAGTTTTGGTGCGTGTGTCGTCTAGCAGCAAACTCCACTGAACACCTAGACCCGGTGCCGGTGAAACCAAGGGAAGCAAAGTGAAGGTAACAGACCCGCTTAAACCAGCATCTCCACCGTGAGTTAGTGCTACATGTGGGGGCGCCGTCCAGGATTTGTTGACCGACTATTGTTGCAACCCAGTGGAGTGTTTTACCGGGGTTTACGGAGAAAGCTGGACTTTGAAAAAAAAAATCTTTTCATGAAGAGGAAAGGTTAAACTGCGGGACTTTGCTTTTGAGTGCATAGACACTGGGCTCCAGAAGAGGCCCAGGAGCTACGTGACTGAAAGAACAAGTGGGAGGAGTTACCCTACTTGCTACCGCGTGGGACGCGTGTAGTGTGCTTGGCGCCAGAAGAGAAGCCTCGTAATCTTGCTGAAAGATCAGAGTGTGGCCATGTCTTTTCCGGCATTGCAATCAGGTGTGGGACCCAGAGTGTTCCCTGCAAGCACCGTGAAGAATACTGTGCAATCTGGAACTCTGCTCACGGATACTGGAGTTTGAATGAAGCCGCAGGGGAAGTTTGTCCTGTATACCTCGGGAGATGTTGAGGGACTGGGCATGACTTACCATCGATGTGGAGGATTGGCCGTACATCTTCGTCCATTCGGCCGATGTCCGCAGTGTGGAGAGTACTTGTTTGTGGTGGAGCCATCCACTATGCCACCCCGTGCCTATCGGATGGATTGGGTGACAGGTATCGCTACAGTGGAAGCTGCTACTGCTGCAGAAAGAGAGCAACGGGCCGCTACTTCGCCTTTTGCTACCGACAATGTTTCAAAGAGAGACACTGCTGCTGCCGTCTCATCAGGAGACATTACTTTGATTTCTGAGTCCACTACGCCTGTTCCTGTAGTACCTACTCAGAAGAAGGTGGGCTATGTGAAGGCTTCCCGCGGCCGTGGTCGAGGCCTACCCCAGAGGTTACCTGAGTCGGAGCTACCAGAGTCTACACCTGGGACGGGTAAGCCACTGTTAAGGACTGTAAATAAATATTTGCCAGCGGAAGAATTAAAGGACTCGGAAATAGAATCCATGTCGGATCTTTCTGGGGATGATGACGTGTTTGAAACCATGTCGCAAGAGCTATTGTGGTCACAAGATGAAGATGTTGCCTCCACAATGACCCTTCCTGAATGGACTGCCATGAGTTCTGGGAAGACGTCGCCCTGTGTGGAGACGCACAGTGCTGTTGCGGGGACTTTGTCAAAAGTTATTGATTCGCTATAGACACCGGCTGGGTCTATGGTAAAAATGTCATTAGATTCCTGTGTATTGCCTGGTATGGGGAGAGACAGACCTTTGCCAAAACTTGCTCGCTTGCAAATAATGTTAAATAAGCCTGTGGCTGCAGAGTATGGATTGGAGTTCCCCTATGTGCCCCAGGATGTCATGAGGGAGATTGAAGTTAATCGGGAGCTTTGGTATAGTGATGCTATTTGGGACTACTTGTCTGTGCCTAAGCCCTTTAGAAAGACTGGATGTTCTGTCCGGATGGATGAACATTTCAACGGATGCTTCGTACATTGGAACTATGGTCGGCATATCTATGCTGATAAAGTAGTAATCTGCAGACCGGGAAAGGACAATGCTGTGTATTTTATTACCACTGTGGATAAAGAAGGAAAATATGTGACTTTGCCAGATCCTCGGTTTTACTGGTAATTATGGACACTATTCCTTGAAAGTTACTTAGCTAGATAGTGACAGGGTAAAGAGATCTGCGTGGTCAAGACCTACAGATCCTGTTCTGTGTTTTAAATCTGTTAAGTTGAACCTTGAAATAAAGGACATCAACGCCAATAGAGCTGCATTCATCTCGTACATGTTTACTTCAGAATTTACACCGTACAGTGGATCGCACTTCTTCTGGGCAATGCGATGCAGTTTACAAGGCAGTACAGGCTTTATAGAGAATAGTTATACAGTAATCTTATGGCGGGCACAAGCCCAAAGTTACACATCACAAGTACGCATTTTACTAAGTATTTCAACACAGTTCTTGGCCTTGGTTCTGAGTTTTCTGGGTTACTTTGACCTGGCAAATTTCAACTGTCAAGTTATTTTGACAGAAAAAAAGAATAATTATTTGGAAGAAGTTAATTTGGCTTTTAAACAGGGACTTTCTATGTCAACATCTTTCCTATCACATCTTTTTCGAGAATTGTGTCATATCATTGGCAGAACATTTTAATGTCAACTGGTCAGCCACATGTGTTGCAATACCAAAAGAATTCAGAAACATTTTTACAGAAAAAATAATTACAAAAATACAAATTCATGTTGAAGAGGAACTCTGGATACATAAAAAGATATGGTTCCTATATTTCCTATATTTCATATCTTCACAGCTAAACAGGAAACTAAAAAACAGACTGGTTGCTCCTCCGACTTTGTTTCCTTCTTTGTTTGTTTTGAGCCATGGGCCTTGCCATTTCTCAACAGGAGGGATGAGTCGGGTGGTAGCCAGAGATTGGTGGGCTCCAGGTTTTTCTGCATATCCTGCTAAACAGGTTACTGAGTGTTCTATATGTCAAATGCATAACCATTGGAAAGTCAGTGCCCACTCCCATGAAGCATATTCCACATACTGAGGAGCCATTTCAAATTGTGCGCTGTGAAGATATGAAATATAGGAAATATAGGAACCATATCTTTTTATGTATCCAGAGTTCCTCTTCAACATGAATTTGTATTTTTGATAATTCTTATACTTGTTTTTCTGTAAAAATGTTTCTGAATTCTTTTGGTATTGCAACACATGTGGCTGACCAGTTGACATTAAAATGTTCTGCCAATGATATGACACAATTCTCGGAAAAGATGTGATAGGAAAGAGGTTGACATAGAAAGTCCCTGTTTAAAAGCCAAATTAACTTCTTCCAAATAATTATTCTTTCTTTCTGTCAAAATAACTTGACAGTTGAAATTAGCCAGGTCAAAGTAACCCAGAAAACTCAGAACACTGGCCAAGAACTGTGTTGAAATACTTAGTAAAATGCATACTTGTGATGTGTAACTTTGGGCTTGTGCCCGCCATAAGATTACTGTATAACTATTCTCTATAAAGCCTGTACTGCCTTGTAAACGGCATCGCATTGCCCAGAAGAAGTGCGATCCACTGTACGGTGTAAATTCTGAAGTAAACATGTACGAGATGAATGCAGCTCTATTGGCGTTGATGTCCTTTATTTCAAGGTTCAACTTAACAAATCCAAGGACTTCTGTTTGCTAGCCGGATTTCTTTTACAAGAAAAGTTCTCATGCAGGGATGAACTTCAAAAGTTTTTTTTTCTCTAATATAACATAATAGGAAGAGAGTCTCATTTTAAATGAGGCTTTGCTCCTGGTGTTGCGTAGGATGTATATATGTGTGTTTAAATATGTTTCTTTTCAGGGATCATCGGATTATATCTATAGCTGGGAGGTAGGGATGAGCCGAACACCCCCATGTTCGGTTCGCACCAGAACATGCGTACAGGAAAAAAGTTTGCTCGAACACGCGAACACCGTTAAAGTCTATGGGACACGAACATGAATAATCAAAAGTGCTAATTTTAAAGGCTAATATGCAAGTTATTGTCATAAAAAGTGTTTGGGGACCTGGGTCCTGCCCCAGGGGACATGGATCAATGCAAAAAAAAGTTTTAAAAACGGCCGTTTTTTCAGGAGCAGTGATTTTAATAATGCTTAAAGTCAAACAATAAAAGTGTAATATCCCTTTAAATTTCGTACCTGGGGGGTGTCTATAGTATGCCTGTAAAGAGGCGCATTTTTCCTGTGTTTAGAACAGTCTGACAGCAAAATGACATTTTGAAGGAAAAAACCCATTTAAAACTACCCGCGGCTATTGCATTGCCGACAATACACATAGAAGTTCATTGATAAAAACGGCATGGGAGTTCCCCAAAAGGGAACCCCGAACCAAAATTTAAAAAAAAAATGATGTGGGAGTCCCCCTAAATTCCATACCAGGCCCTTCAGGTCTGGTATGGATATTAAGGGGAACCCCGACCAAAATGAAAAAAAAATGACGTGGGGTTCGCCCTAAATTCCATACCAGACCCTTCAGGTCTGGTATGGATTTTAAGGGGAACCCCGCGCCAAAACAAAAAAAAACGGCGTGGGGTCCCCCCAAAAATCCATACCAGACCCTTATCCGAGCACGCAACCTGGCAGGCCGCAGGAAAAGAGGGGGGGATGAGAGTGCGGCCCCCCCTCCTGAACCATACCAGGCCACATGCCCTCAACATTGGGAGGGTGCTTTGGGGTAGCCCCCCAAAACACCTTGTCCCCATGTTGATGAGGACAAGGGCCTCATCCCCACAACCCTGGCCGGTGGTTGTGGGGGTCTGTGGGCGGGGGGCTTATTGGAATCTGGAAGCCCCCTTTAACAAGGGGACCCCCAGATTCCGGCCCCCCCCCCGTGTGAAATGGTAAGGGGGTACTTACCCCTACCATTTCACTAAAAAACTGTCAAAAATGTTAAAAATGACAAGAGACAGTTTTTGACAATTCCTTTATTTAAATGTTTCTTCTTTCTTCTATCTTCCTTCATCTTCTTCTGGTTCTTCTGGTTCTTCCTCCGGCGTTCTCGTCCAGCATTTCCTCCGCGGCGTCTTCTATCTTCTTCTCCTCGGGCCGCTCCGCACCCATGGCATGGGGGGGAGGCTCCCGCTCTCCTCTTCTTCTTTTCTTCCCTTCTTCTCTTCTTCATTTACTTCTCCGGGCCGCTCCGCACTCATGCTGGCATGGAGGGAGGCTCCCGCTGTGTGACGGCGCTCCTCGTCTGACAGTTCTTAAATAACGGGGGGCGGGGCCACCCGGTGACCCCGCCCCCCTCTGACGCACGGGACACGACAGGACTTCCCTGTGGCATTCCCCGTGACGTCACAGGGAAGTCCCGTCAAGTCACTGTGCGTCAGAGGGGGGCGGGGTCACCGGGTGGCCCCGCCCCCCGTTATTTAAGAACTGTCAGACGAGGAGCGCCATCTCACAGTGGGAGCCTCCCTCCATGCCAGCATGGGTGCGGAGCGGCCCGGAGAAGAAAATGAAGAAGAGAAGAAAAGAAAAAGAGAAGAGCGGGAGCCTCCCCCCCATGCCATGGGTGCGGAGCGACCCGAGGAGAAGAAGATAGAAGACGCCGCGGAGGAGATGCTGGACGAGAACGCCGGAGGAAGAACCAGAAGAGCCAGAAGAACCGGAAGAACCAGAAGATGAAGGAAGATAGAAGAAAGAAGAAGCATTTAAATAAAGGAATTGTCAAAAACTGTCTCTTGTCATTTTTAACATTTTCGATAGTTTTTTAGTGAAATGGTATGGGTAAGTACCCCCTTACCATTTCACACAGGGGGGGGAACCGGGATCTGAGGGTCCCCTTGTTAAAGGGGGCTTCCAGATTCCAATAAGCCCCCCGCCTGCAGACCCCCACAACCACTGGCCAGGGTTGTGGGGATGAGGCCCTTGTCCTCATCAACATGGGGACAAGGTGTTTTGGGGGCTACCCCAAAGCACCCTCCCAATGTTGAAGGCATGTGGCCTGGTACAGTTCAGGAGGGGGAGGCCGCACTCTCATCCCCCCCTCTTTTCCTGTGGCCTGCCAGGTTGTGTGCTCGGATAAGGGTCTGGTATGGATTTTTGGGGGGACCCCACGGCGTGTTTTTTTTTTTTTGGCGCGGGGTTCCCCTTAAAATCCATACCAGACCTGAAGGGTCTGGTATGGAATTTAGGGGGAACCCCACGTAATTTTTTTTAAAAATTTTGGCCGGGGTTCCCCTTAATATCCATACCAGACCTGTAGGGCCTGGTATGGAATTTAGGGGGACTCCCACGTCATTTTTTTTTAAATTTTGGTTCGGGGTTCCCCTTTGGGGAATTCCCATGCCGTTTTTATCAATGAACTTCTATGTGTATTGTCGGCAATGCAATAGCCGCGGGTAGTTTTAAATGGCTTTTTTCCTTCAAAATGTCATTTTGCTGTCAGACTGTTCTAAACACGGGAAACATGCGCCCCTTTACAGGCATACTATAGACACCCCCCAGGTACGAAATTTAAAGGAATATTACACTTTTATTGTTTGACTAAGCATTATTAAAATCACTGCTCCTGAAAAAACGTCCGTTTTTAAAACTTTTTTTTGCATTGATCCATGTCCCCTAGGGCAGGACCCAGGTCCCCAAACACTTTTTATGACAATAACTTGCATATTAGCCTTTAAAATTAGCTCTTTTGATTTCTCCCATAGACTTTTAAAGGGTGTTCCGCGGCATTCGAAAAGTTTGCCTCTGTTCCAGCTTGGCTGACGTTGTGTGTGCTTCCGTGCTAACCGGTGGGTGTCGCTGTTACCACTGGCAGGTGTTGGAAAGGCAATGTGTCGAAGTGTATAGATGCTCCTCTGTCTTGGAGACAAGCTCGGTGGAGGTGGTCCTCCAAGTTGCCTTCTGGGAAGAGGGTATTTATGGGACAGACGCCATGTTCTAGGGTTCGTTTTACAGCCACCTGCTGGCCCTCCTGGCTGATAGGTATGCGTTAAGAAGCTACCTCGTGGTCCTCCGATCGGGAGGCCAACGATACAGCGGCGCAGGGGTGGGTCCAGAGGCTTGTCTGGGGTCTACCACCGTGGCCGAGGAACGGTCCTGAGCTGTCGGTCCTGTGTGACGAAGCTGGACAGCTGAGGAGATCCCAGGGGAGGACCCGTCTTGGAGAGATCACGCGGTGAGCTGGTCTATAGAGGGGCCTGGTGACTCGGTTGGAGGACGTATCCAAAAGAAGTAACCATACAGCATAGTGTTGCCGGTTCGGCTTAAAGGTTCAAGCACTGTGACTGACTTTCATTCCAGAAAAATCTGATACATCCTGTGGCAGAGGATCGTGTGGATTTACCCCCCAAAAAATCTGTGGCAGAGACTTTTGATTCGTGCTGTGTACTGGCTGCTAGACCAGTGAGCATTCCACCTAATTGTCTGAATTCTACCAGGACATTTGTCGCTAAGATTCTATAAGAAGATATTTGAGTTTCTCCTGAAAGTTTCCTTTTCTGCCTCTTTCCTGCTACTTCCTAAAGTTTGTTTGTTCAATAAAGCATTGAAAACGTACTCCAGTGTTGGTGCGTGTGTCGCCTAGCAGTAAACTCAACGGAACCCCTAGACCCGGTGCTGGTGAAACAGAGGGAAGCAAAGTGAAGGTAACGGACCCGCTTAAACCAGCAGCTCCACTGTCAGTTATTGCTACAACAATATAAGGCAAACAATAGATTTTATGGTGTCAGTCAGTCAATCCCTGGAACAGCATCTAGGGTTGGTTGGATAGAACACCAGACAATTAAGTAACTTCGGGATGAAAAAGGCAAACCTTTATGAGCAATAACACTTAATTATGCAGAGAATAGTAAACACTGAATAACTGAATATGCAAAGAGGGTTCGCTGGTGGGGAGACTATGGCTAGAAAGGGCTTTACTCAGGGAACCCTAATCCTATAGTGAGGGGTTAAATTCTATTTGGGTAAGTTCACACCATACTAATAATTAAATAAGGGTAGTCCGAGTGTTAGGCCTGAACACGGTCTTCACCAGCACGTTGGAGCTCAGTAGTGTGGTAACAAATCCTCAGGGGGTTTAAAGTGTTTGCTAACTTAAAAAAAAAACTGGATCCTGTCCTTTTAAAGCATGTTATACAGCACAGCGATTGTGCTGTGTAATCCCCCCCCTCGTTACACCTGAAATACCTGGCTGATCCTGCCAGTTTCTTCCCTCCCCCTGTAAACTGACCACGGTTCATTATGGCTGCTGAGCCCTGACACTGTGGTCAGTTTAAGTGCCTCCGTCATCCGCTCTCTCCTGTCTGCGCTCCCCCCTCGACTCCCTACCTGTCAGCATGTGACAGTGCCCCCCCCCCTCGCCCCTCCTGCCGCTGAAGTAATAGTGTTATTTTCATATCAATGCTGTGTCCCCCTGTGTGTGATTTATAAAAGAAAAGCTGATTATACCTCATTTCAGTGTGCTGATCGGCACTCATGTGACCAGCCAGCACTCTCCTCCTTTCCTCATCACACCTGATGTCAGTGGGGGAATCCCGCCCATTGCAGCTGTCAGACGGGGAGAGGAGAGAGTGTCAATGAGCACTCTGAAATTAGGTATAATCAGCATTTTTTTTATAAATCACAAACACACAGGGGGACACAGGATTAGGACACAGAGCGGATGAAATATAAATAGTCAGAGTGGCTTAACAACCACTTTTAGCAGTCAACAAGTAAGAAGGGGGTATAGCAGAAGTGGAAAGTTCCTTTGTAATTCAGGTTATATTGTCTGCATGCAGTGTCCATGTGCTGAGTGTTACTGAAGAAAAGGGGGGTTTGGGGCCTAAGCCCGCTCACCAGATCCTGGAAGTAGTCAGCACACACAGGAAGCGATGCAGGGTCCCCACACCAACTGCTGAAGGTCGGTTAGATGTGGAACACAGTGGACCAGGTCGGCGCCACTGCAAGGTCCACCGATCGCCAGGCAGAAGCAGATGATCTTTTAATGGTGTCCGGTAATGCAGGTTCAACTGTGCAGCAGCAGCTATGGCTCACAGGGTCTTGGTAGACCGTGGTTCCTTCAGTCGGACAGCAGCTTTGACATACCTCCCAATATTTTCAGGTGGGGATGTGGGACACCTACTAGCAAATGTATGTAGGCATGGGACACGTCCCCTGTCACACCACGTGAAAGGAGAATTAACCAAAAAAAAGTTAATTAAATCCACAAGGGCTTTTTTTTTAACCATTACTATTCCTTTATATTGGCTTTTAAAATTTACAAATGCAGCAATTTAGAATTTGGATGAAAGGTTTAGCACTGGGAAACACTTTTTGAAAGCTAGTAAGTGCATTTTAAATACAACTATATGGATCACACCAAAATGAGGGACAAATGAGGGGGAAAGAGAAACAGAGGGACATTGCTCCAAATCAGGGACAGTTGGGAGCTATGGCTTTGATACTCACTGGAATGTCCTGGGAGAAGAGAGTGGGGCACACAGAAAGCAGCTCCTTAAAGGGGTTGTAAACCCTCCTGTTTTTTCACCTTAATGTATCCTATGCATTAAGGTGAAAAAACATCTGACAGTTACTGGCCCCCCAGCCCCCCCGTTTACTTACCTGAGCCCTGGAATGTCCCATGACGAGGACGCGCTGCATCTTTGCCCAGGGTTCTCAGCTCTTGATTGGATAGATTGATAGCAGCGCAGCCATTGGCTCCCACTACTGTCAATCAAATCCAATGACACGGGCACCGGGGGGGGCGGGGCCGAGTCCGGCATTCGGCGGCTATGGATGCCAAATGCTGGACTCAGGAGCACGGCCCATATAGGGTTATCTGATGCGTGGAGGAGCCGAGAGAGCCGCTAGGGGACCCCAGAAAACGACATTCGGGGCCACTCTGTGCAAAACGAGCTGCACAGTTGAGGTAAGTATGACATGTTTGTTATTTTAAAAAAAAATTGAACCTTTAGTATCACTTTAAGTCGCCTTTCCCATGATTCCTCATTCTGTTAGCAGCTTGCTGGGAGGTGTAGGCTAAGGAAGACTCAGATGTCCAGTTATGGTGCATACAGGACTACAAGTCCCATGGTTCCTTGCTTCTTGGCTCAGGATATCATTTAAACAGTCTGAGTGCAACACTAGAGGGAGAAACTAACCTGTCTGCAGTTATGAAGGTAATGTCAACTGCGTCCATGATATTGTAGCTGGCACCTGGCTACATGTATATAATGGTATGGCTCATACACTCCTCTCCTTCACACTTGCCCTTAGTAACTCATTACTTCCATATCTCCCCCTTCTCATCTTTTTATTTATATGTGATTGTATTAACCATTTTCTGTGCAGTCAGTGCGGTTTTATAAATATAATGGTCCTATTCTGAGATGTGACATGTCTCACCCCTCTGGGTTACTCCATTGTGGCAGATCATTACCTCTTGCCATGCAGGTTGGAAGGTGGGGGTGGGGAAGGGGGTAGGTGGGATACTCCAGACTGTTCAGATATTTGATGTACACAACAAACTAACAGGATAGGAAAAGAGAAAAAATGTTTGTCACCTATGAAATGGATTAATGCCATTACCATAAGTCTGGGGTGTAAAAAGATTTGGACTGTGTACTAGGATTGCCACCTGTCCGGGATTCACCCGGACATCCGGGTTTTAGTCCGCCTGAAACCCTGACACAATATTCATACAGGAATGTGGCTCAAAACAAGGCCTGATAGGAGGGTGATGGGGCACTATGTGTACCGCATCAATATTCTCTTTGGAGCGCCCAAAAGTGTCCCAGGTCTGTTACAATCCTATAGTGCAGGGATATGCAATTAGCGGACCTCCAGCTGTTGCAAAACTACAAGTCTCATCATGCCTCTGCCTCTGGGTGTCATGCTTGTGGCTGTCAGAGTCTTGCTGTGCCTCGTGGAATTTGTAGTTCTGCAACAGCTGGAGGTCCGCTAATGGCATATCCCTGCTATAGTGTATACTAAGAAGTTTTTTTTTGCTGTGCGCCGCTAAAGTGTTCGGGTTTGGCTTGAAGAAAAAGTGGCAACCCTACTGTGTACATAAATGATGCTAATTTAAGAACAAGATGAGAGTGCTGGTCATAATCTTGTGATGGAACTGAGGGATACACCTTTGGAGAGAGAACAATTTCACAGTTAACAAACGTAACTGAAGGAACAGAGAAATATTGTGATCAATAAGCGCATTTTGCTGTTCTATCCATAGACAGCAATACATTGTGATGAGTGAGCAATCTTCCTATATGGTGAAGGCAGGTCACAGCGGGTGGTTGTTACTTGTATGGTGAAGGTTGAGAAAGACAATCTGGGACTATTGATTCACTGGACTCTTCACTTGTGATTTTCATCGCACATCAATTGAATTACATTTCAATATTCTTATACAGATACTATTATTAATTGCACGAGTGTTTTATGTGAAATATATGCTTATAATAATTTCTGAGGGCTGCAATTATTGTTATACAGGGTGTAATAATCTGCCCCCTGTCTATTATACAGGGTGTAATAATCATCCCTTCTCTCTATTATATAGGGTGTAATAATTATCCCACCTTCTCTATTATACAGGGTGTAATAATCATCCCCCCTCTCTATTATACAGGGTGTAATAATCTTCCCCCTCTCTATTATACAGGGTGTAATAATCTTCCCCCCTTCTCTATTATACAGGGTGTAATAATCCTCCCCCTCTCTATTATACAGGGTGTAATAATTATACCCCCTCTCTATTATACAGGGTGTAATAATCATCCCCCTTCGCTATTATACAGGGTGTAATAATCCTCCCCCTCTCTATTATACAGGGTTTAATAATCCTCCCCCCTCTCTATTATACAGGGTGTAATAATCACACCCCCTCTCTATTATACAGGGTGTAATAATCATCCCCCTCTCTATTATACAGGGTGTAATAATCACCCCCCTTCTCTATTATACAGGGTGTAATAATCCTCCCCCTCTCTATTATACAGGGTTCAATAATCCTCCCCCCTCTCTATTATACAGGGTGTAACAATCATCTCCATCTCTCTATTATACAGGATGTAATAATCCTCCCCCCTCTCTATTATATGGGGTGTAATAATCCTCCCCCTCTTTATTATACAAGGTGTAATAATCATCCCCCCCTCTCTATTATACAGGGTTCAATAATCCTCCCCCCTCTCTATTATACAGGGTGTAATAATCATCCCACCTTCTCTATTATACAGGGTGTAATATTCATCCCCCCTCTCTATTATACAGGGTGTAATAATCTTCCCCCTCTCTATTATACAGGGTGTAATAATCATCCCCCCTTCTCTATTATACAGGGTGTAATAATCCTCCCCCCTCTCTATTATACAGGGTGTAATAATCATACCCACTCTCTATTATACAGGGTGTAATAATCCTCCCCCCTCTCTATTATACAGGGTGTAATAATTATACCCCCTCTCTATTATACAAGGTGTAATAATCATCCCCCTTCGCTATTATACAGGGTGTAATAATCCTCCCCCTCTCTATTATGCAGGGTTCAATAATCCTCCCCCCTCTCTATTATACAGAGTGTAACAATCATCCCCATCTCTCTATTATACAGGATGTAATAATCCTCCCCCCTCTCTATTATATGGGGTGTAATAATCATCCCCCTCTCTATTATACAGGGTTCAATAATCCTCCCCCCTCTCTATTATACAGGGTGTAATAATCACCCCCCTCTCCATTATAAAGGGTGTAATAATCATACCCCCTCTCTATTATACAGGGTGTAATACCCACCCCCCTCTCCATTATAAGGGGTGTAATAATCATACCCCCTCTCTATTATACAGGGTGTAATAATTTTCTCCTTTCTCTCATACAGTCTCTTTACTCACTTAGACCTGGTCACCGCGTGGATGTGGTGGGCTTCATTCCACATGGCTCTAAAAGGTAGGTGAAGATTCTATCCTCGACTACTTATTGTACAATATATGTTTGCTCTCTGTATAATACTGATGTAGCACCCTGGGGTTTAGTCAGGGAGCTCCTCACAAATATACTTGCCAAGAATAGTTATCTTAGCCGATTGATAGAGATCTAATGATTTCTACCTAAGTTTGGCCTTGTTGCACTTTTCTCTTCTACCACTAGGTGTCCGGTTACTTGGTGGTACTAGATATGAGAAGGGCAACTCAAGGTCAGGTTATGAGTATATGGTTATCTCAGCCAATGGGCAGGGGTTTTCTTGAATCCCTTGTCCTGCTGGGAGTACCTATATATTCGGGTGGAGTCAGGTGATCTATGTTCTGTGCCACCTGGGCGGCTGTCTGGGTAGACGTGTGTCGTAGGTCCTGGGCTGCTAGGCTGGATATTGGGCCTATCCCGGGGGGCATCTGGCTGCCAGGTTGTGTGAGATCCAGAAGTAATGCCGCGTACACACGACCGGACTTTCCGTCAGAAAAGGTCTGACGGAATCATTCCATTGGACATTCCGATCATGTGTGGGCTTCATCGGACTTTTTTTTTTTAAATTCTGGCGGACCTAGAAATATTACATGTTTTAAATCTTTCCGACGGAATTAATTCCTATCGGGAAAACCGTTCGTCTGTATGCTATTCCGACAGACCAAAAATGACGCAAGGGCAGCTATTGGCTACTGGCTATTGTGCAAACAATAAACCAAAATCGTAAACCCTGCGCCTGCTCAAAATTTAGCAGCCGACACAACAAATAGATAATTTGTTCAAAATCACATGTGCATCAAAGTATAGCGCTATAGTATTGCGTTAAATAGCCTCAAATAATTTCAACGTAAAACTGTGAAAATTATATATACCGTATTTATCGGCGTATAACACACACTTTTTTCCCCTTAAAATCAGGGGAAAGTCGTGGGTGTGTGTTATACGCCGATCCCCGCTATCGCTATGTGAATGTCGCCGCCGACATTCACATAGCGAGTAGTTTTAAATATGGCGCCACGGAGTTCGGAGAGACTCGGCAGTGCTGAACGAGCGCCGCCGAAATCACAGAGCCGAGATACACATAGTCGAGTGTATTCGGCTCTTTCCGGCGCCGCTCACAGTCGCGCCCAGTCCCGCCATTGGACCTGTGTTATGTCCATCATAACTGGGGACTGGGCGGGACTGTGAGCGGCGCTGGAAAGAGCCGAATACACTCGACTATGTGTATCTCGGCGGCGTTCGTTCAGTTCCGCCGGCGCAGAGTCCCTCCGAACTCCGCGGCGCCATATTTAAAACTACTAGCATGTGTATGTCGGCGGCGGTGGCAGGCGGTAGGCATGGACACTGGGGACAAGGCTGCACTGGGGACAAGGCTGCACTGGGGACAAGGCTGCACTGACAAGACTGCACTGACAAGACTGCACTAGGGACAAGGCTGCACTAAAAGTTCATTGATAAAAACGGCATAGAAATTCCCCACAGGGGAACCCCGAACCAAAATCTAGAAAAAAAATGATGTGGGGGTCCCCCTAAAATCCATACCAGGCCCTTCAGGTCTGGTATGGATATTAAGGGGAACCCCGGCCAAACTAAAAAAAAATGGCGTGGGGTCCCCCTCAAAATCTATACCAGACCCTTCAGGTCTGGTATGGATTTTAAGGGGAACCCCGCGCAAATTTTTTTTTAAAAATGGCGTGGGGTCCCCCCAAAAATCCATACCAGACCCTTATCCGAGTACGCAACCTGGCAGGCTGCAGGAAAAGAGGGGAGACGAGAGAGCGCCCCCCTCTCCTGAACCGTACCAGGCCACACAAGGGCCTCATCCCCACAACCCTTGCCCGGTGGTTGTGGGGGTCTGCGGGCGGGGGGCTTATCGGAATCTGGATCTGGGGTAGGGGTACAAAAGCACCCCTACCATTTCACTAAAAAAACTGTCAAAAATGTTAAAAATGACAAGAGACAGTTTTTGACAATTCCTTTATTTAAATGCTTCTTCTTTCTTCTATCTTCTTTCTTCTATCTTCTATTACATAGTTACATAGTAGGTGAGGCTGAAAAAAGACACAAGTCCATCAAGTCCAACCCATGTGTGTGATTATGTGTCAGTAAAACATTATATATCCCTGTATGTTGCGGTCATTCAGGTGCTTATCTAATAGTTTCTTGAAGCTATCAATGCTCCCCGCTGAGACCACTGCCTGTGGAAGAGAATTCCACATCCTTGCTGCTCTTACAGTAAAGAACCCTCTACGTAGTTTAAGGTTAAATCTATCTTCTATCTTCCTTTGGTTTCTTCCTCCATCTTCTTCTTCTTCTGGTTCTTCTGGTTCTTCCTCCGGTGTTCTCGTCCGGCATCTTCCTCCACGGTGTCTTCTTCCCTTCTTCTCCTCGGGCCGCTCCACATCCATGATGGCATGGAGGGAGGCTCCCGCTGTGTGACGCTTCTCCTCTTCTGACGGTTCTTAATTAACATGGGGCGGGGTCACCGGGTGGCCCTGCCCCTCTTACGCACAGGGACTTGGCGGGGACTTCCCTGTGGCATTCCCTGTGACGTCAGAAGGGGGCGGGGTTACGTAACAGGTGACCCCGCCCCCTCTGATGTCACGGGGAATGCCACAGGGAAGTCCCAGTCAAGTCCCCGTGCGTCAGAGGGGAGCGGGGTCACCGGGTGGCCCCGCCCCCCGTTATTTTGGACCTGTCGGAAGAGGAGAAGCGTCACACAGCGGGAGCCTCCCTCCGTGCCATCATGGATGCGGAGCGGCCCGAGGAGAAGAAGAGAAGAAGACGCCGCAAAGGAAGATGCCGGACGAGAACACCGGCGGAAGAACCAGAAGAACCAGGAGAAGATGGAGGAAGAAACCGAAGGAAGATAGAAGAAAGAAGATAGAAGAAAGAAGCATTTAAATAAAGGAATTGTCAAAAACTGTCTCTTGTCAGTTTTAACATTTTTGACAGTTTTTTTAGTGAAATGGTAGGAGTACTTTTATACCCCCTTACCATTTCACACAGGGGGGAGGGCCGGGATCTGGGGGTCCCCTTGTTAAAGGGGGCTTCCAGATTCCGATAAGCCTCCCACCCGCAGACTCCCACAACCACCAGGCAAGGGTTGTGGGGATGAGGCCCTTGTCCCCATTAACATGGGGGCAAGGTGTTTTGGGGGGCTACCCCAAAGCACCCTCCCAATGTTGAGGGCATGTGGCCTGGTACGGTTCAGGAGGGGGGGCGCTCTCTCGTCCCCCCCTCTTTTTCTGCGGCCTGCCAGGTTACGTGCTCGGATAAGGGTCTGGTATGGATTTTTTGGGGGACCCCACGCCATTTTTTTAAAAATTTTGGCCGGGGTTCACCTTAATACCCATACCAGACCTGAAAGGCCTGGTATGGAATTTAGGGGGACCCCCATGTCATTTTTTTTTTAAATTTTGGTTTGGGTTTCCCCTGTGGGGAATTCCCATGCTGTTTTTATCAATAAACTTTTATGTGTATTGTCGGACCGGCAATTCATTAATAGCCGCAAGTAGTTTTAAATGACTTTTCTTCCTTTGAAATGTCGTTTTGCTGTCAGACTGTTCTAAACACGGGAAACATGCGCCCCTTTACAGGAATACTATAGACACCCCCCAGGTACGAAATTTAAAGGAATATTACACTTTTATTGTTTCACTTTAAGCATTATTAAAATCACTGCTCCCGAAAAACGGCCGTTTTTAAAACTTTTTTTTGCACTGATCCATGTCCCCTGGGGCAGGACCCAGGTCCCCAAACACTTTTTATGACAATACCATACATATAAGCCTTTAAAATTAGCACTGTTGATTTCTCCCATAGACTTTTAAAGGGTGTTCCGCGGCTTTCGAATTTGCCGCGAACACCCCAAATTGTTCACTGTTCAGCGAACTGGCGAACAGCCGATGTTTGAGTCGAACATGAGTTTGACTCGAACTCGAAGCTCATTCCTACTAGCAGGATATCGACTCAGTGTAGTCCTTTCTATGGCACAGCGAGGCATTTGTTTCTGATAAACTCGCCCCTTTAGTTATTTAACCAATTGACAACTGGGCACTTAAACCCCCCTCCTGCCCAGACAAATTTTCAGCTTTCAGTGCTCTCACACTTTGAATGACAATTACTCAGTCATGTAATACTGTACCCAAATTAATTTTTGTCCTTTTCTTAATACAAATAGAGCTTTATTTTGGTGGTATTTGATCACCTCTGGGTTTTTTCTTTTTTGCTCTATAAATGAAAAAAGACCGAAAATGTTGAAAGAAAACCCACATTTTTCTTTGTTTCTGTGATAAAATTTTGCAAATTATTAATTTTTCTTCATAAATTTTGGCCACAATTTATACTGCTTTGGTTAAAAATAACCCAAATTAGTGGATATTATTTGGTCTTTGTGAAAGTAGAGTCTACAAGCTGTGGTGCAAATCATAAAAAATTGATCACACCTGATGTACTGACGGCCCATCTCATTTCTTGCGACCCAAACAAGTCAGGAAAGTACAAATACCCCCCAAAATGACCCCTTTTTTGAAAATAGACATTCCAAGGTATTTAGTAAGATTCATGGTGAGGTTTTTGATGTCATATTTTTTCCCACAATTCTTTGCAAAATTATTTTTTTTTCCAACAAAATTGTCATAGTAATAGGTTATTTCTCTCACATGGCATGGGTATACCACAAATGACAACCCAAAATACATTCTGCTACTCCTCCTGAGTATTACGATACCACATGTGTGGGGCTTTTCCACAGCCTAGCCACATAGAGAGGCCCAACATGCAGGGAGCACCATCACATGTTCTAAGAGCATAAATGACACATCTAACTTGTTGACTATTATATTTTTGAAGGCCCTGGAGCACCAGGACAATGACACTGATGTGGCACTGATGACAGATGACACTAATACATGGCATTGATAACATGTGACACTGATAACAGATGGCACTAATATGTGGCACTGATGACACGTGGCACTGATGACAGGTGGCACTAATACGTGGCACGGATGACAGATGGCACTAATACGTGGCACTGATGACAGATGGCACTGATACGTGGCACTGATGACACGTGACACTGATAACAGATGGCACGTGAGACTGACAGGTGGCACTGATGACAGATGGCACTGATACGTGGCACTGATGACACATGACACTGATAACAGATGGCACGTGACACAGACAGGTGGCACTGGAGGCAGGGGGTACTGGAGACAGGTGGCACTGGGGACAGATGGCACTGGGGACAGATGGCACTGATAGGTGGCACTGGGGACAGATGGTGCTGATAGGTGGCACTGGGGACAGATGGCGCTGATAGGTGGCACTGGGGACAGATGGCACTGATAGGTGAAACTGGGGACAGATGTCGCTGATAGCTGGCACTGGGGACAGTTGGCACTAACAGGTGGCACTGGGGACAGATGGCACTGTAGGCACTGTGTTGTGTTAGTGTGGCAATGTAATGTGTTATTTTTTCACTGACGCTGCAGCAGGAAGCTCTCCCTCCTCACACGCGGTCTCTGTGTGAGGAGGGAGAGCCGGCGATGAGAGATGATCTCATATATTTACATATGAGATCATTTCTCATTGGACACTCGGATCGAGCGCTAAATGGCCGATGTGATTGGCCATTTAGCATGATCTGTGATTGGCTGTGTCCAAGGGACACGGCCAACACAGATCTCCTCCGATGCGCACCCGTGCCCTCCCGGCAATTGGGTGCTGCGCTGTAGCCGTCTTTCATCTATAGCGCGGGCGCAAAGTGGTTAAGAACTGTCAGACGGCGGAAACGTACTTTTTTTTTCTTTTTTCGAGTTGGCGGTGAAGTCGTGATTGACGTTGGATCTACACTGGGGGGGGCATTTTTAAAATGTTGTTTTACTTTTTTTTCCGTCTTTTTTTTACACTATGCATTTTTTTGGGGGGGGGAGATGAGTAGGGTTCAGGGGGGGGCTTCTTCGTTCCCTCACTTTCCTGACATGCTAGGCTGCATGCTCAGATAAGGGTCTGGTATGGTTTTTGGGGGGGGAACACCACACCATTTTTTTAAAAACATTTTGGCTTGAGGGCTCCCTTAAAAATCCATACCAGATCCAAAGGGGCTGATATGGATTGGTGAGGGGGGGGCACATCAGTTTTTTTTTATTGCTGGAAATTCTTTTTTTTTTACATTAAGCTGTCAGTGGAGAACCCCGATGACAGGTGATGACTTACCAGCTATTAAGGACGCGGCGGCAACTTGCTCCTTAATGCCTTGCCTATTTAATAATGTAAATAAATATGCCGGCCAGTTTATTAGCTAACTGTCACATTGGCTTCCTTGGCCAAAAACAATAGGAGGGTTTGTTTCAACTTTAAGGGGAAACGTACGGCTTTGCAAATGGAGCCCACTAAACTGATTCAATCAATATTAGCACAGACTTCACTTTGTTGGATATCTATAAGGACATACTGTATAAAATACTACAATATACACGGGATTGTGGATTAAAGATATTAAGTTGCAGATAATATTCTATATTGGAGCACGTTATTGTTTTTGGATTAAGATTTTGCACATAACTTCACTCATTTTATGTTTATTTTATTTTTTATTAACAGCGCAGCATCACTTGATTCTATTTTACATGACACATAGTTGTGGGAACACCGTTTAGTGCTTTTGCAGCAGCTATTACAATGTAATAATTACATGGTAAGTGATTGTTTGCAATACGCACTAGACATATATTACTGGTAGCTAGGGATGAGCTTCGAGTTCGAGTCGAACTCATGTTCTACTCGAACATTGGCTGTTCGCAAGTTCGCCGAACAGCGAACAATTTGGGGTGTTCGCGGCAAATTCGAATGCCGCGGAACACCCTTTAAAAGTCTATGGGAGAAATCAAAAGTGCTAATTTTAAAGGCTTATATGCAAGTTATTGTCATAAAAAGTGTTTGGGGACCCGGGTCCTGCCCCAGGGGACATGGATCAATGCAAAAAAAAGTTTTAAAAACGGACGTTTTTTCAGGAGCAGTGATTTTATTAATGCTTAAAGTCAAACAATAAAAGTGTAATATCCCTTTAAATTTCGTACCTGGGGGGTGTCTATAGTATGCCTGTAAAGGGGCGCATGTTTCCTGTGTTTAGAACAGTCTGACAGCAAAATGACATTTGGAAGGAAAAAACTCATTTAAAACTACCCGCGGCTATTGCATTGCCGACAATACACATAGAAGTTCATTGATAAAAACGGCATGGGAATTCCCCACAGGGGAACCCCGAACCAAATAAAAAAAAAAAAAAATGATGTGGGGGTCCCCCTAAATTCCATACAAGGCCCTTCAGGTCTGGTATGGATATTAAGGGGAACCCCAGCCAAAATTTAAAAAAAAAATTGACGTGGGGTTCCCCCTAAATTCCATACCAGACCCTTCAGGTCTGGTATGGATTTTAAGGGGAACCCCGCGCCAAAAAAAAAAAAAAAAAACGGCGTGGGGTCCCCCTAAAAATCCATACCAGACCCTTATCCGAGCACGCAACCTGGCAGGCCGCAGGAAAAGAGGGGGGGACGAGAGTGCGGCCCCCCCCTCCTGAACCGTACCAGGCCACATGCCCTCAACATTGGGAGGGTGCTTTGGGGTAGCCCCCCAAAACACCTTGTCCCCATGTTGATGAGGACAAGGGCCTCATCCTCACAACCGTGGCCGGTGGTTGTGGGGGTCTGCGGGCGGGGGGCTTATCGGAATCTGGAAGCCCCCTTTAACAAGGGGACCCCCAGATCCCGGCCCCCCCCTGTGTGAAATGGTAAGGGGGTACTTACCCCTACCATTTCACTAAAAAACTGTCAAAAATGTTAAAAATGACAAGAGACAGTTTTTGACAATTCCTTTATTTAAATGCTTCTTCTTTCTTCTTTCTTCCTTCATCTTCTTCTTCTTCTGGTTCTTCTGGCTCTTCTGGTTCTTCCTCCGGCGTTCTCGTCCAGCATCTTCTCCGCGGCGTCTTCTATCTTCTTCTCCTCGGGCCGCTCCGCACCCATGGCATGAGGGGAGGCTCCCGCTCTTCTCTTCATCTTCTTCTCTTCTTCATCTTCTTCTTCATCTTCTTCTTCTTCTTCTCTTCTTCCTTCTTCTCTTCTTCATGTCTTCTGCGGACCGCTCCGCAGCCATGCTGGCATGGTGGGAGGCTCCCGCTGTGTGACGGCGTCTCTTGGTCTGACGGTTCTTAAATAACGGGGGGCGGGGCCACCCGGTGACCCCGCCCCCCTCTGACGCACGGTGACATGACGGGACTTCCCTGTGACGTCACGGGGAATGCCACAGGGAAGTCCCGTCATGTCACCGTGCGTCAGAGGGGGGCGGGGTCAACGGGTGGCCCCGCCCCCGTTATTTAAGAACCGTCAGACGAAGAGACGCCGTCACACAGCGGGAGCCTCCCTCCATGCCACAGCATGGATGCGGAGCGGCCCGCAGAAGACATGAAGAAGAGAAGAAGGAAGAAGAGATGAAGAAGAAGATGAAGAAGAAGATGAAGAAGAGAAGAAGATGAAGAGAAGAGCGGGAGCCTCCCCCCCCATGCCATGGGTGCGGAGCGGCCCGAGGAGAAGAAGATAGAAGACGCCGCGGAGAAGATGCTGGACGAGAACGCCGGAGGAAGAACCAGAAGAGCCAGAAGAACCAGAAGAAGAAGAAGATGAAGGAAGAAAGAAGAAGCATTTAAATAAAGGAATTGTCAAAAACTGTCTCTTGTCATTTTTAACATTTTTGACAGTTTTTTAGTGAAATGGTAGGGGTAAGTACCCCCTTACCATTTCACACAGGGGGGGGGCTGGGATCTGGGGGTCCCCTTGTTAAAGGGGGCTTCCAGATTCCGATAAGCCCCCCGCCCGCAGACCCCCACAACCACCGGCCACGGTTGTGAGGATGAGGCCCTTGTCCTCATCAACATGGGGACAAGGTGTTTTGGGGGGCTACCCCAAAGCACCCTCCCAATGTTGAGGGCATGTGGCCTGGTACGGTTCAGGAGGGGGGGGGCCGCACTCTCGTCCCCCCCTCTTTTCCTGCGGCCTGCCAGGTTGCGTGCTCGGATAAGGGTCTGGTATGGATTTTTAGGGGGACCCCACGCCGTTTTTTTTTTTTTTTTTGGCGCGGGGTTCCCCTTAAAATCCATACCAGACCTGAAGGGTCTGGTATGGAATTTAGGGGGAACCCCACGTCAATTTTTTTTTTTAATTTTGGCTGGGGTTCCCCTTAATATCCATACCAGACCTGAAGGGCCTTGTATGGAATTTAGGGGGACCCCCACATCATTTTTTTTTTTTTGGTTCGGGGTTTCCCTGTGGGGAATTCCCATGCCGTTTTTATCAATGAACTTCTATGTGTATTGTCGGCAATGCAATAGCCGCGGTAGTTTTAAATGTGTTTTTTCCTTCAAAATGTCATTTTGCTGTCAGACTGTTCTAAACACGGGAAACATACGCCCCTTTACAGGCATACTATAGACACCCCCCAGGTATGAAATTTAAAGGGATAATTACACTTTTATTGTTTGACTTTAAGCATTATTAAAATCACTGCTCCTGAAAAAACGGCCGTTTTTAAAACTTTTTTTTGCATTGATTCATGTCCCCTGGGGCAGGACCCAGGTCCCCAAACACTTTTATTGACAATAACTTGCATATTAGCCTTTAAAATTAGCACTTTTGATTATTCATGTTCGTGTCCCATAGACTTTAACGGTGTTCGCGTGTTCGAACAAATTTTTTTCCTGTTCGCATGTTCTGGTGCGAACCTAACAGGGGGGTGTTCGGCTCATCCCTACTGGTAGCACAGGAGTACACTTTATTAATATTTTTTTTAATATTTTGGCTCAGATATTTTTTTAAGGCACTTTTTTTTCCGGGGGGACCTCAAAGCACTTTATCTGCAGTTGGGGCAGATATCTTGGGTGATTTTTGGAAAGTGTAAACATAATTTGCTATCAGGAACTATCATTAAAAGTGTCAGAAGTCCCTCTGAAACTCAATGGGAGGATCACTGGTGAATGACTCGAATATTATATCCAACAAGGTCAGCTGAGCGAAATAATCATTTTTTTATGTATTTCTAGGTTCAACATAAACTTGGGAAAAGATGGTAGAAATTTAGTGATACACTGTGATGTTCGATTTGACCATCTTGGAGACAAGAGCAAAATAGTCTTGAACTCAATGAAGGACGGTGTCTGGGGAACTGAGCAGAAGGAAAGTCTCTTCCCCTTCCAGATGGGATTAGAGACCAAGGTACGTCTACACTGGGAGGGGTGGGACAGATGTTGGATGGGGCAAAGTGATATCACTGTTCATGTTGGACGCATTGAGGGGTTATTTACTAAAACTGGAGAGTACAAAATCTGGTGCAGCTGTGCATGGGAGCCAATCAGCTTCTAACTTCAGCTTGTTCAATTAAAGTGGATGTAAACCCGAAAAAAAAAAAAAAAACTGTAGAGTATAAGATTTCCTATCATTTGAGCCTAGTCTTGCCACACAGAGTTAATCCATCTCTGAGCAATCCCCTTTTATTTTTCATTGAGAGAAATCTTGACAAACTGAGAATAACTTTGTCAAATCCTCCCCCTTGCTGTGAGTGACAAGTGATTTATATCTCGTGCTTCAGCCTAAGAGACATGCAGTATTTTTTAATTCCCTCCCCCACTCCTTTCTTCAGCAGCTCTGCAAGGATTGGCTGTTCCACACCTCAGCATGATTTGGCATGCTGAAGTCATGTGGTTACTTTCCTTTCTTTTCACTGGATGTTAGATCATAGCAGAAGTTCAGCAGAAGTTCAGTGTTAGAAATACACATATTGACAAGGGGAGTGTAGAGGTGGGCGGGGAGTCTACTGACATCACAACTCCACCCACTGAGCTCCAGACAACAGACCCGCCCACAGAATCTGCAGTTTTTTTCAGGTCTAATAACAGACAGAGGGGAGACATTTGACAGGTAAGGATACATGCAGGAGGCATGTATATCCTTAAAGATAACCACTATGGCAGTAGTTTAGAAAGGATGACATTGGGTTTACATCCACTTTAACCACTTCAGCCCCGGAAGGATTTACCCCCTTCCTGACCAGAGCACTTTTTACAATTTGGCACTGCGTCGCTTTAACTGCTAATTGTTCGGTCATACAATGCTGTACCCAAAGGAAATTTGCGTCCTTTTCTTCCCACAAATAGAGCTTTCTTTTGATGGTATTTGATTACCTCTGCCGTTTTTATTTTTTGAGCTATACACGGAAAAAGACCGAAAATTTTGAAAAAAAATGATTTTTTCTACTTTTTGTTCTAAAAAAAATCCAATAAACTCAATTTTAGTCATACATTTAGGCCAAAATGTATTCGGCCACATGTCTTTGGTAAAAAAAATGTCAATAAGCGTATATTTATTGGTTTGCGCAAAAGTTATAGCGCCTACAAACTAGGGTACATTTTCTGGAATTTACACAGCCTTTAATTTATGACTGCCTATGTCGTTTCTTGAGGTGCTAAAATGGCAGGGCAGTACAAAACCCCCACAAATGACCCCATTTTGGAAAGTAGACACCCCAAGCTATTTGCTTTGAGGCATGTTGAGTCCATGGAATGTTTTATATTTTGACACAAGTTGCGGAAAAGTGACACATTTTTTATTTTTTTTTGCACAAAGTTGTCACTAAATGATATATTGCTCACACAGGCCATGGGCATATGTGGAATTGCACCCCAAAATACATTTAGCTACTTCTCCTGAGTACGGGAATACCACATGTGTGGGACTTTTTGGGAGCCTAGCCGCGTACGGGCCCCCGAAAACCAATCACCGCCTTCAGGATTTCTAAGGGTGAAAATTTTTGATTTCACTCTTCACTGCCTATCACAGTTTCGGAGGCCATGGAATGCCCAGGTGGCACAAACCCCCCCCCCCCAAATGACCTTATTTTGGAAAGTAGACACCCCAAGCTATTTGCTGAGAGGCATGGTGAATATTTTGCAGCTCTCATTTGTTTTTGAAAATAAAGAAAGACGAGAAAATAATTTTTTCTTTTCCTTTTTTTAATTTTCAAAACTTTGTGACAAAAAGTGAGGTCTGCAAAATACTCACTATACCTCTCAGCAAATAGCTTGGGGTGTCTACTTTCCAAAATGGGGTCATTTGGGGGGGGTTTTGCCACCTGGGCATTCCATGGCCTCCGAAACTGTGATAGGCAGTGAAGAGTGAAATCAAAAATTTACGGCCTTAGAAAGCCTGAAGGCGGTGCTTGGTTTTCGGGGTCCCGTACGCGGCTAGGCTCCCAAAAAGTCTCACACATGTGGTATCCCCGTACTCAGGAGAAGCAGCAGAATGTATTTTGGGGTGTAATTTCACATATCCCCATGGCATGTTTGAGCAATATATCATTTAGTGACAACTTTGCGCAAAAAAAAAATAAAAAAAATAAAAAATTGTCTTTTTCCCGCAACTTGTGTCACAATATAAAATATTCCATGGACTCGACATGCCTCTCAGCAACTAGCTTGGGGTGTCTACTTTCCAAAATGGGGTCATTTGGGGGGTTTTGAACTGTTCTGGCATTTTATGCACAACATTTAGAAGCTTATGTCACACATCACCCACTCTTCTAACCACTTGAAGACAAAGCCCTTTCTGACACTTTTTGATTACATAAAAAAATAATTTTTTTTTGCAAGAAAATTACTTTGAACCCCCAAACATTATATATTTTTTTAAAGCAAATGCCCTACAGATTAAAATGGTGGGTGTTTCATTTTTTTTTTTCACACAGTATTTGCGCAGCAATTTTTCAAACGCATTTTTTGGGGAAAAAAACACACTTTTTTACATTTTAATGCACTAAAACACACTATATTGCCCAAATGTTTGATGAAATAAAAAAGATGATCTTAGGCCGAGTACATGCATACCAATACTTTACAGGTTACCACTTTAGATTTACAGAGGAGGTCTACTGCTAAAATTACTGCCCTTGATCTGACGTTTGCGGTGATACCTCACAAGCATGGTGCAATTGCTGTTTACATTTGACGCCAGACCGACGCTTGCGTTCGCCTTAGCGCGAGAGCAGGGGGGACAGGGGTGCTTTTTTTTTTTTTTTTTTTTTCTTTATTATTATTATTTTTATTATTTTTTTATCTTATTTTTAAACTGTTCCTTTCATTTTTTTTTTTAAATCATTTTTATTGTTATCTCAGGGAATGTAAATATCCCCTATCATAGCAATAGGTAGTGACAGGTACTCTTTTTTGAAAAAATTGGGGTCTATTAGACCCTAGATTTCTCCTCTGCCCTCAAAGCATCTGACCACACCAAGATCGGTGTGATAAAATGCTTTCCCAATTTCCCAATGGTGCTGTTTACATCCGGCGAAATTTAAGTCATAAAATGCTCATAGCTTCCAGGTTTCTTAGGCCATAGAGATGTTTGGAGCCACTCTGGTCTCTGATCAGCTCTATGGTCAGCTGGCTGAATCACCGGCTGCATTTTCAGGTTCCCTGTTGAGACAGGAGAGCCAGAGAAAAACACGGAAGACGTTGGGGGGGGGGGCATTCCCTCCCACTGCTTGTAAAAGCAGTCTAAAGGCTAATTAGCCGCTAGGATTGCTTTTACCTGAAAGCCGACCGCTGGCTGAAAAGAATGATACCAAGATGATACCTAAACCTGCAGGCATCATTCTGGTATAACCACTCAAAGTCGTGCATGGCTTACCTGAAGACAAAAAAATGGTTAACAATAAAGCACAGTAAACGATAATAGCGGGTGTCACGCCTATATCCGCGCTTGCTGCAGACACAACATCTTTTTTGGGGGGTTCGTTGGGTAGGGGTACTCGGGAGGACATAAAGAAAATGCCTCTCATGCAGCCGACTGCATTTGGTTGGGGATGTGAATGGGGGAAGTACGGGCGCTGCAGAAGCGGTGGGTTCCCAATTAGGATTGGCGAATGCAGCAGGAAGGGCACTATGGGCACGACGGGCCTGTGTTTGTCTTTTTGGTGGCAGCGGGACACTACTTGTGCTTGCCACCTCAACAGCTTGAACTGCACTTATGGGACTCTCCACGTCACCACGTGTTACTGCAGTGCTGGTTTGACTACGACCGGGGTGTACTAGGCCGCTGGCGCTTGCCAGTTCACCAAAACGCTACCAAAAAAAACTGTTAGCGATTGCAGGGATCAGGCCTGACTCTGCGAACGCTGCAGTTATGCGTTTAGTGTTTTGTAAGTGACAGTGATCGATCGATACTGCACTTGGGTGGGCTGGGCCGGGCGGAGGGGAAAAACGCAGGTGCTAGCGGGTATCTGGGCTGATCCCACTAACACTGCGTTTTTGTGAACCCTAAACTGCTGGGGACGCCAGTATAGATCTGATCAGATATTGATCCGTTCAGATACTATACCACTAAGGGAGGCGTATGCTGCGTGCGTGGGTGTTAGCGGTACTGGCGCTAAGCTGACGCTGCCTGGGGCGACGCATATCACCGCCGGGCGATCAGGGGGCTAAACCTTTATTCGGTAATAAACGGCGAGTGCCCTGACACTATAAAAAATAAACGAACTAACCAGCGTCACCCGTAACGGTTATACGGTGATCAGTGGTGAAAGGGTTAACTAGGGGGCAATCAAGTGGTTAAAACATTTATTAGGTAGTATATGGGGGTCCCTGTCGCTATAAAACGCTGACGGCGAACCTCAATATTTACCTCCCTAACTAGCGTCACCAGCGACACTAATACAGCGATCAGAAAAATGATCGCTTAGCGACACTGGTGACGGGGGGTGATCAAGGGGTTAAAACTTTATTAGGGGGGGTTAGTGGGGTACCCTAGACCTAAAGGGGGCTAACACTCACTGCCCTACCACTTCTAACTGTCACAAACTGACACCAATCAGTAATCAGAAAAAAAAAATAAAATACTGCTTGGTGTCAGTTTGTGACGGGGGGGTGATTGGGGGGGGATCGGGGGGGGGGGGTCGGGGGTGTTTTATGTGCCTGGCATGTTCTACTGTGTGTGTGTGTGTTTTGTGCACTTACATGTCTTCTCTCCTCGGCACTGGAACGGAAACTGCCGAGCCGAGGAGAGATGACATCACATCCTCTGCCTGTGTGTACTACACACAGGCAGGGGAGGATTCCAATTGGCTGGGAGCTTTCGAGAAGGAGGGGCACGATCGGATGGTCTCCCCCTCGCCTCTCAACGCTCCCAGTCACATGCCGACCGCCGCTGGCACTGGGGGGGGGTCCGATCGGACCCCCCGCCCGCGGGAGGCAGATCACGTATGGGTACGTGATTCTGCCTGCCCGTGCCATTCTGCCGCAGTATATCTGCGTTAGGCGGTCGGCAAGTGGTTAAGCTTTGACAAAAAAAAACTGGAAGCTGATTGGTTTCTTTGCAGAGCTGCACCAGATTTTACACTCTCCAGTATTAGTAAACCCCATAAAATTGTCCCTAGTATATGTATGAATGTGAGTTAGGGGACCTTAGGTTGTAAGCTCCTTGAGGGTAGTGACTGATATGAATGTACAATGTATATGTAAAGCACTGTGTAAATTGAGGGCGCTATATAAGTACCTGAAACAAATAAATAAATAATATCCATCCACGAAAGGTTCAGTAGGCAGCCAGTGGCGGCTCAGGTGAAGGGTATAAAGGCTTTGCTATGATGGTCGCCCCTTCAGCTCATTCCATGAAGGATGAGAACCTCCCACATAGAAAGATCCAATGGATTCCAACATACATTGTGTGCCATGATATACCGCCTAGTGCATGATTGCTGTTGGTCAGATCACTGATTGTCAGAATTATCGGCTTGTGAAATTTTTCATGTAACATTTCATCTCTATTTTGTGTATGCATCTGTTATTGGAAATGTTCTGTTTGTGAGATGATTATTATAGGAAGAGGGAATGGGGATCAGGAAATCCCTGATATGGAATGTCACTATAAGGTCCTCTGTAAAGGCTCAATTTGGGGAAAAGAAAAAAAGAGGGGCAAGTGGGACTTTAAATGAAGCATGTCAATTGAAAGTATAATAATGAATACATGTGACTAGGTAAAATGATTGAATTTAATTTTCCTATCTTTTCTCACGTGCATTTTTATGCATTCAATTTACTTCCATTCCCCCTTATTATCCCATTTTTCACACATTTACTTTCTCGGATGCACCAAGTACACATTTCTTTCAGTCATTTTATCCATCCAACACGTTCAACTCTAGATTCACTTTCCTTGACACATCCCATTTTCTTGAATTTTCTGCAGATTTTCCCATTTACAACTCATTGACCAGTATATTGAGGGCTCAGGAATCAGTCGGCTGTGGTTTCTCCTGGCCCACCCTCCAATCACTTTGGGAGGATGGTCAGTGCCCTGCCTCAACCCCAGTTGAGACGGTTATATCTCACACCCTAACAGATTCCATTGCTGGTAACTCTCCTTGACTTTTGGGCAATTTTGTAAGTAGCTTCTCTATTCAAAGTAGACAATTTGGATATCTCTGATATAATTTTCTCTATTAGCCAGAGGTTCCACATGTATCAATATTTATGATATTCCTTTGTTTTTCTCAGTTAAATTATGCTTCCCACCCCTGATGACTGGCAAGAAGCCAAGAAACGCGTCGGGTTCTCAAACTAAGGATGCCCTATCAAGCCTAATCACATTCCTGACATTTATCAATTTTTTATCGAGTTTTCTCATTTCATGCGATTTTGTGATTTTGATTGGCGATTTTAATTCATGTATTTCTGTTATGAATTGCATATATGTATGTCCATTGATTTGTTTACACTACTGAGTCTTCAATGATTGTTACTGCTAAATATGCTTATATATCAATTCATGCGACTATGTCTGTATCTATACTACTTTATTGGTACTGTATGCCTCAAAATCATGGACTACTCCTAGGGGTTATTGACTATAAATTAAATCCAATCATTTTACCTACTCACATGTATTCATTATTATACTTTCAATTGACATGCTTCATTTAAAGTCCCACTTGCCCCTCTTTTTTTCTTTTATATATTGACCCGGGATGGAAGCATGCCATTGATATTTAGTTATGCGACTGGTCACTTTCTTCTGTTTATAGCTCAATCTGGGGAGTAGTGAGGGGAGAGGGGCTGGCCGGGAACTGAAGCTCATCAGCATCATGGTACAAATCTGTTATGGAGAGACCAATGTGTGTGCTGGGGATGGGATACAGGGGGGGACCATTGTCGGTGCTGGGGATAGAATAATGGAAAGGATCCAATGTGAATGCTGTTCTCACCAACAATTCTCATATACCCCAAGCCAGTCATAGTAGATGGGACCCCTATCAAGGACACATATGAATTGGAGCCATGGCTGGGACGGTGGCAGATGGGGCCCTTATCAGGACAGGCATTTATTGGGGCCTCTGGAAGTGGGAGATTGTTGTTTTTTTTGGGGGGGGGTTGTTTCTTTTTTATCAGTATAGAAATAGGCGTAAGAATTAGCTACATTGCAGACATGGTTTGTCCATGGTGATCTGCAGATAATAGACAAAAACAGTATTATTGAAAATAACAACTGAGAGGTATAACATTCCTAGTATTATATAAACATCAAATGTTAAGCTCAGCCCCCTTTGACATTAAGCCCTGCCCCCTAGGTATCACTGTCTAATGCCAGATCCTCAGTGCACAGTCGAGCCTTTGGCATGTTTGTGGTAGGGGTAGGATAATGGAAAGGCTGCTGTATGCCATGCCAGCTACATTTCTCAACCTTTTTGCCCCAGAGGAACCCTTGAAAAGTGTTCAGGTACCAATTAATTGGTAGTCAGTGGAAAAAATGCCCCTTACATTGGTGGCCAGTGATAAGAATGCCCCACTTACAGTGGTAGTCAAAATTCCACTCTTGCAGGCAGCAAAAAGATCATGACTGCTGAGGTGCAATAAGCCCAGGTCCCATACCATAACTTACCATGACAACTTATAACACCTTACCCCTTCTTCCCATCCAATAAAGACCACATACAACCATTAATGTTGGAAAGGGCAAGGCCACAGCTTTTATTAACTCAAAACATAACATTAACTATTTAAACCGTGCCAGTCACAGTTGCACTGTGAGCACACAATTCCAAATGTAAAAGGGGAGATGAAGGAGGGGCCTGTCCTTACCATAAGTGCCGGACCGGCCGTCTATCTCCCAATTACCATCAGGGCATAACTAATCTTCCATGTTTGCTGGCAAGGTCACCAAAACCGCCACCCGCCAGTCAGTAAGCTACTGATGGGTGCCCTACTGCAGCCAGCGCTTGTTCCACACCCCTGTGAAGTCCCAGGTTAAAGATGTCCATACCAATCTCGTTGAGATGGACACCATCCCTCCTCAGCAAGTCAGTGTTGTCCCCTTCCAGATCTCTGTGACAGACCACAACCCTCCCGATCCGACGGACGAACTTGGACACCTCAGCATTAACTTTACTGCGAAAATTCTCCAAGCAGGGGCCAGGGACATCTCTCGCCCATATTGAGCGAGGAACTATTTCGGACCAGACGAAAGTCATACTGGTGAAAATTGCGAAACACTGAGTAATATCGCTTTTAATTGCAGAAATGAGATCCACAGACCGCGTGTAGCCAACATCATTCCCACCAGCATGAACAACAAGGATAATGTGACCTGACACATGGGCCCGGAGCTGCCAACATTCCATCAGGACCTGATACCAACGCAACCCGCGCAGGCCAAGCCAGCGAATTCTTGCCACGGATGAGAATCCCAGGTTTCTGCCGTAATTACGGATCTCCGCACGACGAGCGGCCCAGAAGACAAATGAATCACCCAGTATCCATATTTGAGCCGGGGGGGAACCTGAAAAAATTAACACAAAAGATGTGGGCGAACATACAGTGAAAAACGAGATGACTCCCATCTCCCCAGTCGCTGAAGTTCCGTATCGGAAAACCCCCAACTCAGAAGCGGCGGTAGCAGCACCTATTCGAAACGAATGGGTCGAGAAGTCACCCGCAGGTAAGCCTAAGGCCTCGAGACAAAGGCGAAAAACCCTTAAAAATTGGAACCGACTCAGCGAGGAGGAGTCAGCATGTGCGAAAAACATGGGGGACAGGGGGCGCGCGGAAACAAACGGGAAGGCCAGTGACACTGGGCAAAATGGGCTGCCAAAGTGGTACAGCACTACTCGGCGGCCCCTACCGAAGCTGTCAGTCTTGGATGAGCGCAACAAAACCGTGACGCTATGCTCCAACAAAGAAACGTCCTCCGCCCGAATACCCCCCCGGGGACGACCTGGATTTTGCAACTAATTCCCCGATGCAAAAAGCCCCAAAAAAACGCCCATGAAAAAGCCACCCGGAAAAGCAGGGTCTCAAACTCAGATGAGCATACCTCCGGCAAAAATGACAAAATTCCCGATAGGATCTGGAGGGAAATCAGGCGCCTGGAATCGGGAAGATGTGTGATACGTTTCCAACCCCGCAATACACGTCGGACCGGGAAAGCTTTAGTGACATCCTCCCACCCAAGGAGTTGGAACCAAAAGGACAGGGCCGACATGGCAGAAGAAACGGTAGAACCCGAGACACCCTTTTCTTGTAATTGGACAAGGTAGGCGAATAAAGCCAAACATCTATCATCTGGGGAAGAAATAGAAAACTCACCACCCGACGCTTGGAACCACTCGTGCCAGACCCGACAATACGACGCCCGCGTCCACGGAGAAAGTGATGACCGAAGAAGTTCTAGCAATCCCCGGAAACGAGGTTCCATAAGTGGGCCGGACAGGGGAGGCCCTCCAGCAAAGCCGACAGAGCCAAGGAACGAAAACGAAGAAACTGTTGGCGGGAAAGAGCATCGGCAATATCGTTAGAAACTCCCGGAACATGTTTCGCCTTAATATAAATGTTAAAATGCAAACATTTTAGGACTAAAAACGCAACAGCGAAACAACCGGAGGGGAACTGGCTGATTGTTTGTTCACTACCTGCACTACGCTCATATTGTCCAACCAGAAGAATACCTGATGATTGCGCAACTGTTCACCCCAGAGCTCCACGGCTACGATGATCGGAAGAGCTCCAAAAGGGTGAGATTGCGCAACAAGTTCATGCGGGCCCATGAGGCCGGCCAACATTTCGCAGACCACTCCCCATGGAAGAAACCACAGGAGCCTGCAGCATCAGTGTATAACTCCAGCTGTGAGTTCGGTACCTCCTCCCGCAACCAACAAGACTGTCCGTTGTAAGACTGCAAAAAGGTTAGCCAAATCCCCAATTCGGCCCGCATGGGCTTGGTGATCTGGACGTAGTGGTGAGGGGCTGTAACGCCCTTCATAGCCCAGGACAGGCGCCTGCAAAGGCTCTCCCCATGCGTATGACCCTACAGGCAAATACTAGGTGGCCCAGCAACGATTGTAGCTGTTTCAACTGCAGTTTCTTCGCCCCTTTGGCCAAACGAACCAAGGAGAGAAGCTTGGTCAGCCTCTCCCTCAGCAGACGAAAGACCATAGCCACCGGACTCTCGGTTTTGTCCGCGGACAGTGGGACGGCGAAAAGCCAGCAAACATCCTGAAAAACAGAGAGCAGGCGTTGACACTGCCCACTGCCCACGGGGGCCATGAAAAGGAAATATTCCAAGTAGTGCAGAAGGGACTGAAACCCAGCCTCCTGGGTGACTACCCACTCAAGGAAGCTGCTAAATAACTCAAAGAAATAGCACAAAATGGCGCAACCTATAGGCAGGCACATGTCGAAGAAATAGCTTCCTTGGAAGTAGCAACCCAGGAGATGGAAACAGTCCGGGTGGACCGGAAGAAGGCGAAAAGCTGACTGAATATCCGCTTTTGCCAAAAGAGCGGACCGCCCCGCTGTACTAACGAGGTGAAGAGCCTTATCAAAAGACGCATAGTGGACCCTGGATTCCTCCCGATCGATTCCATCTTTAACCAAGGAGCCAGAAGGATAGGATAAGTGATGAATTAAACGGAATTTACCACTCGCCTTTTTTGGGACCACACCGAGTGGGGACACCTGCAGGTTGTGGAAAGGGGGGAGATCAAAGGGGCCCGCCATGCACCCCAGTTCCAACTCCTTCTGTAGCTTCTCGGCCACGACGGACTCGAATTCCATAGCCGATTTCAAATTTGGAGACATAGTAAGGGATCCAGAAACCGCGATCCAGGCCATCCTTCAGGATCAGGGCCTCCCTATGAAGGGGGTACCGGTCTAGCCAGGGAAGCATCTCTAAGACGTTCACCGGCGTCCTCCGGCTTAGGAAGGTCAGTCTTGGCTCCTGCTCTGGGAAGCGGCTGTCTGCCCTTCCTAAAACACCGCTTTGCTCTGGGAAGCGGCCGACGCTCCGGATTGAGGAGCACTGACCGTGGACTGAAAGGACGAAGGCCTGTGGGGGCACATAAGCAGCAACCACAGGCTACCATCCTGACAGTCGAAGTGAAGCTCTTTCCGCGCCGCCATTTTTTGTCAAAACTGGGTGTCATACTGGAACCAACACTGACCCCCATAAACTTTGTACGCCCCCCAAATGAGATCTAAATAACAGAACAACGAAGTCGCCAACTCGGGGAAAAGCTCGCAGAGCACTCCCGCGTAGGCGCAGAACCCCTGCAGCCAGTTCCCGAAAGTCCTCGGAAGCTGTTTAAATTTTTCGCCCTGCGCCGACACGTCTACCCGACGAGATTTATCGATCGTCTCCCTATCCGGCGGCGCAAGGGCGAGGAAATCAACGAATTCGCGTCGCCAAATCTTTTCCTTCGTCTCCTCCGGTATGTGGGTACCAGTGGGCGCGACTGCCCACAAGGCACCTCCAGGAGGGGGGTAGAATTGGGCGCCACGCCCGAAACACCCATACTTGAAAGAATCGATTTGACGACCGATGCTATGCGGTCTTTAGGGCCCGACACGGAATCATCAACTGACCTACCCCAAATCAGTTCACTGTCATTCTCACTGATCCTCGGGGGCATCACCGATGACGGGCGACCAACCGGGCAATCGGTGTCCGAAAACGACTCTGGAAGGCTGTAGACTGATGCGGCCAGCACCGTGAAGACCAACGGGACCGTGTTCGACAGGACCGTCTCGACCTATGGAGAGATCCAGGGGCGGGGGTCCCACCACCGACCCAGAAGAATTACCCTGGCCGAGGGCAGCGACTGAGCAGGTACAGGAGCATCTACTGGTCCTGGCTGGCTGACCTGGGGCGGGAGCTGCCGCCAGCCCGGATCCGGAGCCCGATTCTCCCGCCCAGCCGGGCGCAGGGAGACGGGAACGGGTGACTGTTGCAGACGTCCGACTAGATCCTCCGGCCTGGCTAGGCGCATGGGGGGGGGCAAGCCCCAGCGTTGAGATGGATGTCAAGCGATCGACCTCGCGCGGGAGGACGGCGGTGGGCACGGAGTAGAGGAAGGGTGTCCGCGAAAGCCGACAGACCCATACCCGCCCGTCCGGGCGCAGAGGGGGCATACACTGCCCGGGAAGTGACGTTGGAGGGACCAGCCGGGGAATGGAGCCTGCCCCCCACCCGTCTGGGCGCAGAGGGGGTCCTAATCTGTGAGCCGTCAGTGACTGATGGCCCAGGGGCTGGCTGAGACCCCGCCCAGGAGGGCGCAGGGGGATACTGCACTTGCCTAAAATTATTGGTTGGATTGCCTGATGGAGAATTACCCCCCACCCATCCGGGCGCAGAGAGGTGCTGATCGCATTGGCACTGTGACAAGTTAACAGCCAGTTCTGAAACTCCCACCCAGCCTGGCGCAGCGAGTGAACTGGCCGCCAGGGGGAGCCGATCCCGCTCCAAGCCCCCGTCGAATCCGCCATCCGAGGGATCCGACGCAGCGGCCGTAACGGAAGCTACAGGCGCGGGCGAACGGGTCCGACCCCTGCCTACCGACCTCCGAGAAGATAGCCGGGCAGAGGAACGGAACGATCGCTCGCCCGCCGCCCCCCCCGCCGGCCGCGGGGGCGGAAGCAGGTACCGCACCGCACGAAGCCTGGCGATGGAGCACTCCGGCTCCAGCCCGGCCTTGTGCCAGACTCTGGGCAGGGAGAGAGGCCGGGGGGGACCACCGATCGCGGGCACCGGGGGGAAGGCCACGAAGCAGCCCGGAGGCTAGGAGAGGGGGACCGCCGAGGAGGGGCACGCCGAGAGCGGGTGGCCGAACCCCGCTTACCCGCTGGGGAAGCCCTGGGAGCCACCTGAGCAGGGGAGGAATGGAGGGGGGAGGAGGAGGCGGGCAGTAAGAGGCCGAGGAGGGACTGGGGCTGAGACGGGAAGGCAGGCGGGCACGTCTGCGGGCCCTGTGGCTAACAATCTCAGGAGGGGGAGCAGGGTAAGGGGCAGGGGAAGGCACCCCAGGGGACAGGAGGGCAAAGAGCCAGTCAGCCTGACCCCTGAGAGCCAGCTCACGGACCTTAGTCAGGAGGCGATCCGTGTCCATAGCTGGAGCCGCAGGGTCAGGTCCGAGCTCTTCCATGCTTCCGTTCGAAAAGGCCCAGAATCCCCTGGGGTGCCAAACTCTTGAGCTCAGGCCCAACCCCTGTCCCTTCCTGTACCAATCCCAAGTGACCTAATAGTCACCTTAACTCCTCCCTGGCCATGCCCCCATCAGTCAGGGCTCTCTTTCCCGAGGGGCTCAAGAGGCCTTCATTGGTGTCATGAATCTGGCCCCACCAAGTGGTGTGGCCCCAGAATGAGCAAGCACCATAAAATGGGAGGTTAATCAGCCACAGCTCAACGGATCCCTAGAAACCTCTGAAGGAACCCTGGGTGATAATGGCCGGCATACCGGCACTGCAAACTGGCCAACAGCTATTGATCTCCTGAGGGCTCCAATCATTATTCTAGGTGACAGATACACCGTCCTCAGGGATCCAGGGCCGGATTAACATAGGGGCTGGTGGAGCTGCAGCTCCAGGCCCCTCCCTCAATATAGGCCCATGCCAGTGGCTTATGAATATCTGTGTCTTCCTGAAGGAAGAGGAGGCGTTCGGTGCACACATGGAAGAGACAAGTGTTACTCAGTGCAGCCGAGTGAGTCCTGTCTCTGTCGATGCCTGACTCTTATCACAGGATCTGTTCACTCACACAGATCCTCCTCAGTGTCTGGGAGCTGTCTGGGGGAGGGGCGCTGATGTCCTAACCAGCAGGAGCCCGGGAGGAAGGACATCTTACTTGCTGTTGTTGAGATAAGGTCAGTACATTTGTTAGGGAGGTGTTTTGTTGTGCTAGGGGAAAGACTGCTGCTTCCCCCCATGGAATGTGCTCTCTTGTGCCCACCATGTCATGTGCATTGCAGTGCCCCCATGTAATGTGCTGTGCCCACCATGTCATGTCATGTGCATTGCTGTGCCCATGTCATGTGCTGTGCAGTGCCCCATGTAATGTGCTGTGCCCACCATGTCATGTGTTGTGTATTGCAGTGCCCCCATGTAATGTGCTGTGCCCACCATGTCATGTGCTGTGCATTGCAGTGCCCCATGTAATGTGCTGTGCCCACCATGTCATGTGCTGTGCTTTGCAGTGCCCCCATGTAATGTGCTGTGCCCACCATGTCATGTGTTGTGTATTGCAGTGACCCCATGTAATGTGCTGTGCCCACCATGCCATGTGCTGTGCATTGCAGTGCCCCATGTAATGTGCTGTGCCCACCATGTCATGTCATGTGCATTGCAGTGCCCCCATGTAATGTGCTGTGCCCACCATGTCATGTCATGTGCATTGCAGTGCCCCCATGTAATGTGCTGTGCCCACCATGTCATGTGCTGTGCATTACAGTGCCCCCATGTAATGTGCTGTGCCCACCATGTCATGTGCTGTGCATTACAGTGCCCCCATGTAATGTGCTGTGCCCACCATGTCATGTGCTGTGCATTGCAGTGCCCCCATGTAATGTGCTGTGCCCACCATGTCATGTGCTGTGCATTACAGTGCCCCCATGTAATGTGCTGTGCCCACCATGTCATGTGCTGTGCATTGCAGTGCCCCCATGTAATGTGCTGTGCCCACTATGTCATGTGCTGTGCATTACAGTGCACCCATGTAATGTGCTGTGCCCCCATGTCATGTGCTGTGCATTGCAGTGCCCCCATGTAATGTGCTGTGCATTGCAGTGCTCACTATGTAATGTGCAGTGCCCACCATGTCATGTGCTGTACATTGCAGTGCCCACCATGTAATGTGCTGTACATTGCAGTGCCCACCATGTCATGTGCTGTACATTGCAGTGCCCACCATGTAATGTGCTGTGTCATGCAGTGATCCCACCAAGTAATGTACAGTGCCCACCATGTAATGTGATGTGCCATGCAGTGCCCACCATGTTATGTGCTGTGCCCACCCTGCCATGTGTTGTGCCCAGCATGTAGTGTGTTGTGCCCACTGTGCAATGTGCTGGGCTGTTCAGCAGTGCCCACCATGTCATGTGCAGTTCCTAACATGTAATGTGCAGTTGCATTGCCCACCATAAAATGTGCTATGCCATGCAGTGCCCACCATGTAATGTGTTGTGCCATTCAGTGCCCACCATGTAATGCGCTGTGCCCACCACGTCATGTGCCATGCAGTGCCCACCATGTAATGCGCTGTACCCACCATGTAATGTGCTATGCCATGCAGTGCCAACCGTGTCATGTGCAGTGCCCACCATGTAAATTACTGTGCAGTGCCCACCCTGTCGTGCTGTGTTGTGCCTACCATGTCATGTGCTGCGCCATGCAGTGCTTACCATGTAATGTGCTGTACCCAGCATGTAATGTGCTGTACATTGTCCACCATGGCATGTGCCGTGCAGTACCCACAATGGAATGCGCTATGCAGGGCTCACCATGTCATGTGCGGTGTCCACCAATTAATGTGCTGTGCTCACAATGTAATGTGCTGTGCTGTGTCATGCAGTGCCCACCATATCATGAGGTGTCATGCAGTGCCCACCTTGTCATGTGCTGTGCAGTGCCCACCATGCCATGTGCAGTACCCACCATATAATATGCTGTGCCCACCATATAATGTGCTGTGCAGTGCCCACCATGTAATGTGCTCAGCTGTGCCCGCCATGTCATGTGCTGTGCCCACCATAAAAGGTCCTGTGCCCACCGTGTGCATGTGCTGTGTTGTGCCCACTATGCAAAGTGCTGTGTTGTGCAATACCAACCTTGTCATGTGCTGTGCCCACATATAATGTACTGTGCCTACCTTGTAATGTGCTGTATTGGGCAGTGCCAACAGTGTAATGTGCTGTGCCCGCCATGTAATGTGCTGTATCCATGTATCCACCATGTAATGTGTAGTGCCAACCATGTAATGTTGTAATGTACTGTGCTATTCCCCCCCCCCGTGTAATGTACTATGCTGTGCCCCCCACAGACTCACCCCCTCACTCTCACCCCCCCTCTCTCTTTCTCTTTCACCCCCTCTCTCTCTCTCTCATCCCCTCTCTTTCACCTTGTTCTCTCTCTCACCCCCTTCATCCCCTATTCTCTCTTTCTTGCCCCCTTCAACCCCCTCTTTCCTACCACCCTCTCTCTCTTTCACCCTCTCTCTATTCCCCTTTTTCTCACCCCCTCTCTCTCGTCCCCATCTCTCTCATTCAACGTTTTTCTCTCTTTTCCCCTCCCTCTCATCCCCTCCTCTCGCTATCACCCCCCCCCCCCCCCCCTCTCTCTCTCTCAACCACTCTCTCACACCCCTCTCTCTCTTTAATTTAATTCAACAAAAAATTGCGTTTTCATTTTATTTATTTTCATAAAAAGGCCCACCAAAATCCTTAGCACCAGGCCCATGTTGCTCTTAATCTGGCCCTGCAGGGATCTGTCACTAAATCATTCCGGCACAGAAGCACCTCCTTCCATTTTTCCTTTCTATTAACAATTTTCTGCAATACATAAATAAAGAATACATAAGATAAGTTACATACACATAGCATCTTATGGAAATATTTGTGTTGAAAAGAACAGTATGGTGGTGAAGTCTTTGTCTCTACGGCCAACACTCATTGACTTTGTATAGCCCAGCAAGCTGACACTGTGCTATCTCTTTTCTTACAGGTTTCCTTCGCATTTCAGCAAGACAGGATCATCGTACATTTACCTACCGGAAGTCCTCTCTCATTTCCAATCCGCTTTCCCATAACAGACATCACATACGTATCTGTGGAAGAATTGGAGTCCAAGTCCATCACACTAGAATGAAGAATCCCGCAACAGAGGAGCCGCCTGTCCCCACGTGTCCATATCCAGGCTCTGTGAAATGGCCATAGTGGACAAAGAAGAAAAAAATATTTAATCCTCCTTTGTAAGCCCCCCCCTCCAATCTGCATTCTTGCTGCTCATGTAGACATACATTGTGCTTTGCTCAGTTCATTTACTAGAAATTAATTTCATCCACACTTAAAAAAAAAATCCAATGAGCTCTATTGTGTTTGATCATTCCAATCAAATTATTATTTAGTGATGATGACTTTGTATTGATTGCTGAATTTGATAGCAGATCTGCTGCATCTCACCCCCTGCTGGAGGTTTGTTTCATTACTTATAAATGGCACTCAGCAACCAACAGTGTGTTCATGCAACATTTTCTGTCTGATTTCTTATATTTTACAATAAAAATCTTGCTGATCTTTCATATCTGTATATTGTATACAGATATTTATTCCAAGCTGTAACCATAAACTTTCAACAATTACATGGAGAAAAATAAAATTTTACAAGGTCCAACTCTGTAAATTACATACAGAAAAAGAGCAGCTGCAGTGGATTTGCCCGGTATAGGCAGTGGTAGGGTATGGCTAGTAGTTGTGGCAGTAAATGTAGTAGTACCTCAGAATGGGCAGGGACAATGCTGGGGGTAGGAGTTACTGGAGCAGCTTTAGTCTCAGTGTAAGGATAGTAGATAGTAGACGCAGGGGTCTCCAAACTTTGGAAACAAAGGGCCAGTTTACGGTCCTTCAGACATTAGGGGGGCCAGACTGTGATCACTGGCCGTAGAATGGGTCCTGATGTCAGTGGGAAAAAACAATGCCCTTTCTTTGGTGTCAGTGGAAGCAATTGTGCCCCATTGTTGATGTCATAGGGAGGAATAGTGCCCCATCATTGGTGTCATAGGGAGGAATTGGGCTCCATCATTGGTGTCATCGGGCCCCATTGTTGGTGCTATTGGTAGAAATTGGGCCTCATCGTTGGCGTCTTTGGGAGAAATGGACCCCATCATTGGTGTCATTGGGAGGGATTATGCCCCACTGTCAAGCCTCGTACACATGTTAGGTTTGTTGGCCAACCGAGCGTCTGATTTTTGTCAAAAGGGCATGTGCCAGGATCTTGTCTTGCATACTAACGGTACACAATTGTCGTGCCACAAACACAAACGTAGTGACATACTACGAGGAATTTTAGCTCTTGAGCGCCACGCTTTGGACTCCGATTGCTAATTCTGTGTTTGGTGATCATTGATTCCGAGCATGCGTGTTTGTACTTTCGACTTTTGTGTGATGGATTTGTGTACTGACCATCAGAAAATCTGACAACAGACTGTTGTCCGTGAAAAATTTACTAGCCTGTCATCCAACATTTGTTGGCCACAAATTGGACAACAATTGGACAACAATTGTCAAAAGGAGGGTACTAACAGTAAGATTGTAGGACAACAGTCTGCCAACAGACAATCCCCTGCCAACAATCGAACCGTGTGTACGAGGCTTTAGTATCTGTGGATGAAATGGTGCCCCAAGGGGCCGGATAAATGCAGGCAAAGGGCCGCATCTGGCCCTCGGGCCACAGTTTGGAAACCACTGGATTAGAGGGTAATAGATTAGGGGTAGTAGTAAAAACATAGAAAGAGTAGTAGTAAAGTAGTAAGTATGTAAGTAAGTAATAAGTAGTAGTAGTAAAGAAGGGGTATCAGTAGCAGCACTGTATTGTTTATAGGTAGTAGAACAGTCAGAGTAGTATAGCTGTAAGAGTTGGTGTCACAATACAATAGTGGGAGTAGTAGTATTAGCATAGCAAGGGCAGAGGTAAGGTGGGGAATAGGGATGAGCCGAACACCCCCCGGTTCAGTTCGCATCCAGAACATGCGAACAGGCAAAAAATTTGTTCGAACACCGTTAAAGTCTATGGGACATGAACATGAATAATCAAAAGTGCTAATTTTAAAGGCTTATATGCAAGGTATTGTCTTAAAAAGTGTTTGGGGAACCGGGTCCTACCCCAGGGGACATGTATCAGTGCAAAAAAAAAGTTTTAAAAATGGCCATTTTTTAAGGAGCAGTGATTTTAATAATGCTTAAAGTGAAACAATAAAAGTGTAATATTCCTTTAAATTTCGTTCCTGGGGGGTGTCCATAGTATGCCTGTAAAGTGACGCATTTTTCCCGTGTTTAGAACAGTCCGAGAGCAAAATGAAATTTCTAAAGGGAAAAAAAAGTAATGAAGTAATAACGGTGTCGGCTATAGTGAATTGTCTATAGGAGGAATCAAAAGTGCTAATTTTAAGGGTTAATATGCAAGTTATTGTCATAAAAAGTGTTTGGGGAACCGGGTCCTGCCCCAGGGGACATGTATCAGTGCAAAAAAAAGTTTTAAAAATTGACTTTTTTTCGGGAGCAGTGATTTTAATAATGCTTAAAGTGAAACAATAAAAGTGGTAATATTCCTTTAAATTTCGTACCTGGGGGGTGTCTATAGTATGCCTGTAAACGGGCACATGTTTCCCGTATTTAGAACAGTCTAACAGCAAAATGTAATTTCTAAAAAAAAGGAAAAAAATACTTTAAAGCTACTCGCGCTATAATGAATTATCGGTCCGACAATACACATAAAAGTTCATTGATAAAAACGGCATGGAATTTCCCCACAGGGGAACCCCGAACCAAAATTTAAAAAAAAAATGCATGGGGGTCCCTCTAAATTCAATACCAGGCCCTTCTGTCTGGTATGGATATTAAGTGGAACCCCACGCCAAAATGTTTTAAAAAAATGGCGTGGGTGCCCCCCTCAAAATCCATACCAGACCCTTATGGATTTTAAGGGGAACCCCGCGCCAAAATTTAAAAAAAATGGCGTGGAGTCCCCCAAAAATCCATACCAGACCCTTTTCCGAGCACACAACCTGGCAGGCCGCAGGAAAAGAGGGAGGGACGAGAGAGCGCCCCCCCTCCTGAACCGTACCAGGACACATGCCCTCAACATTGGGAGGGTGCTTTGGGATAGCCCCCCCAAAGCACTTTGTCCCCATGTTGATGGGAAGAAGAGCCTCATCCCCACAAACCTTGCTCGTGGTTGTGGGGGTCTGCGGGCGGGGGGCTTATTGGAATCTGGAAGCCCCCTTTAACAAGGGGACCCCCAGATCCCGCCCCCTCCCGTGTGAATTGGTAATGGGGTACGAATGTACCCCTACCATTTCACAAAAAAAGTGTCAAAAAGGTTAAAAAAACACAAGAGACGGTTTTTGACAAGTCCTTTAGTAATTTCATAGTTACATAGTTAGTCAGGTTGAAAAAAGACACAAGTCCATCCAGTTCAACCATAAAAAAACAAAACAAAAAAAATATTATACAATCCAATATATCCAATACTATACCCACAGTTGATCCAGAGGAAGGCAAAAAACCCCGGCAGAGAAATGCTCCAATTTGCTACAGCAGGGGAAAAAATTCCTTCCTGATCCCCCAAGAGGCAATCGGATTTTCCCTGGATCAACTTTACCTTTACCTTTTAACTTTAATTTCTTCTTCCATCTCCTTTCTTCTGGTCTTCCTTCAGTGTTCTTCTTCTTCTTCTCCATCTTCTTCTTCCTCCGCTCTTCTCGTCCCGCATCTTCCTCTGGCTTCTTCTCCGCTCCGTCCGCACGATCTGCCTCAGTGGGAGTCTTCCACTGTGTGATGCTTCGGTTCTCCTGACACTTCTTATATAACGGAGGGCGGGGCCAGCCGGTGACCCCGCCCTCCTCTGACGCACGGGGACTTCACAGGGACTTCCCTGTGGCTTTCCCTGTGTTGTCAGAGGGCGTGGGGTCACCCGTTTACGTAACCGGGTGAACCCACCCCACTCTGACAACACGGGGGAAAGCCACAGGGAAGTCCCCGTGAAGTCCCGAGGAAGACTCCCACTGAGGCGGATCGTGCGGACGGAGCGGAGAAGAAGCCGGAGGAAGATGCGGGACGAGAAGAGGGGAGGAAGAAGAAGAACATCGAAGGAAGACCAGAAGAAAGAAAATGAAAGAAGAAACGTAAAGAAGAAGAAATTAATAAAGGACTTGTCAAAAACCGTCTCTTGTGTTTTTTAACCTTTTTGACACTTTTTTTGTGAAATGGTAGGGGTAGACTTGTACCCCATTACCAATTCACACAGGGGAGTTGGGATCTGGGGGTCCCCTTGTTAAGGGGGGCTTCCAGATTCCGATAAGCCCCCTGCCCGCAGACCCCCACAACCACCGGGCAAGGGTTGTGGGGATGAGGCCCTTCTCTTTTTAAAATTTTGGTTCGGGGTTCCCCTGTGGGGGAATCCCATGCCATTTTTATCAATGAACTTTTATGTGTATTGCCGGACCAACAATTCATTATAGCCGGCGCTAGCGATAGTAGTTTTACAGTAGTTAGTAGTGATAGTAGCGATAGTAGTTTTAAATGACTTTTTTCCTTCAGAAATGTCATTTTGCTGTCAGACTGTTCTAAACACGGGAAACATGCGCCCCTTTACAGGCATACTATAGACACCCCCCCAAATACGATATTTAAATGAATATTACACTTTTATTGTTTCACTTTAAGCATTATAAAAATCACTGCTCCCAAAAAAACGGCTGTTTTTTAAACTTTTTTTGCATTGATCCATGTCCCCTGGGGCAGGACCCGGGTCCCCAAACACTTTTTATGACAATACCATGCATATAAGCCTTTAAAATTAGCACTTTTGATTTCTCCCATTGACTAAATAGATAAAGGGTGTTCCGCGGCTTTCAAATTTGCCGTGAACACCCCAAATTGTTCGCTGTTTGAACATAGACAATGCTGGTCTGTAAGAGCAAAAAGGGGCCAGCTGAAACTGATATTAGAAGTGCAGCTTCTGAAAAGTGGAAAGTTTTGAAGCTATTAATCTTTGCTGTTCTAATCTGTGTACATAACATATGTATTCCCATGGGCCTCCTGGGAATACATCATCTTAGATGCCCCCTGTTGTTGCTGGTCGGCTATCCATAAAGGGAGTTGGTGAGATTCCAGCAGACTTTCCTGTGGCCCCGATCACTCTACTAAGCCTGTTTTGACCCCCCTGAATAAGGGCGGTCGCAGGCTTTCCGGTAAGCCTCCATTGCTTCATTACCGAGTGGCGGGCAGCACTAGCGGTGAAATACAGACTCAGCAGATGTTGCATCCCTTTACACGTGTATTCCCCAGGAAAAGGGTATTGATGCTGTTCAATATTTTCTAGAGGGCGAACCTAGCATTGCCTCCTTCCAAAGCTCCTTTATTATGGAGCTATTGGAATTCGCCACTAAGCGAAGCTATTTTTGGTTCAATCAACAATATTATTTACAGCAGCGTGGCGTGGCTATGGGTGCCAAATTTGCCCCAAGCCTCGCCAATCTATTTATGGCGAAGTGGGAGTAGGATGTCGTCTATGCCGACAGGGACCCATCCCTTACGCTATGGGTGCGGTACATAGACGACGTCCTCCTCCTGTGGAGGGGCAGTGCTGAATCTCTTGATTCATTTTTTAAACATTTGAACAGCAATGATAGAGGCATTTCCCTATCCTATACAGCGAGTAGAGACAAAATCAATTTTCTTGATTTGGAGAATGGAATACGTAATGGTAGATTTCATTTCCAGACGCATTTTAAAGCCACGGATCGTAACAGCTTCATACCACCAGACAGCTGCTATCATCGATCCTGGCTAGACTCCGTGCCACGTAGTCAGTTTCTCAGACTACGGAGAAATTGTTCTGATGTCAACACCTTCAGATCACAGTCTGAACTTTTAAGAACTAAACTTTTAGACAAGGATTATGATCCCATTCTTGTTGATCGTCAATACCAACATGCCCTTGCTGTTAATAGGGAGTCCCTTTTAGAGGAAAGACCTAAGAAAGAACAAGGAGATACCTTTAAATGGTCCATGTTCACCTCCTTTTCTACTCAACATAAACAGGTCAAGGCTATCCTCTCAAAACATTGGGGTATTCTCAGAAATGACCGAATCCTGAATACAGTTTTGCCTGATCGGGCTAAAATCATTTTTAGAGGAGCCCCCACTTTACGGAGTAAAATTGCTCCAAATATTATCAACCCCCCTATACGCCAACCCTTCTTCCATGAGATGGAGGGTTTTTATTCGTCGTGCAGAAAGTGTACGGTGTGCCAGCACAACTCTGGGATAGGACGGAAAACTGTGTCATTCACATCCACAGTGACCAAAAAACGGTACCCTATCAAGCAGTTTTGTACTTGCACCACCAGTTACATGTGTATTTAATTACATGTCATTGTGGGAAACAGTATGTTGGTCGCACCATCCGCTCCTTTGAGATTAGAGTAGCGGAGCACATCGCTCTTATTAACCACTTAAGGACCGCCTCACGCCGATGTAAGTCGGAAAGGCGGCACGGGCAGGCAAAATCACGTACATATACGTGATCTGCCTCCCGCGGGTGGGGGGTCCGGTCGGACCCCCCGGTGCCCGAGGCGGTCCTCTTTTGTCCCCCGGTGATCGGAGGTGAGGGGGAGGCCATCCATTCGTGCCCCCCCCCGCGATCGCCGCCGGCCAATCAGATCATTTCCTTTGCTGCTGTATGCTAAACAGCAGCAAAGGAAATGATGTTATCTCTCCTCGGCTCGGTATTTTCCGTTCCGGCGCCGAGGAGAGAAGACTGGAATGTGAGTGTAAAACACTACACACACAGTAGAACATGCCAGGCACACTAAACACCCCCGATCCCCCCCATCACCCCCCAATCACCCCCCAATCACCCCTCCCTGTCACACTGACACCAAGCAGTGTTTTTGTTTTTTTGTTTTTTCTGATTACTGCATGGTGTCAGTTTGTGACAGTTACTGTGTTAGGTCAGTTAGGGTTAGCCCCCTTTAGGTCTAGGGTACCCCCCTATCCCCCCTAATAAAGTTTTAACCCCTTGATCACCCCCCGTCACCAGTGTCGCTAAGCGATCATTTTTCTGATCGCTGTATTAGTGTCGCTGGTGACGCTAGTTAGGGACGTAAATATTTAGGTTCGCCGTCAGCGTTTTATAGCGTCAGGGACCCCCATATACTACCTAATAAATGTTTTAACCCCTTGATTGCCCCCTAGTTAACCCTTTCACCACTGATCACCGTATAACTGTTACGGGTAACGCTGGTTAGTTCGTTTATTTTTTATAGTGTCAGGGCACCCGCTGTTTATTACCGAATAAAGGTTTAGCCCCCTGATCGCCCGGCGGTGATATGCGTCGCCCCAGGCAGCGTCAGATTAGCGCCAGTACCGCTAACACCCACGCACGCACCGTACACCTCCCTTAGTGGTATAGTATCTGAACGGATCAATATCTGATTCGATCAGATCTATACTAGTGTCCCCAGCAGTTTAAGGTTCCCATAAAACGCAGTGTTAGCGGAATCAGCCCAGATACCTGCTAGCACCTGCGTTTTGCCCCTCCGCCCGGCCCACCCAAGTGCAGTATCGATCGATCACTGTCACTTACAAAACACTAACCGCATAACTGCAGCGTTCGCAGAGTCAGGCCTGATACCTGCGATCGCTAACAGTTTTTTTTTGGTAGCGTTTTGGTGAACTGGCAAACACCAGTGGCCTAGTACACCCCGGTTGTAGTCAAACCAGCACTGCAGTAGCACTTGTTGACGTGGCGAGTCCCATAAGTGCAGTTCAAGCTGGTGAGGTGGCAAGCACAAGTAGTGTCCCGCTGCCACCAAGAAGACAAACACAGGCCCGTCGTGCCCATCATGCCCTTCCTGCTGCATTCGCCAATCCTAATTGGGAACCCACCACTTCTGCAGCGCCCGTACTTCCCCCATTCACACCCCCAACCAAATGCAGTCGGCTGCATGAGAGGCATTTTCTTTATGTCCTCCCGAGTACCCCTACCCAACAAACCCCCCCAAAAAAGATGTTGTGTCTGTAGCAAGCGTGGATATAGGCGTGACACCCGCTATTATTGTCCCTCCTGTCCTGACAATCCTGGTCTTTGCATTGGTGAATGTTTTGAACGCTACCATTCACTAGTTGTGTATTAGCGTAGGGTACAGCACTGCACAGACTAGGCACACTTTCACAGGGTCTCCCAAGATGCCATCGCATTTTGAGAGACCCGAACCTGGAACCGGTTACAGTTATAAAAGTTACAGTTACAAAAAAAGTGTAAAAAAAAAATATATATATAAAATAAAAAAAATAGTTGTCGTTTTATTGTTCTCTCTCTCTCTATTCATTCTATTGTTCTGCTCTTTTTTACTGTATTCTATTCTGCAATGTTTTATTGTTATTATGTTTTATCATGTTTGCTTTTCAGGTATGCAATTTTTTATACTTTACCGTTTACTGTGTTTTATTGTTAACCTTTTTTTCTCTTCAGGTACGCCATTCACGACTTTGAGTGGTTATACCAGAATGATGCCTGCAGGTTTAGGTATCATCTTGGTATCATTCTTTTCAGCCAGCGGTCGGCTTTCATGTAAAAGCAATCCTAGCGGCTAATTAGCCTCTAGACTGCTTTTACAAGCCGTGGGAGGGAATGCCCCCCCTCCCCCACCGTCTTCCGTGTTTTTCTCTGGCTCTCCTGTCTCAATAGGGAACCTGAGAATGCAGCCGGTGATTAAGCCAGCTGACCATAGAGCTGATCAGAGACCAGAGTGGCTCCAAACATCTCTATGGCCTAAGAAACCGGAAGCTACGAGCATTTCATGACTTAGATTTTGCCGGATGTAAACAGCGCCATTGGGAAATTGGGAAAGCATTTTATCACACCGATCTTGGTGTGGTCAGATGCTTTGAGGGCAGAGGAGAGATCTAGGGTCTAATAGACCCCAATTTTTTCAAAAAAGAGTACCTGTCACTACCTATTGCTATCATAGGGGATATTTACATTACCTGAGATAACAATAAAAATGATAAAAAAAAAATATGAAGGGAACAGTTTAAAAATAAGCAAAAAAATTATAAAGAAAAAAAAAGCACCCCTGTCCCCCCTTGCTCTCACGCAAAGGCGGACGCAAGCGTCGGTCTGGCGTCAAATGTAAACCGCAATTGCACCATGCATGTGAGGTATAGAAAATTGTAAGAAACTGCGCTATAAACCAAATAAAAATCAAATAGTGTAAAAAGCAGCAATCCCCACAAAAAACATCAATTGTGGATAAGCATAAGAAAAACAAGGGGTTGCGCTAATACTGGTATAACATAATGTGAAATCTACAGTGAAAGAAGATTTATATAATAATCATGAATAAAAATAAAAATAAAACAATGTGCAAAACATTTAGTGGTGATGAAGAAAGTCCCATCAGATGAAGCATCAATTAAATTTCATAATGAGTCCAAATCACCAACAATAGACAACAGAAGTCCAAGTGATAATAAATATGATTCTGTGACAGCAAGGGAGGGTCCACCACCAGAAATGGAAGGGGTTACTCCTTACCAGATGGCCATGACCCCCCACCACAGAGGATCACAGCAAGCAGAAATCTTTAAAAGCCAAAAATGGGAACTGTCAGCGGTGTCCACCAGAGGTCATCTCATCATCAGCCACACCAACGAACCCATGGCAAGGATACCATAAAATATAGAAGGAGCTCACATAGTGTAAAACCGATGGGATTTATTGAGAATAAAATAAATACAAATGCACACTTACAAGCGTAATGAATAAAACAGCCTTAAGTCCGGCTCCGTGGCCACCGGGCACTTACACGTGTATTCCGCGTGTATTGGGGCCCCTGGAAGTGGGAGATTGTTATTTTTTGGGGGGTTTTTTTGTTTCTTTTTTTCTGTATAGAAATAGGCATAAGAATTAGATACATTGCAGACATGGTTTGTTCATGGTGATCTGCAGATAATAGACAAAAACAGTATTATTGAAAATAACAACCGAGAGGTATAACATTCCTAGTATTATACAAACACCAAGTGTTAAGCCCAGCCCCCTTTGACAATAAGCCCTGCCCCCTAGGTATCACTGCCTAATGCCAGATCCTCAGTGCACAGTCGAGCCTTTGGCATGTTTGTGGTAGGGGTAGGATAATGGAAATGCTGCTGTATGACATGCCAGCTCCATTTCTCAACCTTTTTGCCCCAGAGGAACCCTTGAAAAGTGTTCAGGTACCAATTCATTGGTAGTCAGTGGAAAAAAATGCCCCTTACATTGGTGGCCAGTAGTAGTAGGTTTATCAGCCACAGCTCAGATCCCTAGAAACCTCTGAAGGAACCTTGGGTGATAATGGCCGGCATACCGGCACTGCAAACTGGCCAACATCTATTGATCTCCTGAGGGCTCCAGTCATTATTCTAGGTGACAGATACACCATCAGAGACCTGTCACTAAATCATTCCGGCACAGAAGCACCTCCTTCCATTTTTCCTTTCCATTAACAATTTTCTGCAATACATAAATAACGAACACATAAGATAAGTTACATACACATAGCATCTTATGGAAAGATTTGTGTTGAAAAGAACAGTATGGTGGTATAGTCTTTGTCTCTACAGCCAACACTCATTGACTTTTTATAGCCCAGCAAGCTGACGCTGTGCCACCTCTTTTCTTACAGGTTTCCTTCACGTTTGAGAAAGACACGATCATCGTACGATTACCTACCGGAAGTCCTCTCTCATTTCCAATCCGCTTTCCCATAACGGACATCACATACGTATCTGTGGAAGAATTTGAGTCCAAATCCATCACACTAGATTGAAGAATCCCGCAACAGAGGAGCCGCCTGTCCCCACGTGTCCATATCCAGGCTCTGTGAAATGGTCATAGTGGACAGAGAAGAAAAAATTCTTTAATACACCTTTGTAACCCCCCCCCCCCCCTCCAATCTGCATCCTTGCTGCTCATGTAGACATACATTGTGCTTTGCTCAGTTCATTTACTAGAAATTAATTTCATCCACACTTAAAAAAAAAAATCCAATGAGCTCTATTGTGTCTGATCAAACCAATCAGTTTATTATTTAGTGATAATGACTTTGTATTGATTGCTGAATTTGATAGCAGATCTGCTGCATCTCACCCTCCCTGCTGGAGGTTTGTTGCATTATATTTAAATGGCACACAGTAACCAACAGTGTGTTAATGCAACATTTTCTGTCTGATTTCTTATGTGGAGCTGCTGGTTTAAAGCGGGCCTGTCCTCTTATCTCTTTACCCCTCTTAAATTGTTCAATCCCCTTGGCACAGCTGTAGTGCAGTGTTGTAATGATATAAGTATTGACTTTAACCCACAATATACACTTATGTTTATATTTACCTCTACCTGGGTGTCTGTAGCTCCACCTGCAGGAGAAATAACAACACTGCACACAAACTTCAATAATAACCAGAAATAACTTCTTTCTTTGAGTAAGTAGTATATTTATATAAGTGGTTATTACAATGACTACACTATCACACCAATGTAGTACAATAGTATAGTAAATAGTTATGACAATTGATAACATACACAAATATACCTAATTGTATATATCTATACCAGGGAGCTCCCCCTGCTCTAAACTGTAAAGTCACTATCCTTAGTAACTAAATTCAGAGCCCTGCAATGAAAAAGATAGTCTTGACATCTTCAGTCTTCGCTAGCTAAGAACTTGTAATTGTAATTCACAAGGCGTTCCTCTTGGGTGTTGCGCAGTGTAAGGTAATACACTAAGGCAGTTATAATCCGGCTGACTGACTAAGTATTCTTATATGAAGAAGACAAACATCTAGCATCCGCTCTTGAATACTGAAGTCTATGCAGATGTACTGTTTTCCAACTTAACTTGTTCTGTGGGACTATCAGTCCCAGCAACACTCTGTAACAGTTCTAAGTGTGTGTAGTATTAAACAAACTTCCGGGTGTTAACTCTCTCACCACACAGGATCCAGGCAGATGGATGTCTCAGTTTCAGCAGTTCACAGTCCGTATGGAGGCACCACCTCGCCGTCACACTGTTCCGTTCACTAACGACCAGGCGTCCTCGGTTACCTCCTCCACGGGTCTCCGGAACAATCACTTCTGCTGCTTCAGCACACTGTGATACGACGGCAGGATCCTTGCAGCTGCTCCACTCCTTCACAAAGTAGGCCGCAACCCTGTAGGACACACACACCCACAGAGTCCTGCTGGCAGGCCATGCGTCCCAGGAACAAGAGACCTAAGATGGCCACTCCCAGCCCTTTTATATCCTCCCACAATGCAGTTCAGTTCTCCTCTTGTCCAGGAGCATTGTGGGTGGGTCACAGCTAAAGTTCCGAAGTAAACAATCAATCACTTCCACGTCACTTCACTTAATCATGAAACGTAAAAGTATTGCACCTTTTCAATTATCCACAAGATGGCACTATAACAACTTATGTACTGCATAACACACATATGGCTAAAAACAAAAGTTGTCAGCGCTACACTTATATTTTCCAATTAAAATCTTACTGATCTTTTATATCATTACATTTTTTCTGGCTCCAGACTAAAACGCTGTGCACAGATATTTATTCCAAGCTTTAACAATAAACTTTCAACAATTACATGCTGAAAATACAATTTCACAAGGTCCAACTCTATGTAAATTACATACAGAAAAAGAGCAGCTGCAGTGGATTTGCCCGGTATAGGCAGTGGTAGGGTATGGGTAGTAGTTGTGGCAGTGAATGTAGTAATACCCCAGAATGGTAAGGGGCAATGCTGGGGGTAGGAGTTACTGGAGCAGCTTTAGTCTCAGCGTAAGGATCCAGGGGTCTCCAAACTTTTGAAACAAAAGGCCAGTTTATGGTCCTTCAGACATTAGGGGGAGTCGGACTGTGATCACTGGGCGTAGAACAGGTCCTGATGTCAGTGGGCAAAACCAATGCCTTTTCTTTGGTGTCAGTGGAAGCAATTGTGCCCCATTGTTGATGTCATTGGGAGGAATAGTGCCCCATAATTGGTGTCATAGGGAGGTATTGGGCTCCATCATTGGTGTCATCGGGCCCCATTGTTGGTGCCAATGGTAAAAATTGGACCCCATCATTGGTGTCATTGGGAGGGATTATGCCCCACTGTTAGTATCAGTGGATGAAATGGTGCCCCAAGGGCCGGATAAATGCAAGCAAAGGGCTGCAGTTTGGAGACCACTGGATTAGAGTGTAATAGATTAGGGGTAGTAGTAAAAACATAGAGTAGTAGTAAAGTAGAAAGTAGTAAAGTAGTATGTAAGTAAGTAATAAGTAGTAGTAGTAAAGAAGTGGCAGCAGTATCAGCACTGTATTGTTTATAGGTAGTAGAACAATCAGAATAGTATTGGCTGTAATAGTTGGTGTCACAATACAATAATGGGAGTAGTAGTATTAGCATAGCAAGGGCAGAGGTAAGGTGGGGAAAGTAGCAGTAGTAGTAGCAGTGGGTGCAGCAGCAGCATAGACAAGGTAGTGGTAAGAGAATAAGCCCCCATTCACTCCGGTGCGACCGGTCCAAATCACATGACAAGTCGCACCCTGCTGTCAGCAATGAAACTGTTCAAATCTGTGCAACTCCTACTGCGCGGTGCCGCACCGATTTGAGAAGAAGTTTTCTGCATTATTTCAACGCAGGAACTTGCATAGACCCCTGTGCATGAAGTCACACAGATGTCAGCAAAGCCACACATGAAGTCGCACTGATCGGTGACTTTGAAATCACACGGAAGTAGCGCAATTCCAAAGCTGCATTCGGTGTGAACCAGGGATGACTGTGTTGATGGGGGGGAGTCGAGCATTTGTCTTTCCTGTAAACCATGGATGGAGGACAGAAAGTTGCACGGTCTATGACCGGCTTTAGACAGCTAAAGGGCATTTCTGCCATATTAGTTTGCTTGCAAATACATTGACCTGCGGCTTTGTAGTCGTGCGACTCCAAGTGAAGTCGCACTATTTAGAAGTCGGATTCAGTGTGAACGGGGGGGGGGGGCTAAATATTTATAGAAGTGGGTGTGGTAGTCATAATATAACAAGGGTGGTGGTAGGAGGACAGGGGGGGGGGCTCCAGTCAGTTTTTTTCTGCAGGTGCTAGGGGGTAAAAGTGGGGGGGGAGTCTGCAATTCAACAAAAATTAAAGGCAGACACCCCAAGCCGCATATGGACTGAAAATAAGACAATTATTGTCTTAAACAGTGAAAGTGAAAGATATAACACCAACATGTCAGAAATACATTTGAAAGAATTCCAAAAACTGAGTTGGAAAAAGGATTCCCCCCCCTTTGTGTCAGTATTTTGTTGAACCCCTTTTGCTTTAACTTCAGCTTTTAGTCTGTTGGGATTTTTTCTCTACTAACTTCACATATCTAGACTTTGTAATATTTGCCCGCTCTTCTCTGCAGAACTGCTCAGGTTCAGTTACATTTGATGGTGACTGTTTATGGACGGCAGTCTTCAATCATTGTACAGATTTTCAATGGGGTTTAGGTCTGGGCTCTGACTAGGTTATGCAAAGACATTCACCTTTTTCTCCTCCAACCACTGTGTGCTCATTGGTGCTGTGTGCTTTGGGTCATTGTCATGTTGGAAGGTAAACCCATTTCCATTGACAACTTTCTGGCAGAGGGCAGCAGAATTTCCTCAAGAATTTGATGGTATTTTGCCCCATTCATTTTTCCTTCAAATCATTGACAAGTGCTTCAGTCCCTGCTACAGAGAAACGCCCCCATAACAGGATATTACCACCCCCCATAACAGAATATTACCACTCATAACAGGATATTACCACCCCCATAACAGGATATTACCACCCCATAACAGAATATTACCACCCCATAACAGGATATTACCACCCCCCATAACAGGATATTACCAACCCCCATAACACGATATTACCACCCCATAACAGGATATTACCACCCCCATAACATGATATTACCACCACATAACAGGATATTACCACCCCCCATAACAGAATATTACCACTCATAACAGGATATTACCACCCCCATAACAGGATATTACCACCCCATAACAGAATATTACCAACCCCCATAACAGAATATTACCACCCCCCATAACAGGATATTACACCCCCCATAATAGGATATTACCACCCCATAACAGGCTATTACCACCCCATAACAGGATATTACACCCCCCATAACGGGATATTACCACCCCCATAACAGGATATTACACCCCCCATAACGGAATATTACCACCCCCCATAACAGGATATTACACCCCCCATAACGGAATATTACCACCACCCCCATAACAGGATATTACACTCCCCATACCAGGATATTACACCCCCCATAACAGGATATTACCACCCTCATAACAGGATATTACACCCCCCATAACAGGATATTACACCTCCATAATAGGATATTACCACCCCCATAACAGGATATTACCCCCTCCATAACAGGATATTACCCCCTCCATGCATTACTGTAGGAAAGGTGTTCTTTGGGTGGTGAGCTGTATTGGATTTCCGCCAGACATATCGTTTGGCCAAATCATTCAATTTTAGTCTCATCTGACCAGAACACCCTTTTCCATGTGGCCCCAGAACCTTGAAGGTGTGTTTTGGCAAAGCTCAGTGGTGACGGCATGTGACCTTTCTTGAGGAATGGCTTTTTTCTTGCACCCCTTCACAATTGGTGATATTGGTGTCACATGCACACAATGTCCACTCTTTGTCAGAGTTTCTGTAGGCCTCTTGGTCACCTCTCTGACCAGTTTCCTCCTGGCTCTTTCATACAGTTCGGAGCGACGTCCTGATCCAGGGAGTGTCTGTGTTCTACCACATACCTTCCACTTCTTATTAATAGACATCACTGTGCTTCTAGGCATTGATAAAGCCTTTGTATCCATCTCCTGACTTGTGCCTGTCCACAACTCTTATCCCGAAGATCCCGGCGACAGCGCCTTGCCACCCATAGGTGATCATTTGCTTCAGTTGCACTAGCAGAGACTGATATGCACCAGGAAAGCTCTTTTCATGCTGAGCTAAACAAAATGACCATAGCTGAGTTAAAAGTCAAATGTCTTTCTGTGTCATTGAGAAGGTGATTAGTTTCACCTACTTGAGTTTATAAGTCATTTTTAGGAGGGGAGGTGATCCTTTTCAGTGGTTAACAGGAGGGAGAAGATGTGCAGTCCATTACAGGAACCAAGTGAATAAGGCAGTTCATATTTCTGAAAGACTTTGTTTCACGTTCTTTCTGCAAAGTGCTATGGGAAAGAATAAAGTTATCGTTCATCTTGTTCAAGACTGTTTGCGGTGTGATCAATGTGGGGAAGTGGGGGGTAATGGAACCAACTGGGAGAAAGGAACAAACTATTAGCAGCTCATATGAGAGTAGAGCGCTTCTTACTGTATATACTGTATACACACTATATATAGATGCAGCGCCCTGGGGTTTAATCAGGGAGCTCCTCACCAAATTCATTGTCAGGAGTAGCTACTGCAGTCAATTGCTAGGGATTCATTGACTTCTCCCTAAGTTTGGCCTGGTTGTACTTTCCTCTTCTACCACCAGGTGGCCGGGCATCTGGAGGTATTAGATTAAGAAGGACAACTCAAGGTAAGGTTATGGGTATATGGGGTATCTCAGCCAATGGGCAGGGGTTTTATTGAATCCCTTGGCCTGCTGGGAGAACCTATATATTCAGGTTGAGTCAGGTGATCTATGTTCTGTAACACCAGGACTGCTGTCTGGGTGGATGTGTGTTGTACGCCCTGGGCTGCTAGGCTGGAGATTGGGCCTATCCCGGGGGCATCAGGCTGCCAGGCTGTGCGAGAGCCTATCCAGAAGTAAGAGGGCAGCGCAGGGTTGGGACTGCAGCTTGCAGTCAAACCAAAAGTGACGGCTCTGCCGGCCGGAGAACCTGACGTGGTTGGAGGTAGAAGGGAAGCTATCGCCACAAAGGGACCGATCGCCTTTACCAGGGACCACAGTGTGTAACTGAAGCAAGTACTGGAGCAGTATTCTCACTGAACGGGCAGGGTGGAGAATCGGGAAACTTCAGGCGGTGACCAAGTCAGGGACCCAACCAGCGGAGGTGACGCTTGCAGAGCAGCCTTGTGTGCCAAGTCAGGGACTGAGCCGGTTAGCAGGGGTGAAGCTTGAAGGTATCCGAAGTGCCAAGCTAGGGACCCAGCAGGGAAGCGTGGGTGAGGCTTGAGGGAGATACCACCGCAAAAGCCTTGAGGAGCTCACGAGATTCAGAGTAGTGAATCAAAGCATCCAGTGAGAGACAAGGAGCTCAAGGGGCTGAAGAACTACAAGGAGAAGTTGTAGTACAGCAGAGAGAACTGTTACTTTGAGTTAGGAACTGTTTAAGTTCTGTTGCCATAGGAGACAGCAATCCTGCACGTGTAGAAGTGGCCCCTTGCTGGGGACTTTCCCTGTATGGCTGTCCTCCTGTTGAAGTCTCAGAGTCTGCCATTTGAAATTGCAATTACTTAAGGGTGTCCTGGCCCTAACCCTCTTTTCTTTGCAAAATATAAAAAGGACTGTCGAAGAAATAAAACCTCTTTTACATCCAAGAAGTGTCTGGCGCTCAATGACTTTTACCATCTTTGCACCCACTATGCCTCACAACCCACCACATGTTGAAGGATGTCAGCTAACTTTGGCCTTGAAGGTTCCAATTAGACTGGAAGAGGTCATAGATTATATATATATAATCAGTTCAGATGTACAATATAATAATTAATAATGGGGCGTGGCTTGGATGTAGAGCGCGGCAGACATCTGCTTGCAGAGCTCCTCACATCTTAACCAAATCCTGGCTGTTTCTCGACGATTTTCAGCAGCTTTCTCCCTTCAGACTGCTCGGGAAACCTCCTGTGAGCTGCAGGTCATGGCATCTAGGATCCGCTCCATGGGTCCATGATCCAGAAAGAAGCAGTCGGCTTCTGTCACCTTGTGTCCCAATGCCATCTTGGCTGCAGGCTGCATGCCCAGCTAGCAGAGATGGAGGCTGATGTCATCTCTGAGAAACCAGTGTGTTCTCCAGACTGAACTTCCAACACATATACACAGGTCATCCTGCAGGCTGTTGAGCGTAGTAAGACCTCTCTCCTGGTCCGCTTTGACCATCTGGTAGAAGAATGCAATTTAATCCAAATGATCTTGATAAGATTAGATGTCACCAGACGGACAAATAATCCCGCATTTCTGCCACTGAAGACACAACTGCACAACATGCTGATCTCCTCCAATCTATCCAGTGTACAGTACAGTTGCTGGTGGCTAAATCAGACAACACCGAGAATAGACTGCGGCAGAATAATATCAGCGTGCTGGGCCTTCCGGAGAGAGCTAAAGGAGAAAATCCAGCAGACTTTGCAGAAACCTTTTTCAAATCCATATTGGCCGTAACTGAAGTCTCCCAAACCTATGTGGTGGAGCATGCTCACAGGGTTCCTACTGGAAGGGGTATGTAACTATGTAACTATCTAGGAGCACTACCTAGGCCCTTCCTGGTCTGCTTATAGAATTACAGAGAAAGGGATCGAATCCTTGATGAGTCCCGGAAACATCCCACACTGCCAAATAACATGGTGCACTTCTTCCCTAATTTTTCCACGGATCTGCAAAAGAAGCGTAAGGCCTCATGTACACTGCTGCTGGTAAACAGACATTTAGGAGCAGTTGGGCATTTCCTGAAGTCTCCTCTATGTTATCAGTACATGTACATGGAGTAGTTTAAAGTCGTTCTAGGCAGTTGAGTTTAGAGGCTTTTTTTCCTCGCTTTGGATTAAATTGCATTCTTCCACCAGATGGACAATGCAGACCAGGAGAGAGGTCTTACTACCCTCAATAGCCTGCAGGATGACCTGTGTATTTATGTCAGTTCAGTCTGGAGAAAACGCTAGTTGCTTAGAGATGCCATCAGCCTCCATCTCTGCTAGCTGGGAATGCAGCCTGTCAGCCAGCGCCCTGAAAGAGTCTCTTCTCTCACTCCAGTGTGAAAGCCCCAGTGCTTTCACACTGGAGCGGTGCGCTGGCAGGATGCTCAAAAACTTCCTGCCAGCCGCATCTCTGAGGAGCTGTAGGAGCGGCATATACACCACTCCTAAAGCGCCCCTGCCCATTGAAATAAATGGGCAACGCCGCCGTACCGCTGCAGCGGCGCTTTGTGGGTGATTTTAACCCTTTTTCGGCCACAAGTGGGAGTTAAACGCGCCCGGCTAGTGGCCGAATAGCGCCGCAAAAATGACGGTAAAGCACCGCTAAAAATAGCGGCGCTCTACCGCCGATGGCGCGATGCCTCAGTGTGAAGGTAGCCTGACTGTTCTACTACCTATAAACAATACAGTGCTGCTACTGCTACCCCTTCTTTGCCATTACTCTTTCTATTATTTTACTACTACCCCTTCTTTACTACTACTACTACTACTACTCTTATTACTTACTTACATACTTACTACTTTACTACTACTCTTTCTATGTTTTTACTACTACACCTAACCTATTACCCTCTAATCCAGTGGTCTCTAACCTGCGGCCCTTTCTTTGCATTTATCCGGCCCTTGGGGCACCATTTCATCCACTGATACTAACAGTGGGGCATAATCCCCCCAATGACACCAATGATGGGGCCCAATTTCTCCCTATGACACCAATGATGGGCCACTATTCCTCCCAATGACATCAACAATGGGGCACAATTACTTCCACTGACACTAAAGAAAGGGCATTGTTTTTTCCCACTGACATCAGGATCCGTTCTATGCCCAGTGATCACAGTCTGGCCCCCCTAATGTCTGAAGGACTGTAAACTGGCCCTTTGTTTCGAAAGTTTGGCAACCCCTGCGTCTAATCTACTATTCTTACACTGAGACTAAAGCTGCTCCATCAACTCCTACCCCCAGCATTGCCCCTGCCCATTCTGGGGTACTACTACATTTACTGCCACAACTACTACCCATACCCTACTACTGCCTGTACCGGGCAAATCCACTGCAGCTGCTCTTTTTCTGTATGTAATTTACATACAGTCAGACCTTGTAACATTTTATTTTTCTGCATGTAATTGTTATGTAATTGTTGAAAGTTTATGGTTAAAGCTTGGAATAAATATCTCTATATTATGTATTCAGTCTGGAGACAGAAAAGTCTTAAAATATAAATGATCAGAAAGATTTTTATTGTTTTACTGGAAATACAAGAAATCAGACAGAAAATTAAGCAATAACACTCTCTGTTAGTTACTGTGTGCCATTTATAAGTAATGCAACAAACCTCCAGCAGGGGGGGGCGCTATGCAACAGGCAGTGATTTGCTATCAACTTCAGCAATCAATACAAAGTCATTAGCACTAAATAATAAAATGATTGGTTTGATCAGACACAATAGAACTCATTGGATTTTATTTGAAATGTGGATGAAATTAATTTCTAATAAATGTACTGAGCAAAGCATAATGTACGTCTACATGGGCAGCAAGGATGCAGATTGGAGGGGGGGGGGGTTACAATGGAGGATTAAAGAATCTTCTCCTCTTCGTCCACTATGGCCATTTCACAGAGCCTGGGTATGGACACGTGGGACAGGCGGCTCCTCTGTTGCGGGATTCTTCCGTTTACTATGACGGACTTGAGATGGAAGTTTATCACGGCCAAGTATGGGATCCCCATTATGGGAAAGCGGACTGGAAAGGAGAAAGGATTTCCGGTAGGTAATCGTATGATGATCGTGTCTTGCTCAAACGTGAAGGAAATCTGTAAGAAAAGAGGCGGCACAGCGTCAGCTTGCTGGGCTATAAAAAGTCAATGAGTGTTGGCCGTAGAGACAAAGACTTCACCACCATACTGTTATTTTCAGCAAAAATCTTTCCATAAGATGATATGTGTATGTAGCTTATCTTATGTATTCTTTATATATGTGTTGAATAAAATTGTTAATGGAAAGGAAAAATGGAAGGATGTGCTTCTGTGCTGCAATATTTTAGTGATAGGGTCTCTGAGGACAGTGTATCTCGTCACCTAGAACAATGACTGGAGCCCTCAGGACATAAATAGCTGTTGGCCAGTTTGGAGTCCCTGTGTCCCAGCCAGTCTCACCCAGAGTTCCACAGAACCCTAAGATTCCTTCAGAGGTTTGTAGGGGTTCCTTGAGCTGTGGCTGATTAACCTCCCATGTGATGGCGCCTGCTTTTTTTGGGGCCCAACACCACTTGGCCGGGCCAGCTTCGTGTCACCAATGATCATTTTGCTGCCTGTAAGAATGGAATTTTGACCACCACTGTAAGTGGGGCATTCTTACCACTGGCCACCAAGGGAAAGGGGCATTTTATTCTTCTCACTACCAATGAATTGGTTTTAGCAGGGGTTCCCCAAGACCTGAATATTTTTCAAGGGTTCCTCTGGGGCAAAAAGGTTGAGAAATGTAGCTGGCATGTCATACAGCAGCCTTTCCATTATCTTACCCCTACCACAAACATGATAAAGGCTCGAGTGTGCACTGAGGATCTGGCATTTGACAGTGAATCCTAGAGGGCAGGGCTTATTGTCAAAGGGGGCAGGGCTTAACATTCGATGTGTGTATAACAATAGGAATGTTATACTTCTCTTGGTTGTTATTTCCAAAATACTGTTTGTCTGTTATCTGCAGATCACCGTGTACAAACCATGTCTACAATGTGAAAAAATGTTATGCCTTTTTCTATACTGATAAAAAAAACGAATAATCTCCCCCTTCCAGGGCCGCAATTCACATCTGTCCTGATAAGGACCCCATCTGACACCATCCCAGCCATGGCTCCAATTCATATGTGTACTTGCTAGGGGTCCCATCTACTATGACTGACTTGGGGTAAATGAGAATACAATTATTCTGGGTCAGTTGTTTCTCATTCTACCCCATATAGATTTAGACCTTCTCACTTTTAGTTTCTGAGGAATTCTGCCCCCACAGATGAACAGAGCATTCATCTGCAGTAATATCCATTCCCTGTATTTCCCAATCACACACATTGGCATCCCACTGTTTTCCTTCCCAGCACCCACATTAGTCTGTCCCCTGTATCCCATCCCCAGCACCCACATTGGTCTCTTCCTGTATCCCATCCCCAACACACACATTGGTCTCTTCCTGTATCCCATCCCCAGCACACACATTGGTCTCTTCCTGTATCCCATCCCCAACACCCACATTGGTCTCTTCCTGTATCCCATCCCCAGCACACACATTGGTCTCTTCCTGTATCCCATCCCCAGCACCCACATTGGTCTCTTCCTGTATCCCATCCCCAGCACACACATTGGTCTCTTCCTGTATCCCATCCCCAGCACACACATTGGTCTCTTCCTGTATCCCATCCCCAACACACACATTGGTCTCTTCCTGTATCCCATCCTTAGCACACACATTGGTCTCTTCCTGTATCCCATCCTTAGCACACACATTGGTCTCTTCCTGTATCCCATCCCCAGCACCCACATTGGTCTCTTCCTGTATCCCATCCCCAGCACACACATTGGTCTCTTCCTGTATTCCATCCTTAGCACACACATTGGTCTCTTCCTGTATCCCATCCCCAGCACCCACATTGGTCTCTTCCTGTATCCCATCCCCAGCACCCACATTGGTCTCTTCCTGTATCCCATCCCCAACACACACATTGGTCTCTTCCTGTATCCCATCCCCAGCACCCACATTGGTCTCTTCCTGTATCCCATCCCCAACACACACATTGGTCTCTTCCTGTATCCCATCCCCAGCACACACATTGGTCTCTTCCTGTATTCCATCCTTAGCACACACATTGGTCTCTTCCTGTATCCCATCCCCAGCACCCACATTGGTCTCTTCCTGTATCCCATCCCCAGCACCCACATTGGTCTCTTCCTGTATCCCATCCCCAACACACACATTGGTCTCTTCCTGTATCCCATCCCCAACACACACATTGGTCTCTTCCTGTATCTAATCCCCAGCACCCACATTGGTCTCTTCCTGTATCCCATCCCCAGCACACACATTGGTCTTTTCCTGTATCCCATCCCCAGCACACACATTGGTCCCTCCATAACAGAGTTGTATGATGGTGATGAGCTTCAAGTGGAGTTCTGCCGAAATGTTTTTTTTTTTAAAGTCAGCAGCTACAAATACTGCAGCTGCTGACTTTTAAAATATGGACACTTACCTGTCCACGGTGCCCACGATGTCCTCATCAGGAAGCCTGGGTCCCTACTGCGCATGCATGTGCGCATCCTCACTGGTCCCTGCTGCCTTCTGGGACCTGTATGTCTCCCAGAAGACAGCAGGGGGACAGAGGGGGGAGGATTCCGAAAAGTGGAAGTTGCATTTTTGGGTGGAACTCCTCTTTCAGTCCCCAGCTAGCCCCCCACTACTCCCCAGATTGAGCCTTTACAGGGGAATTTATAGTGTTATTCCATGTCAGCGATTTCCTGATCCCCATTGCCTCCTCTTCCTAGAATAATCATCTCACAAACATAATAATAACACACTCATACACCAAATAGAAATGAAATGTTACATGAAAAATTTCACAAGCCAATAATTCTGACAATCAGTGATCTGACCAACAGCAACCATTCACTAGGCGGTATATCATGGCACACAATGTATGATGGAATCCATTGGATCTTCCTATGTGGGAGGTTCTCATCCTTCATGGAATGAGCTGAAGGGGCGACCATCATAGCAAAGCCTTCATACCCTTCAACTGAGCCATCACTGGCTGCCTACTGCATCTTTCGGACATGGATATGGAGTCACTGATATTATGGGATTTTCTAAAACTGGAGAGTGTAAAATCTGGTGCAGCTCTGCATAGAAACCAATCAGCTTCCAGTTTTTTTTCTTTTTTTTTGCCAAAGCTTAATTGAAGAAGCAGAAGTTAGAAGCTGATTGGTTTCCATGCACAGCTGCACCAGATTTTGTACTCTCCAGTTTTAGTAAATAACCCCCAATGTGTCCAATATGAACAGTGATGTCACTTTGCCCCATCCAACATTTGTCCCGCCCCTCCCAGTGTAGACGTACCTTGGTGTCTGATCCCTCCTGGAGGGGGAAGAAGCTTTTCTTCTGCTCCTCTCCCCAGATATCGTTCACCTTCGTGTTCAAGACTATCTTGCGGATGTCTCCAAGATTGTCAAATCGAGCACCAAAGTGTATCACAAAATTCTTATCATCTGTTCCCAAGTTTATGGAAAACCTAGAAAGAAAGAAACAGAAATAATTTTGCTCAGCTGACCTTGTTGGATATAATACTCGAGTCATTCACCAGTGGTCCTCCCATGGGTTTCAGAGGTACTGCCACTTTTAAGGAGAATTCATGATAGCAAATTATATTAAAATTTTCTAAAATCTCAATAAATAGAATTAAAAAAAAAAGTATATATAAAAAATTTTACCAGCTAATATTTTTGGGGACTTAAAAATATAAATGGCTTGCTTGAAGCACATTTATAAACAAACAGGGTCCTGGTAATACACGTCCCCATACCGAAAAATACCTAAAGGGAGCCTGTAGCCTGGATGCGGACATACGGTTACTTACATATTGTTAACAAGCTGTAACAAGCTTTAAGACAATCTCCCCACCAGGATAGAGCACCTCAAAAGCTACTATTGTGATAAAAAATATAATTTGTTAAACATCAAATGTACGAAAAACAACACAAACCCATAGACCGGGTCAGTCAGCTAACCCATGGAGGGAGATCCTCAGACCCCAAACAGCCTCCGACCCCCCCCCCCCCCATCTCACCCAAACATCTCCCCCACCCAGGGAACCCTTCCCCCACTCCAATGTCCCAAAAGGGGACCCTATCACCTACTCTCCCTTCAAAACCCAATCCTCCCCTCTCGCGGTCGGGTGGGGGCGAAAAGCCAAGTCTGTTTGCATGAGACTTTCCTTTCCATCAGACTACATTTTTCAGTCTGGCTAGGTTTATTGGGCTATTCACTCCCTTTTTTGAGTGTTTTTGGAGGGTTCCACCGGCCGGTGGAGGGGAGGATTGGGTTTTGAGGGGAGAGTAGGTGATAGGGCCCCTTTTGGGACATTGGAGTGGGGGGGAGGGTTCTCCTGCATACTTACCAACTGTCCCAAATTTCTCGGGACATTTCCTGGATTTAGACTATTTTCTAGATATTATTGTTTCCCGGGAAATGTCCCAAGAAATCTGTTTTTTTAACGATTTTCCGCTGCCGCCTGCCACCGCTAGAGGTGTCTCCGCCGGCCGCCATTTTTAAGAAAACCAGGAACACGGCTGGGCGGCTAGATGGAGCTCCTGTGTTGCCACCCACCCTCCGCCCCGCTCTGCCCCGCCCCGCCTACCGCTTCTCTCTGACCACCCCCTGCCCCACTCCGGCCCGCTGCCGGTGTTATGGAAAGGGGCAGGGTTCTACTAGGACACCTGATGTAAGGGAGGGCACCGCTGGGGACACCTGATGTAATGAAGGCTCCGCTGGGGACACCTGATGTAAGGGGGGTCTCCGCTGGGGACACCTGATGTAAGGGGGCACCGCTGGGGACATCTGATGTAATGGGGGGCTCTGTTGGGGACATCTGATGTAAGGGGGGGCCCTGCTGGTGACACCTGATTTAAGGGGGGCTCCGCTGGTGACACCTGATGTAAGGGAGGGCTCCGTTGGTGACACCTGATGTAAGGGGGGCTCCACTGGGGACACCTGATGTAAGGGGGCTCCGCTGGGGACACCTGATGTAAGGGGGCACTGCTGGGGACACCTGATGTAAGGGGGGCTCCACTGGGGACACCTGATGTAAAGGGGGCAGCGCTGGGGACACCTGATGTAAGGGGGGGCTCCGCTGGGGACACCTGATGTAAGGGGGGCACCGCTGGGGACATCTGATGTAAGGGGGGGCTCTGCTGGGGACATCTGATGTAAAGGGGGCTCCGCTGGGGACACCTGATGTAAGGGGGGCACCGCTGGGGACATCTGATGTAATGGGGGGCTCCGTTGGGGACATCTGATGTAAGGGGGGGCTCCGCTGGTGACACCTGGTTTAAGGGGGGGCTCCGCTGGTGACACCTGATGTAAGGGGGGCTCCGTTGGTGACACCTGATGTAAGGGGGGCTCCGCTGGGGACACCTGATGTAAGGGGGGCTCCGCTGGTGACATCTGATGTAAGGTTGGGCACCGCTGGGGACACCTGATGTAAGGGGGCTCCGCTGGGGACACCTGATGTAAGGGGGGCAGCGCTGGGGACACTTGATGTAAGGGGGGCTCTGCTGGGGACACCTGATATAAGGGGGGCTCCGCTGGGGACATCTGATGTAAGGGGGGCTCCGCTGGTGACACCTGATGTAAGGGGGCTCCGCTGGGGACACCTGATGTAAGGGGGGCTCCGCTGGTGACACTTGATGTAAAGGGGGCTCCGCTGGGGACACCTGATGTAAGGCAGGCACCGCTGGGGACATCTGATGTAAGGGGGGCTCCGCTGGGGACACCTGATGTAAGGGGGCTCTGCTGGGGACATCTGATGTAAGGGGGGCCCCCGCTGGGGACATCTGATGTAAGGGGGGGCTCTGCTGGGGACACCTGTGTGAGTAAAAGAATTAATGAATGTGAAAAATCGCAAAATCTTGTGTGCCATACTGCCATTATTTATGAAAAACAAATGCTGCCCTTTTAATTTTGTTCAATCTAAACCCCTTCAGCTCCGGAAAGTTTTACCCCCCGCCATGAACAGGCCATTTTTTGCGACCACTGCGCCATGTTACTGTAACTGACTGACAATTGCGTGTGGTGCAACGCTGTACCCAAGTAAAATTGATGTGCTTTTTTTCCACTAATAGCACTTTTAGTAATATTTTATTTTTTACGATATAAACAAACCGACAATTTTGAAAAAAAAGCAATATTTTTTACTTTTTGGTATAATAAAAATGTCTTCCTCAATTTAGGCCAATATGTATTCTGCTGCATATTTTTGGTAAAAAAATCCCAATAAGTGTATATTGCTTGGTTTGCACAAAAGTTATCGCATCTACAAAATAGGGAATACAGCATTTTTATTTATTTTTTACTAGTAATGGCGGCGATCAGTGATTTTTTAGCGGGACTACATTGTGGCGGACAGATCGGACACCTAACTGACACTTTTGACGCTTTTTGGCGACCATTGCTAAAAATATGCACTGTCACTGTACTACTGACACTGGCTGGGAAGGGTTAACATCAGGGGTGATCAAGGGGTTAACCGTGTCCCTAGGGGGTGCTTGCTAACTGTGTGGGGGATGGACTGACTAGATGAACAGAGTGATCCGTGTGCCTAGTTAGCAGGAACACAGGATCACTCTGTTCATCTCTGACAGAATGGCGATCTGCCTTGTTTACATCAGCAGACCGCTGTTCCATCTCTGTGGGGAGTGATTGCAGGTGGCCGCTAAGGAGACACTACTAGGAGGGGGAGCTGAACTAATAAATTAAAGCTGGGAAGGTGAGCTGAGCTGCAGCGTCACTGCTAGGAGATGAAGAAGCATGGTTAATTTCATAATTTCATTTTTGTCAAAAATTTTCACCAGCGACCTTTTTACAGTGACGAAAACAAAACAAAAAAGTATACCACATTTTCGTCCACTGATGAAAACTATGACAAAAATCAATTCCGTTTCCGTTAACGAATGAAAACAAAGCAGAAATGTGAGTGAGGGATGTTTACCCTTGTGTAGAGCCCGTGAGTGCTTCTGCTACTAGCAAGCAAGCAAATCCATAGCGTGCTTACCAGTTAGCACTGTGCAGCATTACAGGCCTCCGAACGAGAGTCCCACTCCCGATGACCGTCCAGAGCAGAGCACTGCGAGTGTGTACATTACAGGCCTCCCCTCAGACCAATGTCCGTCTAGAGCACTGTGTGAAATACAGACCTCCTGACCACTGGCATCCAGAGCACTGTGCATTACAGGTCTCCCCTCAGACATGAGACCACCATTCAGCACTTTGCAGCATTACAGGCCTCTCAAAGTCAGACCACCATCCAGAGAACTGTCCAGCATTACAGGCCTCTAATACCACCGTCCAGAGCACTGTGCATTATAGTCCTCCTCAGACCACCATCCAGAGCACTGTGTAGCATTACAGGCCTCCTCAGACCACAGTCCAGAGCACTGTGTAGCATTACAGGCCTCCTCAGACCACAGTCCAGAGCACTGTGTAGCATTACAGGCCTCCTCAGACCACAGTCCAGAGCACTGTGTAGCATTACAGGCCTCCTCAGACCACAGTCCAGAGCACTGTGTAGCATTACAGGCTTCCTCAGACCACCGTCCAGAGCACTGTGTAGCATTACAGGCCTCCTCAGACCACAGTCCAGAGCACTGTGTACATTACAGGTCTCTCAGATCACTGTCCAGAGCACTGTGCAGCATTACATGCGTCTTCAGACCACCATACAGAGCACTGTGTAGCATTACAGGCCTCTCAGACCACCATCCAGAGCACTGTGTAGCATTACAGCCACTGTCTAGAGCACTGTGCAGCATTACAGGCCTCTCAGACCACTGTCCAGAGCACTGTGCAGCATTACAGGCCTCTTCAGACCACCATACAGAGCACTGTGTAGTAGCATTACAGGCTCCTAAGACCACCGTCCAAAGCACTGTGCATTACAGGCCTTCTCCGACCTCTGTCCTGAGCACTGTGCATTACAAGCATCCTCAGACCACCATCCAGAGCACTGTGTAGCATTACAGGCCTTGTTTCAACTCAATCAATCCTTTTTTCCTTATAAAAGAATTGTCAAACGGATGAGGAGCCTACAGTAGGCATAGTTCCTCCATGTTAGTGACAGCGATTTTGTTTTTGTTTTTTTTGTTTTTTCTGAGTTGGTAGGTGGCGTAATTGATGATTGACGACAGATATTTATGGGGGGCACTTTTTTAGTTTTTTAAAAAAAGGATTTGTCAAAAACCGTCTCTCTGTTTTTATTATTACCAGATACCCATTCACATAAAGGGGGCGGTATCTGGGGGCCCCCTTGTTAAAGGGGGCTTCCAGATTCTGATAAGCCCCCCACCCACAGACCTGGCAATATGGGGACAATGTGCTTTGAGGTGGGGGGCTCAGTGCCTCCCCTGCCCCAAAGCACTCACCCCCCATGTGGCCTGGTATGGTTTAGTAGGGGGGGCACTCACCCCTTTCCTGCCCTGATGGGCTGCATGCTCAGATAAGGGTCTGTTTTGGATTTTTGGGGGGGACCCCATGCTGATTTTTTTTATAAAAATGGTGTGGTATGAATTGGGGGGACCCCACGCAGTTTAAAAAAAAAAAATTCTATTGCCAGCAATGGTATTGCTGGAAATTTAAACATCATTTCATGCATTTTTTTTCTTTAGAAATGTCATTTTTGCTGCAGCATATTCTAGATATGCTACAGAAGCACCACTTTACAGGCAGACCACGGGGACCCCCAGGTACTATATTTAAAGGAATTTTTCATTTTTATTGTTTCACTTAAAGTGGGAACCCCTGTGGGGTCCCCTTAGTCTGTCCGCAAAGTGGCGCATCTGTAGCATGTATAACACATTCTGCAGCAAAAATCACAATCCTAAAGAAATAAAAACAAATCACATTTGAATTGACTCACGGCTATTTAAAAAAAAGAAAGAAAAATATGTGCGGGTGCGTGGGGCCCCCAAAATCCATAACAGACCCTTATCCAGGCATGCAGCCCAGCAGGACAGGAAAGGGGGGCATACCATCAACATGGAGACAAGGTGCTTACCCCCCTCATGTTGAGAGCATGTAGCCTGGTATGGTTCAGGAGGGGGAGGGGCACCTGCCGGGTAGACCTGCAGGTCTGCATGCACAGATAAAGGTCTGTTATGGATTTTGGGGGGTCCCCATGCTGTTTTTTTTTTTTTTACATTTTTCTGTTGCCGGGTAATGTCAGCATTCTTTTCTTTACATTCATCTGTCAGTGAGGTTGTTAAGGACGCGGGCTATTTCTTCACACAGAATTCAAATCGGTTGATCGTTTTTCGACCGATCCCAATTCTAATCGTTCTGAAATGTTCGAAAATTAATAAATTTGATTAAATTTATCGAAAACAAAACTAAATTTAAAGAAAACGGAACTAAACGAATTCCAAACCAAAACGAAATTAGTAACAACAAATCTATCTAAAATAAAACTCATTTTTCTGTTCTGTACATGTCTATTGTCAGTTGTCATATTTCAGATGATGGCCGATAAGTCATCAGACAAGTTTTATCCAGAATGACATTTTGTAGAAGCACAAATGTTGGAGCAAAATTTGCTCTGAGCAAAACAATCTGATGTCAGGTATTATTTGAGGGCCCACACACCCCAAATTCCCAGTGAGGGGTCAATAGGATGTACTGTACACAGAGCACACTTTACTACTTTTGGCAAATAATTGTATTATACAGAAAACAGATGTATATTGTATAATAAGTATTCTAGAACCAAAACTTACGCTTTACAGCCCACCGGAATGAAGCCCTCCACCTCCATGCAGTAACCAGGTCCAAACGTGTTAATAGTCTGTATGAGAGAAAGGAGAGAATTATTACACCCTGTTTAATAGAGAGGGGGGATGATTATTACACCCTGTATAATAGAGAGGGGGTGATTATTACACTCCGTATAATAGAGAGGGGGGTGATTATTACACCCTGTATAATAGAGAAGGGGGTGATTATTACACCCCATATAATAGAGAGGGGGGTGATTATTACACCCCGTGTAATAGAGAGGGGGATGATTATTACACCCCTTATAATAGAGAAGGGGGTGATTATTACACCCTATATAACAATAATTGCAGCGCTCAGTAATTATAATAAGCATAAAACAAAACACTCGTGCAATTAATAATAGTATCTGTATAAAAATATTGAAATGTAATTCAATTGATGTGTGATGACATCACAAGTGAAGAGTCCAGTGAATCAATAGTCCCAGAATGGCTTTCTCAACCTTCACCATACAAGTAACAACCGCCCGCTGTGACCTGCCTTCACCATATAGGAAGATTGCTCACTCATCAGAATGTATTGCTGTCTATGGCAGTCGTGGCTGGTTATCCAAACAAAAGAACTCGCTGCTCCAGGAGCCCGTCCCGGCTCTCCTCCACATACAACCAGATGGCTGCATTCCAGGATCAATCAAAATTCTTTAATATCCGAACATCCCAAGTGTTACAAACAGACAGGTAGGTAGACTATTTTCACATACTAACATGTGCGCTTATTCATTACCAGTAATAAACACTATAATCCCAGTGTTCTGCCGAGAAAGTTCCCCTCGGCGGATAAGGACCCCCCTCTACTGCGCAGGCGCAGCGCTTGCGCAGTAGGAGACGGCGGAAATAGCCGAAGCCGAATACAATAGAAATCAGCTGTACACGGTGCCTGTAAGAGGGCCCCTCATGGGCTCGCTCGCCACGCTTCGGGCACGGCCTCGCTTCGCTCGGCACTTTTTTATTCTCCCTCTAGGTCCACTTGGATGGTGGGGCTTCAACCTGGACCCAGGGCGCAGGCGCCGTGTACAGCTGATTGAAGTTTTTCATCTTCGGCCATTTTCGGCGGCTCCTAGTCGTTCGTACTGTGTAAGCCCTGCGCCTGCGCAGTACAGGGGGGTCCTTATCCGCCGGGGAACTTTCTCGGCAAGACACCGGCCACCACTGCGGGAGATGGACGCCCTCCTTACCTCTGTCCTGCCCCGACTCCAATCTCCCCTCCTCCTCCCCACACAGAGTCAGAGAGCAGTCTGTGACTTTGATTTGTTTTTTATTAGGGGGTTAACAGCTTGGATAGGGATGGAAAGTTATGGGATGCCTGTTTGACTTCAGCAAACTTCAGGGACAACTTCCTATATACAGTTATATACAGTCTCCTTCACTTGCCTCCTGCAGACACTTGGTTTCTCTCTGGCTCAGCCTCTGCTTGTACACTCCTGGGGGAACTTGACAGTCTCCTTGTTTGTTCAGCCATGGCTCATTACAGGCAGGGACTCACAGTCCCTTGATAGTAGCACACGTGGAGTGACACAGCAATGAGATCCCTCATTGAACGATTGAAGACTTAAGCAAATCTGCTGTCTTCAAGGGAGATTGGCTACATGTGCCAGTCTCCCCCCTTTGTTAGCCCCCAATAGTTGCACTACTCACTCTGTCCTCTCTTGCTCCCGTGCCTCCAGGAAGACCTCCTCCTGTGTGTTTTGGCAGGATCCTTCCAGCACCAGAGCTCCGGCCCAAGACAGGATACCCTCCCTTCCCACTAAACTAGGGGGTTCAATTCAAGGGCCACCAAACAGCCTCCTCAACACTGCATCTCCATCTTCCGCCCAACTGCCCTGCTGGCATGGCCTATGTCTTTTCATGGAGCTATCTCAACCCACTGCCAGCCCATTGCTGAGGATTGGCCGAGGCCCCATAAGTATTCAAGGCATCTCCTCCTAACCCCCACCCAGCTCTGAACGCTAATGAATCCTGACCCAATTAAGACTCAAAAATGTACATTATTATTATTATTATTATTATTATTATTATTATTATATGAGATTTATATAGCGCCAACAGTTTACTCAGCGCTTTACAATGTATAAGGGGGACAACACAATTACAGTACAGTTCAATACAAAAGGTACAGGAGGGCCCTGCTCGTAGAGCTTACATTCTAAAGGGAGGGGGTGGTGGTACAAAAGGTAATAGCTGCAAAGAATGATTTGATGGGGGTGGCTCAGGGACAGTTATGTGGGTGTGGGATAGGCTTCCCTGAATAAATGAGTTTTCAAGGATCTCCTAAAGGTGGACAGGGTAGGTGCTGATCGGACATACTGGGGCAGGGAATTCCAGAGGATGGGAGAGGCTCTGGAGAAGTCCTGAAGGCGAGCATGGGAGGAGGTAACAAGGGAGCTAGAGAGCAGGAGGTCCTGGGAGGAGCGGAGGGGACGATTTGGGCGATATCTGCAGATGAGGTTGGTGATGTAGATGGGGGCGATGTTGTGAATGGCCTTGTATGTTATGGTTAGCATTTTGAATTTTACACGGTGGGGTAGGGGAAGCCAGTGAAGGGATTGGCAGAGAGGAGCAGCAGTCACGGATCGGTTAGTGAGGTGTATTAGTCTAGCGGCAGCATTCATAATAGACTGAAGGGGGGATAGCCTGCTTAAGGGTAGGCCATTAAGGAGAGAGTTGCAATAGTCGAGGCGGGAAATAATCAAGGAGTGAATAAGTTGTTTTGTAGTGTCATTAGTCAGGAAGGGTCGAATTTTGGAGATGTTGCGGAGGTTAAGGCGGCAGGATTTAGCCAGTGATTGGATATGGGGGCTGAAGGAAAGGTCAGAGTCAAGGATTACACCCAGGACTCTGGCATGTGTGGAGGGACCAATGGTTGTGTTGTTGATATTAATAGTGAAGTTACAGGGGAGGGACCGTGAAGGAGGAAATATAACAAGCTCAGTTTTAGAAAGATTAAGTTTGAGGAAGTGGTGTGACATCCATACCGATATGTCATTCAGCAAGTTTGAGATCCGTGAGGAGATAGTGGGGGTGAGTTGGGGAGTGGAGAGATAGATCTGTGTGTCATCGGCATAGAGATGGTATTGGAAGCCATGGGAGGTGATCAACTGGCCCAGGGAAGAGGTATAGAGTGAGAAAAGGAGAGGCCCAAGGACAGAGCCTTGGGGTACCCCAACAGAAAGAGGAAGGGGAGCGGAGGAGATGGAGTTGTAAGTGACGCTGAAAGTGCGCTGAGATAGGTAGGAGGAGAACCAGGATAATGCAGAATCACGGAGGCCAATGGAGTGTAATTTGCTGAGGAGCAGCAGGTGGTCAACAATATGAGTCAGAGTATGGTTTACCTATCCTACACACTGCATCTAGCACACACTAGGGGGTGCTACATCTTTATAACTGGAGACTGGTTATTTTCTCCCTCTAGTGTGGCACTCTGACTGTGTACTACATATTTCTGAGCCAAGAAGTAAGGGGCTGTGGGACTTCCTGTGTGCAACTATAACTGGACTTGAGTCTTCCTTAGCCTACACCTCCCAGAAAGCTGCTAGCAGAATAGGGGATCATTGGAAAGGCTATTTAAGGAGTTGTCTTTGGTGGGCCCACTCTTTCCTCCCATGGACATTACAGTGACTCTACAGTGAGCATCGGAGCTGCTGAGACCATGGCCTACAAAAACGCTGTGAGCAATCGCTGCCATGGGTAAAGCTTCATTACCAGACGCCATTAAACGATCCTCTGCTTCTGCCTAGCAATCAGTGGACCTCGCTGCGGTGCTAACCCAGACCACTTTGTTCCACATCTGACCAACCTACAGCATCTACCATTTCGCTGGCTGGTGTGCAGACCCTGTATCGCTTCCTAACTCTTTACTGTTTGCCTTTGTCATCCTGAAGTTACTTAATTGCCTGTTGTTCTATCCAACCAACCCTAAATGCTGTTCCAGGGATTGGCTGACTGACACCCTAAAATCTATCGTTTGCCTTATATTGCCAATACAGAAATCTGTGTTCAGTTTACATTGTGTCCATGGTCTCTTGTGAATTCTTGCCATGGATTGGATTTCTCCAAAAGTGTATTTGTTCAATGTTTGTTGGATAAAACATGCAATGTGATTATTTGTCTAATTTGTGATTTTTCTTGTACAATATCACAGTAGTTGACAAGATCTGAGGCCCTGACAAAGCGGGTCAGCCCGTGAAACGTGTTGGCTACAAAGAAACAGATCTCAAGACCAGGAAAATACTATCCTGGACAACTAATGTGATATTTTGTTTTTAAAACAAGGCCCTTTTTAGATATTGTGTAATACTTTGAATGAGGATATGTAATATTGTTTTTAAAATAAGTGATCAGTGTTTATTATACCTAAGGAGGTACATGTAAAGTCACAAATAAGTTTTGCATTCCTATATTTGTGTAAATTGTTGTTGATGAATCCTTCTTTTAAGCCAGTTATTTGCTAATATATGCTTTGGTTGAAATGCTTTACAGCTAGTTAAACTCTGTTTAATAACTAATTGGCACCCACCATTTCCAAAAACTATATTCTGTCTTTGGGGACCAAAGATTTTTAGTGGGGGGGCTGAAGCCAGGTGATGGCTATGATATCATGGATGAAGTGGGCATTACCTTTATAACTGCAGACTGGTTAGTTTCTCCCTCTAGTGTTGCTCTCAGATTGTTTACATTATATCCTGAGCCAAGAAGCAAGGGACCATGGGACTTGTAGCCCTGTGTAGAGCCATAACTGGACTCCTGAGTCTTACTTAGCCTACAACTCCCAGCAAGCTGCTAGCAGAATGGGGGATCATTGGAAAGGCTATTTAAGAAAATGTTTTTGGCAAGTCCGCTGTCTTCTCCCCGATACCTTCCAGTGAGCATCAGAGCTGCCATCCGGCTGCAGATGAACCTGCATTACCGGGCACCATTAAAAGATCCCCTGTTTCTCCTGCCTGCTGCTTGAGGAACCTCGCTGGCTGGTGTGCAGACCCTGTATCGCTTCTTGTGTGTGCTGACAACTTCCAGGATCTGGTGAGTGGGCTTAGGCTTAAAACCCCCCTTTTCTTAAGCAACACTCAGCACGTGGACACTGCATGCAGTCAACATAACCTATATTACAAAGGAACTTTCCACTTCTGCTTTATCCCCTTCTTATTGACTGCTTAAAACCCCTGAGGATTTGCTACAACACTACTGAGCTCCAAAATGCTGGTGAAAACTGTGTTCAGGCCTGACACTTGGACTACCCTTATTTCAGGGGCAGACTGACAACTCATGAGGCCCCGGGCAATAGGAGATTATGGAGCCCCCAGGCAATAGGAGATTATGGGGCCCCAGGCAATATATTATGGGGCCACACAGTATACACACACACAGATAAAGTATACCCACACAGACACACAATATACACACACAGTATACACACAGAGAATATACATACACACAGTGAAAAGGTACTGGAGAGGCGGGCAGCTATAATCTTGGGATTTTTTTTAAAAACACAGATTTTTACATACTGTCCCTGGTTTTATTGAGGCTGGCAATCCTGATGGGGCAACTTAGTGGCATGGGGCCCTCAGGCAGTACCAGAGTGCCCGAATGGTCAGTCCGCCCCTGCCTTATTCCATTTTTAGTATGGTGTGAACTTACCCAACTAGAATTTAACACCCTTCACTATAGGATTAGGGTTCCCTGAGTGAAAACCTTTCTAGCCATAGTCTCCCCACCAGCGAGTCCACTTTGCATATTTCAACTACTCAGTGTTTACCATTCTCTGCATAATTAATTATTATTACTCATTACTAGGGATGAGCCGAACACCCCCCGGTTCGGTTCGCACCAGAACCTGCGAACGGACCGAAAGTTCGCACATACGTTAGAACCCCATTGACGTCTATGGGACTCGAACGTTCGTAATCAAAAGTGCTCATTTTAAAGGCTAATTTGCATGGTATTGTCCTAAAAAGGGTTTGGGGACCCGGGTCCTACCCCAGGGGACATGTATCAATGCAAAAAAAACTTTTAAAAATGGCCGTTTTTTTGGGAGCAGTGATTTAATGATGCTTAAAGTAAAAAAAAAAAAAGTGAAATATTCCTTTAAATATCGTACCAGGGGGGTGTCTATGGTATGCCTGTAAAGTGGCGCGTGTTTCCCGTGTTTAGAACAGTCCCTGCACCAAATGTCATTTTTAAAGGAAAAAATCTCATTTAAAACTGCTTGCGGGTTTAATGTAATGTCGGGTCCTGGCAATACAAACAAACACCATGGGTACCCCCCAGTCCATTACCAGGCCCTTTGGGTCTTGTAAGGATATTAAGGGGAACCACGCACCCAAATTAAAATAAGGAAAGGTGTGGGGCCACCAGGCCCTATATACTCTGAACAGCAGTATACAGGCGGTGAAAACAAGACAGGGACTGTAGGTTTGTTGTTAAGTAGAATCTGTTTGTCATTTTGAACGGGTACATTTTTAACGTGTTTAGCTCCAGGCAAAAAATCTTTTTTAAGCTTTTTGGAAAACATAGGGAAGGGTTATCACCTCTGTGACATTTGTTTTGCTGTCTTTCCTCCTCTTTAGAAGATTTCACCTCACTTTTTGTCCCAATGACTTTTTGAGAATTTGGGGTTTTTTGTGGAACAAGGATTGGAAAGCATCAGTGGAAAGGAGAAATGTTTTTCCCATATTAACTCTTACAGGAGAGAATTTCCCTTTCTAGGGGTGGATTTCATCTCACTTCCTGTTGTCTCCTTCCGTTTGCAAGTAGGAGTCGTTTGTAAGTTAGATGTTTGAAAGTAGGGGCCTGCCCTATATACTCAGCAGAAGTTTGGGCCTTAGGTATTGTTGTGGCCACAACACTGTAAGCCCTCACAGGGCCCTGCTGTGAAATATTAGATCAAGAATTGTAATTACATGCCCCTGTTGAACAGGGGCAGAAAAACTGGGCCTTTGGTGGTGGTGGTGCTGGTGCCACAACACTGTAATGCCCCGTACACACGGTCGGACTTTGTTCGGACATTCCGACAACAAAATCCTAGGATTTTTTCCGACGGATGTTGGCTCAAACTTGTCTTGCATACACACGGTCACACAAAGTTGTCGGAAAATCCGATCGTTCTGAACGCGGTGACGTAAAACACGCACGTCGGGACTATAAACGGGGCAGTGGCCAATAGCTTTCATCTCTTTATTTATTCTGAGCATGCGTGGCACTTTGTCCGTCGGATTTGTGTACACACGATCGGAATTTCCGACAACGGATTTTGTTGTCGGAAAATTTTATCTCCTGCTCTCCAACTTTGTGTGTCGGAAAATCCGATGGAAAATGTCCGATGGAGCCCACACACGGTCGGAATTTCCGACAACACGCTCCGATCGGACATTTTCCATCGGAAAATCCGACCATGTGTACGGGACATAAGTCCTCACTCGCTCTTGGTGGGTGCAGAAATGGGCCCTGCTGTAAAATATTAGATCAAGAATTGTAATTACATGCCCCTGTTGAACAGGGAAAGAAAAATTGGGCCTTTGGTGGTGGTGGTGGTGCTGGTGCCACAACACTGCAACCCCTCACAGACACTCTAGTTGGAACGCAGGAACGAGCCCTGCTGCAAAGTATTGCATCAAAAATTGTAAATTACATGCCCCTGTTAAACAGGGGCTGAAAAATTGGGCCTTAGGCACTGGTGCTGGTGCCACAACACTGCAACCCCTCACAGACACTCTAGTTGGAACGCAGGAACGAGCCCTGCTGCAAAGTATTGCATCAAAAATTGTAATTACACGCCCCTGTTAAACAGGGGCAGAAAAATTGGGCCTTAGGCACTGGTGCTGGTGCCACAACACTGCAACCCCTCACAGACACTCTAGTTGGAATGCAGGAATGAGCCCTGCTGCAAAGTATTGCATCAAAAATTGTAATTACACGCCCCTGTTAAACAGGGGCTGAAAAATTGGGCCTTAGGCACTGTTGCTGGTGCCACAACACTGCAACCCCTCACAGACACTCTAGTTGGAACGCAGGAACGAGCCCTGCTGCAAAGTATTGCATCAAAAATTGTAATTACACGCCCCTGTTAAACAGGGGCTGAAAAATTGTGCCTTAGGCACTGGTGGTGGCGCCCAGAACCAAAAATGTTCTTACAAGCTATCAGCGTGATGATTGAGGAGGAAGAGGATAATTACTCAGGGATAGTCACTCAGCATCAGCATAGGCAGTCTTTGAAGGGATCTGAGATTTCAAAAAAAATTATTCGGTTACATCAGCATCAGGTGCTTGGTAGCTGGTGGTGATCCAAGACTGATTCATTTTTATGACGGTCAGTCGATCGACTGAGTCGGTGGACAGACGCACCCTGTGATCGGTTACCACGCCTCCAGCAGCACTGAATGTGCGTTCCGAAAGAACGCTGGATGCAGGACAGGCCAGTAGCTCAATTGCATACTGTGCAAGCTCTGGCCAGTGATCCATCCTCAAGACCCAGTAACCCAGAGGATTTTCGGTGGGAAAGGTGTCCAAGTCTGATCTTGCCCCTAGGTATTCCTGCACCATGTAAAACAGACGCTGGCGATGGTTGCTGGAACCGATCATACCTTGGGGCTGCGGACCAAAAAATTGTCTGAACGCATCGGTCAGACGGCCACCTTCTCCACCGCTCCTTCTTTGACTGACCGAAGCCTCAGCAACACATTGTCCAGAAACAGGAGTTTGTAACCTCCCAGTCTCTGGGAACGCGTTGCACAGACCTTTCTGCAAGGCCTCCCGAAGATGTTTCATCCTCTACTCCCTCTGCGATGGCAAGATAAGGTCCGCAACCTTACCCTTGTAACGTGGATCAAGGAGGGTTGCCAGCCAGTATTGGTCCTTCTCCTTGATACCACGAATACGAGGATCCTTACGCAGGCTTTGCAGGATCAGGGAGGCCATGCAGCATAGGTTTGCTGAGGCATTCGGTCTGGAGTCCTCTGGGTCACTAAGGACGACATGGTCCGCAGCCACCTCCTCCCAGCCACATACAAGTTCATGTGTTTCTTGGGACTGATCCCTTAAAGACTGCTGCTGATGCTGAGTGCCAGGCTCCACCTCCATACTGACACAATCTTCCTCCTCCTCCTCCTCCTCCTCCTCTTCCTGTGTGATCGGGGGCAAGCAGGAACACTGTCTGAATAAAGGGGGCCTTGAGAGCTAAGGAAGTCCTCCTCTTCCTGCCTCTGTTCTGCCTCAAGTGCCCTGTCCATTATTCCACGCAACGTGTGCTCCAACAGGTGGACAAGGGGGACAGTGATACTGATGCATGCACTGTCACTGCTCACCATCCTCGTGGCCTCCTCAAATGGTGACAGGACAGTGCATGCATCCCTGATCATGGCCCACTGGCGTGGGGAAAAAAAACAAGCTCCCCTGACCCTGTCCTGTGCCATAGTCGCACAGGTACTCATTGATGGCCCTCTGCTGCGTGTGCAGCCGCTGCAGCATGGCCAACATTGAGTTCCACCTGGTGGGCATGTCACAGATTAGGCGGTTCTTGGGCAGGTTAAATTCCTTTTGGAGGTCCGTCAGCCAAGCACTGGCATTATATGACCGGCGGAAATGCACACAGACTTTCCTGGCCTGCCTCAGGACATCCTGTAAGCCCGGGTACCTGCCCAAGAACCGTTGCACCACCAAGTTAAGGACGTGAGCCAAACAGGGCACATGGGTCATTTGTCCCTGTCGGAGGGCAGAGAGGAGGTTGGTGCCATTGTTGCAAACCACCATTCCTGCCTTAAGTTGGCGTGGCGTCAACCACCTCTGAACCTGCCCCTTCAGAGCTGACAGAACCTCTGCCCCAGTGTGGCTCCTGTCCCCCAAGCACACCAGCTCAAGCACCGCATGGCATCTTTTGGCCTGCGTACTTGCGTAGCCCCTTGAACGGCTACGGAGCACCGCTGGTTCCGAGGACAAAGCACAGGAAGAGGCCATGGAGGAAGAAGAAGAGGAGGGGGTGCAGGAGAGAGGTGTGTCACAATCATTAGCATTTTGGAGGCGTGGTGGCGGAACAACCTCCAACACTACTGCACCTTGTCCTGCATCCTTCCCAGCTGCCAGCAGAGTCACCCAATGCACCGTGAAACTTAGGTAACGTCCCTGTCCATGCCTGCTGGACCATGAGGCACCTTACCGCTGACCGCCCTGTCCAGCGAGGCATGGACATTGCCTTCCACATGCCGGTAGAGAGCCGGAATCGCCTTCCGTGAGAAAAAGTGGCGTTTGGGTACCTGCCACTGAGGAACCGCACATTCCACAAACTCACGGAAGGGGGCAGAGTCTACCAACTGAAAAGGCAGCAGTTGAAGTGCTAACAATTTTGCCAAGCTAGCATTCAACCGCTGGGCATGTGGATGGCTGGAAGCAAACTTAATTCGGCGGTGCAGCAGCTGGGGCAGGGAAATTTGCCTGGTACAATCTGACATCAGTGTACCAAAAGCAGATTGCCCACAAGTACTTGGCTGTGACACACCTAATTCTACACCTTCATTCCTCTCAGTGCAGGTCTCAGAGAGGACTGAAGGTATAGTGGGGTTGGAAATCTCAGCTGATGAGGAGCAAGGAGAGGTCCTCTTTGTTCTTTGGTGTGGGTCTTTTAGATACGCTTGCCAACGAACTGCATGGCAGGTCAACATATGTCTGGTCAAGCATGTGGTACCCAAGCAGGAGATGTTTTGGCCACGCGAGATACGCTTGAGACATATGTTGCAAATAGCAGCGGTGCGATCTGATGCACTCCTCTCAAAAAAGGCCCACACCAAAGAACTTTTTGAATAACGCGCAGAGACTGCAGCGCCCTGCACATGTGGAGCTTTGGGGTGTGATGCAGTCAATGTGCTGCCCTTAGGCTGGCCCCTGGAGGGCATCCTGCCTCGTTGATGATGTGCCGCCTCTTCCTCCTCCTCCTCTCTCCTATCAGGCACCCACGTTGAGTCAGTGACCTCATCATCCCCTCCCTCCTCATCACTGGAGCAAACCTGGCAGTATGCTGCAGCAGGGGGAGCATGACTGCCAGATTGCTGTCCTTCTTGGGCACCCCCTCTGTCCGTGCTCATGTTACTGCCTTCATCAAGCTCAGTATCATCATCAGAGCCTTCCAAACGCTGGGCATCCTCCTGGAGCATGTACCCAACACTGTGGTCAAACAGTTCGAGGGACTCCTCAGGAGGACATGGTGGGGCTAGGGAAGGAGTCACTGATGATATTGAGCTGGGCATGGGTGAGAGAGGATGAGGAGGATGAGGACGGCTTGGTCATCCACTCGACCAAGTCTTCCGCATGTTGCGGCTCAACACGGCCAGCTGCCGAAAAAAAGCCCAAGCGTGTCCCATGGCCACGTGCTGATGAGGATGCAACGTTTCCATGACCAGCACTAGACACAGAGCCTGCTTGCCCTCTCTTATTGGCTTGTGACTGTCTGCCTCTCCTTCCTTGGCCTTCCAGACATACTAATGGCCTGTAGCTGCACTAAGCTGGGAGATATATATATATATATATATATATATATATATATATATATATATATATATATATATATATACTGATACTGCAGCTAGCAAAATCAACTGCCTGCCTGTAGTATGAGAACACCACCAACCTTCTACAGGTAGCTTTAGCTGAACACTGTGCAGAGCTTGCAAAAAACTAACTTGTAGCTTTTTTAGCTGCCTGCGGTAGTGATAGGATCAGGAAAACACCACCAACCTTCTACAGGTAGCTTTAGGTGAACACTGTGCAGAGCTCGCAAAAAAATAACTTGTAAGTTTAGCTGAACACTGTGAGGTGGACGCACCACACTAACTTGTAGGTTTAGCTGAACACTGTGAGGTGGACGCACAACACTAACTTGTAGGTTTAGCTGAACACTGTGAGCAGGACGCACCCCACTAACTTGTAGGTTTAGCTGAACACTGTCAGCAGGATGCACTGCACTAACTGTAAATAGTCTAGCTGCCTGACTGTGGTACTAATAGGATCAAAAGAACACCAGTAATTTTCTTCAGGTAGCTGTATATACTGTAACAAGACAAGCCTGCCTGTCAGTAAGAAGATAACAGGAATGGATCTAGCTTAACACTGTGAGCAGGACGCACTGCACTAACTGTAAATATTCTAGCTGCCTGACTGTGGTACTAATAGGATCAAAAGAACACCAGTAATTTTCTTCAGGTAGCTGTATATACTGTAACAAGACAAGCCTGCCTGTCAGTAGGAAGATAACAGGAACAGATCTAGCTAAACTGAATACAGTGTATATATATATATATGCAACACCTGGGAATCATATATATACACAATACACTGTAAGTGCATCTAAACTGACTGACTGTTCTGCCTAATCTATCTAACTCAAATCAAATGTCACTGTCTGTCTCTCTCTCTCTCTCTCTCTCTCAATGAACGCCGGAACACACACTACACAGGGCCGCCGTGCAGGCGGCCTTATATAGTGTGGGGCGTGTACTAAATCCCCTGAGCCATAATTGGCCAAAGCCTCCTTGGCTTTGGCCAATTACGGCTCTCTGTTCAGACGGCGCTGTGATTGGCCAAGCATGCGGGTCATAGTGCATGCTTGGCCAATCATCAGCCAGCAATGCACTGCGATGCCGCAGTGAAATATGGGCCGTGACGCGCCACACGAATTTGGCGCGTACGGCCCATATCGTATGCAATTCGGCGAACGGGCGAACAGACGATGTTCGAGTCGAACATGGGTTCGACTCGAACACGAAGCTCATCCCTACTCATTACTGTTTGCCTTTGTCATCCTTAAGTTACTTACAAACCCCTTACAACCACTTTATGCCTATAATAAGGCTTACCTGTAGCTACCCAGGATATCTCCTAAACCTGCACAGTTTAGGAGACATCCCCTGTCCCCTGCATGTGCCGATGTCATCAGCACATGCGCACTAAAGCAAACTTAAGCAACGGCATGTATGTGCCGTTGCTTCAGTGAGTGTGCCGTTACCGGTGGCTCCCGTGCACATGCGCGAGAGTAACGTCAACGCGGCTCCGGCTAATCACAGCGCCCGAGTCCGTGATACCCGGAAGTCACTCCGGGAGAGATGTCGCCGGCCAGAGGGGGGTACAAGGACTGCTGCGGGGGCTTCGATGAAAGGAAAGCAATTCATAATGAGCTAGTATGCTATGCATACTAGCTCATTATTCCTTTGTTTTGCAGGGGTTTTTTTTGTTTTTTTAAAAAGGGTTTACAACCACTTTAATTGCCTGGTGTTCTATCTAACCAACCCTAGATGCTGTTCCAGGGATTGACTGACTGACACCCTAAAATATATTGTTTGCCTTTGCCAATACAGAAATCTGCTGTGTTCCATTTACATTGTGTCCGTGGTTCATTTAAAGGGGTATATCATGTCAGAACCTAGAGTGTCAACACAAGGGCAACACAAGAGGACAAGCAACATCCAATGGTCCTGATGGAGGTAGCGCTACATACATGTATATACCTAAAACTAAGAGAATGCATTCATCACACCCTAAATCTAAATAACTAACATCCTGACCTACACCCAGCAATGCTACACCAGCCTATGCCCACACCCAACAAGTCTATACCCACCACAGCCAACACCCATCAATGCCCAAACACAACAATGCTATAATCAACCTATGCCCACACCTAGCAACCCTATATCAACCACTGGCCACTTGCAGCAACCCTATACCAATCAATGCCCACATCCAGCAACCCTATACCCACCACAGCCTACACCCAGCAATCTTATACCCATTACTGCCCACATAATCAACTGTATACTCACAATTACACACACCCAGCAACCCTATCCAAATCAATGCCCACACCTAGCAACCCTACATCAACCTATGTCCACACCGGGCAACCCTATACCCACCACTGCCCAGACAATCAGCCGTTTACTCACCATTGCCCACACGCGTCAACCCTATCCAAGCCTATGCCCACACCTTGGGACCTTACATCAACCCATGTCCACACCGAGCAAAAACCCACTGTCCACATCCAGCAACTCTATACTCACCACAGTCCACATTTATCAATGCTTCACCAACCTATGTCCATACCAGAAACAATATACCAACCACTGCTCCCACCTAGCAACAATATTCTCATTATTGCCCTCACCCAGCAACTCTATACTCTCCACTGTCCACACCCAGCAACCCTATACCCACCACTGCCCACACCTAACAACCCTATACCCACCACTGCCTACACCTAGCAACTTTATACCCACCACTGCCCACACCCAGCAACCTTATACCAACCACTGCCCACACCCATCAACATTGTACTCACCACTGCACACACCCAGCAACCTTATACCAACCACTATCCACACCCAGCATACTATACCAACCATTGCCCAAAACCATCAATCCTAAACCCACCACTGCCCATACCCAGCAACCTTATACCCAGAACTGCCCACACTCAGCAACCTTATACCAACCACTGCCCACACCCAGCAACCCTACACCCTCCACTGCCAAAAACCTTCAACCCTAAACCAACAACTGTCCATGCCCATCAACCTTATACCATCCACTGCCCTCATCCATCACCCCTATACCATCCACTGCCCTCACCCAGCAACACTATATTATTCACTTTCCACAGCCAGCAACCCTATACCAATCACTTCCCACACCCATCAAGCAAATACCATCCACTGCCCTCATCCAGTAACACTATACCATGCACTTCCCACACCCATCAACCCTATACCATCCATTGCCTTCAGCCATCAACACTATACCAGTCACTTCCCACAGCCAGCAACCCTATACCATCCGCTGCCCTCACCCATCAACCCTATACCATCCACTGCCCTCACCCATCAACCCTATAGCATCCACTGCCCTCACCCATCAACCCCATACCATCAACTGCCCTCACCCATCAGCTCAATACCATCCACTGCCCTCACCCATCAACCCTATACCATCCACTGCCCTCAATCAGTAACACTATACCAACCACTGCCCTCACGCATCAACCCTATACCATCCACTGTCCTCAACCATCAATCCTATACCATCCTCTGCCCTCACCCATAAACCCTATACCATCCACTGCCCTCACCTAACAACCCTATACCATCAACTGCCCTCACCCATCAGCTCTATAGCATCCACTGCCCTCACCCATCAACCCCATACCATCAACTGCCCTCACCCATCAGCTCGATACCATCCACTGCCCTCACCCATCAACCCTATACCATCCACTGCCCTCAATCAGTAACACTATACCAACCACTGCCCTCACACATCAACCCTATACCATCCACTGTCCTCAACCATCAACCCTATACCATCCACTGCCCTCACCCATCAATCCTATACCATCCTCTGCCCTCACCCATAAACCCTATACCATCAATTGCCCTCACCCATCAGCTCTATACCATCCACTGCCCTCACCCATCAACCCTATAGCATCCACTGCCCTCACCTAATAACCCTATACCATCAACTGCCCTCACCCATCAGCTCTATACCATCCACTGCCCTCACCCATCAACACTATACCATCCACTGCCCTCACCCATCAACCCTATACCATCCACTGCCCTCACCCATCAACCCTATACCATCCACTGCCCTCACCCAAAAACCCTATACCATCCACTGCCCTCACCCATCAACCCTATACCATCCACTGCCCTCAATCAGCAACACTATACCAACCACTACCCTCACGCATCAAGCCTATACCATTCAGTGCCCTCACCCATCAACCCTATTCCATCCACTGCCCTCACCCAACAACCCTATACCATCCACTGCCCTCACTCATCAACCCTATACGATCCACTTCCCTCACCCATCAACCCTATAGCATCCACCGCCCTCACCCAGCAGCTATTGGTGCTCATACTCACATTATCTGCCATCCTGCTTCTTTATCAGACAATCTTGTAAACAGGTGCACTTCTACCTGTTCATATATAGGAGTTCTGCTGAGGGTGGAACCAGTCGAGAGGTAGGGATTACACCCCCCCCCCCCACCAGAGAATTTTTCCAGAGAATGAATTAAATATGGATACAGTGTGACTGAGCATGGGGCGTCATTCGTCACTCTGCTGGAATGTCACCATAAACAGTAAGGGGACAAAAGATGACTATCCTCATTTCTAAGTCATTTCTACAACACAAAGTAACAATTTAGATTTCCTGATACACATGACATGACATCATATGAGGCACAAGAGAAACATAAAAATTAAAAGATAAGTGATAGCAGAAAAACTACCGAGTGGTCCATCGAGTCCCCCCCCCCCTTTTTTTTAATTTCCCCTCTAGTGATATAAAGATCTATATAGGGGAATCAGGACCTCCTTACTCCTGCTGGTGACCCCTCTAGTGATATAAAGATCTATATAGAGAAATCAGGACCTCCTTCTTCCTGCAGGTGACCCCTCTAGTGATATAAAGATCTATATAGAGGAATCAGGACCTCCTTCCTCTTGCTGGTGACCCCTCTAGTGATATAAAGATCTATATAGAGGAATCAGGACCTCCTTCCTCCTGTTGGTGACCCCTCTAGTGATATAAAGATCTATATAGAGGATTCACATAGTAGCCAACAGTCCCGGTTTTCCTGGGACAATCCCGATTTTGGGACCCTCGTCCCGATTGGAGGCTGTCCCGAATCGGGATTTCCATCAGGAAAATCGGGAATGTTGTTTTTTTAATTTTTGGAGCAGCTGGCTCCAGCAAAATGGCCGCCGGCACCGCCGCTAGATCTTCCCCCTAGTGTTCAGTGGAGAGAGGAAGGGGGCTCGATCCGTGCAGCCAATGAATGGGCTTCTTTAGCTGCACGGATCGGCCCCTCCCCTCTTAACTGAACACACGGCGCCGGTGTCTTGCCAAGAAAGTTCCCCAGCTATTCAGCTCGGCTATTTCCGCAAGCTCGTACTGCACAAGCGCTGTGCCTGGGACATGCTGAATTTTTGCACATTTACATGCATTATGTGGGCCTATTGAAATAAATTATATATGCTGATATTATGTAGTGTTGTATGTTTTTTTGTTCTGTCTCACCTATATGTAATTTTTCTGTTGTTGTACTAATTTGTATCAGGTTGCGGTTCTGTTGTATGCTGACATCTAATGGACCACTACAACTTGTTTAGTTATGTGATTTTCTATCTCCCTGTATCCTTCCCTCCTGTTTAGTGCTAGTTAGTGTAGTCTTCTCTAGACATTCCCTGATTCTACCGTAATCCCTCAGTCAGTGTTAGTTCTTCTCTGAGTGCAGGAAAGTCATTGTCTTCTTACACTTCAAAAGGCTGGACACACATCCTCTGTACTGCTCTTATCTGAAGTATAATTGTATTGCACTCCATTATTGATGAGGAAAGCTTCCTGTGGATGGCGCCATGTCAGCAGGTGATTATACTGTCTGGGTGGACTATTGAAGTAGGGCAATGTATAAAGCAGCATTGGAAACCGAACGCAGATTCGCCATGAAAAGTTCCTGTTACTGCTGATACAAAGTCTGAATTGGCTTCACAAATAGTTGAAAATATCTTTACATAAATTATGCATTGAAAAAAGTACAATATTATTTAGGGGCCAAATAAACAATTCTATGGGGCTGCCCATGGCCGTCATGTTGTGTTTGGACTTGCTGCAATATGGATGATGCGCTGGTGTTGGAAACCTGAACTCCGACCCGCCATCAGAACCGGCCGCTCCATATAATCCATGGCCACTTCAGGAGCCAAGAACCTACCTCACAGCATTGGGGGGACGGGGGGTTATGCACACTATGGTATATGTCAAAGCTATATAAATATACTATATAATAATAATAGTGTGTGAATGTGAGGGGACATTAGAGTGTAAGCTCCTCTGGTACAGAGACTGATGTGACTGGCTCAGAGCACTGCAGTATATGTCAGAGATATAAATTTTTATATGTTGTTTTTCATGTATGGTGAAATTCCACTGTCTATGTAATCCTCCTGCTCCCACTCCCCGCAGCTGTTCCCAGACAGCTTGAACTTTGTGCTGCCATCAGTGTGGGGACAAGATCATCCAGTGCCCAGGGCCAAACTGTGCTCCCCCCCTTCCCTTAGGGTTAGGGTCAGGGCACCCCAATCCCTGCAATAAACCATTGCTCAAAGGGCAGCCGACCCTCCTGCCCACCCCTTGTCATGGCCCTGGTTGGATGGCTCGTTTCCAGAGAAGTAGGGAGAGGGGGGAAGAGAGGTCACTTCTCAGGAGCTCGTTGTCTTTAATCACTTCTCTAGAACTTCTCCACAATGACCTACAGCTGCAATTATTAACTTTTGAATGTAGTAACATTTATAGACGTTGCGCAGCGAGTTTTATTGTTGAAATGTAATTTATTTATTTTTTGTTTGTTCCTGTGATGTATTTTGTGATGGTTTTGTGGTCATAAATGCCCTTTAGGTTTTTATGGTTTCAGACTGATATGTCTTCATATGTGCTTCTTTAGAAGTGTGTGTTATTTATGATGTATTGCAACATATCTATGTACATAAGTAAGTGCATTCTCTCCTTATACAGAATGTACATATTGTGTATATGTGTGTGTGTATATATATATATATTTATATACAGAATGTTGCATGATATAGGGGGACTACCCTGTATGGTTTCAGGTTCTGTAACGCTGTTAGCCACCTTTAATCCACGAGCTTACCTGATAGGTTTACTGCATTGTTTACAAATTATTATCCCTTCTCCAAGATGGCCCCTGTGGCTTCATGTGTTTCCCAGATACACCGTGCGTACAGCTGTTGTTGGCACATGCGCACCGGCAGTTGCTGACGCTTTCAACGTCATGCCTCTCGATGCTGCCACTCCCCCTCCGTTTGTTCGCCTCCCCCTGGCTTCCTCATTACCCGTCCGCATCACGGCGGTTTGACGCCAGACGGCGCCGTGATGGAGGGAGTATAAGAGTGCGGCTTTCATACCGCTACATTCTGCTGCAGGCTCCTCCCCACAGGGGAGACTTTGTGTCTCTCCCCAAACCCTGTGTCTGCCCGATCTCTCCAACTGGTAAGTATCCCTGTACAGTCAAGTTTAACCCACACATAGGTTGTGTTCAGGGTTGCATGGCTGATCAGTGTTCTTTTTGCTGTATTTTTTTGGCTTCTTAGGAACGTCTTTAAAGCGGGGTTCCACCCAAATTTTGAACAATATCTGTATGTATTCTCTTCCTTGCCTAGATGCTGACATGCCGTTTAAAAAAATTTAAATCGCCGTAATTACCTTTTTATTTTTCTATTCTTCTTTGCACTTCCTGGTTCTCCTCCCGTGGGAGTAGGCGTGTTTCTAGCCTCTCCCAGACTCCTGGGAGCTAGTCTCAGGCTTCCCAGGATGCCACTGAGCATGTGCGGGAACGAGCGGTGAATGCTGGGAGCACAGCATTCACCGCATCCAGGAAATAAATGCTTGTGGGCTTCAAATGCCCACAATGAAGATGGAAACCGCCTGCAGTGAATAATATAAGTTATTCTTTCCGACGAAATCTGACACAGGCGGACATATTACACACAATATGTGTATGTAATGCTGAGAAGAAAAGTTTGTGAATGAACTAAAAAAAAAAAAAACGATAGATAGGTGGACCCCCGCTTTAAACTTCACCGTCTGAACTTCATATATATGACCCCCAGATGATGAAGTAGGGCCCCCTAGTGGTTTCTGATCAATACATCGTCTTATTAACTGTCTATGAGGTGGTTGTGCCTCTTGCACAGAGATTTTTGGATTCTACTAAAGGTACTCTTCATTTTTCATTATAATGATCAGTATGGTTGCCCTCCTTAATTTTTTTAAATTTTTAAATACATTTTCAAACCCTTTACTTATTTCATATTTTCTTATCTTTCCTTTGCATTAAGGATATACAAACTTACACCCCTCTGTGGCCATAAATGACGGGTACTTCTGATGTGAGAGAGACGCAGTTGAAATATCCTATATCACTGACGCCAATTACTGGCCTTGATTATTAAATTTAATTTTGCCTTCTTTGTGCGGCAGCCTTGTAAGAATACCAATACTGCTTTATTATTATTATTAATATTATTATTATTATTGTATTCTTTGATCAAGGAATACTTGGATGTTTGCTGAGCTGTATGAATTATTTATCCATATATATATATACTATCTGTAAATGATATCAATTACAACAGTATATCTTATTTCTGTTTTCTCTATTATCTACAGTATATCTTATCTTATTATATTGCCAAAACTCCTGAGGAAGCTCCGAATTTGAGTGAAACATGTAGAGTGGCTTTTTTAGTCAAGTGGTACTCTTTCGATCATTTGCCCATCAGTCAATGTGGCGCCTTTGATATTCAAATATTGTTTTTAAGTGAAAACTGCTTTGTTGTATATCTGTTTTAAATGTGTTAAATAAAAATTATTTTTATGGATAAAGTCATACATGTTTTTCTACTATATCTACTTTAATATACAAGCACCTTAAAAGTCCTGGGGGTTTTTCAACCCCCTTTCCCCCCTCTTTTCCTCTCTTAGGGGGACTACCTTGTTCATCAAGGATTTCCAGAGGTCTACAGTGGGGGCCTCCTTGGACTTCCATTTGAGGGTAATGGCCTTACAGCCATAAAAGAGCAACAGACCAATGAGAGTCCTGAGTGCCCGATGGAAGGCCAGAGGGCCCACCAGGCCAAGTAGAGACACCTCAGCACTCAATGGGACCTCTGTAGTAGTTAAAGAAACAATGAATCGGGTGATTTCAGACCAGAAGGTTTGAATTTTTAAACAGGTCCAGAAGATATGCTTAAAGTCGGCCGGTTCTACTACAGATCTCCAATATTGGGTATATTCTGTGTAACCTCTGGAGAGTTAAATAAACCCCATGTAACAGAAATGTGTATCAAAAATACAGATACCAGCAGCAGTGTAAATGTGAACTATATCACATCATTTAAAAAAAAAAAAAAGGATAAATACTGCGCTAGTACAAATATAAAATAGTCCAAAATAAAAAACAAAGTCCCACAATGTGAAGAAAGTGCTGATGCTCAGAATTCAGACAGACAGATGAGCGTTACTCTGCTTAGTGGTCAAACTAGGTGCCCCACATGGATGTAAACTCCCCCTAGATATTTACCACTTATCTCTAGTGTGGTGACTTGCGCTTTGTGGGGAAGGAGACAAAACCCCTAGATGAGTGGCAGTGCTGCCCCCTCTCTCCAGCGGCCACCCCCCCTATATGTATCCATGGCCGCCGCTGCCATCCCCTTTTCGTATGCCGGGCGCCTGAATTCCAGAGGTGGGGGTGTTTTTTTGAAGCTCCATAGGCTCTAATAGGCTTCAAAAAAGGTGGACTCGTGGCGCAGAGCATTGCGCTCGGAGTCCACCCAGATGTGTTAGAAAAGCGAATCAATATTCGCTTTTCTAACACTGAACCGCCTCTCAGCCAATCAGGAGGCACGGGTCTGTTACCCGTCACCTGATTGGCTGAAGGCACAAGCGATCCCATTGGCCGCCTAGCAGAGGACAGGAAGAGATGCACGGAGGACACAGGAGCCACCGCCTGACCCATGCTACCCATCCCACAGCTCACCGCTGTCACCCACTGCCTAACCCACCACCACAATGGGGTAAGTGCTGGGCAGACAGCGGGCGGGCGGGCTTATGTCACAGTGGTTGCTTATGATGGGGCACAGTTGGTTGTATATGATGGGCACAGTGGCTGTATATGATGGGCACAGTGGCTGCATTTGATGGGCACAGTTGGCTGCATATGATGGGCACAGTTGGCTGCATATGTTGGGCACAGTTGGCTGCATATGATGGGCACAGTGGCTGTATATGATGGGCACAGTTGGCTGTATATGATGGGCACAGTGGCTGTATATGATGGGCACAGTTGGCTGTATATGATCGGCACAGTGGCTGCATTTGATGGGCACAGTGGCTGCATATGATGAGCACAGTGCCTGCATTTGATGGGCACAGTGGCTGCATATGAGGGGCACAGTGGCTGCATATGATGGGCACAGTGGTTGCATTTGATGGGCACAGTGGCTGCATATGATGGGCACAGTTGGCTGCATATGATGGGCATAGTGGCTGCATATGATGGGCATAGTGGCTGCATGTGATGGGCACCGTTGGCTGCATATGATGAGCACAGTGGCTGCATATGATGGGCACAGTGGTTGCATTTGATGGGCACAGTGGCTGCATATGATGGGCACAGTTGGCTGCATATGATGGGCATAGTGGCTGCATATGATGGGCATAGTGGCTGCATATGATGGGCACCGTTGGCTGCATATGATGGGCACAGTGGCTGCATATGATGGGCATAGTGGCTGCATATGATGGGCACCGTTGGCTGCATATGATGAGCACAGTGGCTGCATAGGATGGGCACAGTGGTTGCATATGATGGGCACAGTTGGCTGCATATGATGGGCACAGTGGCTGCATATGATGGGCACAGTGGCTGCATATGATGGCACAGTGAGGCTGCATTTGATGTTTTTGCTTCAGTATTTTTCAGAATTTTTTTATGTTTGTGCGAACAAAATGGCAGTTTTTAAAAATTTTTTTTGCATTGATCCATGTCCCCCGGGGGAGGACCCAGGTCCCCAAACACTTTTTATGACTTTTTATGACAATAACTTGAATATTAACCCTTAAAATTAGCACTTTTGATTTCTCCCATAGACAACAATTCACTATAGCCGACACCACTATTACTTCATGACTTTTTTTTCCCTTTAGAAATGTCATTTTTCTCTCGGACTGTTCTAAACACGGGAAAAAAGCGCCACTTTACAGGCATACTATACACACCCCCATGTACAAAATTTAAAGGAATATTACACTTTTATTGTTTCACTTTAAGCTTTATTAAAATCACTGCTTCCGAAAAACCTGCGTTTTTAAAACTTTTTTTTGCATTGATCCATGTCCCCTGGGGCAGGACCCGGGTCCCCAAACACTTTTTATGATAATAACTTGCATATAAGCCTTTAAAATGAGCACTTTTGATTAGGGATGAGCTTCGAGTTCGACTCGAACATCGGCTGTTCGCCAGTTAGCGGAACATTGAACAATTTGGGTTGTTCGCGGCAAATTCGTAAGCCGCGGAACACCCTTTAAAAGTCTATAGGAGAAATCAAAAGTGCTAATTTTAAAAGCTTATATGCATGGTATTGTCATAAAAAGTGTTTGGGGACCCGGGTCCTGCCCCAGGGGACATGGATCAATGCAAAAAAAAGTTTTAAAAATGGCCGTTTTTTCAGGAGCAGTGATTTTTATGATGCTTAAAGTCAAACAATAAAAGACACAGTTTTTGTTTTATCCAGCTGTATTTACTCAGTGCAACTTATAACATCTAAGTGAAAGATATAACACCAACATGTCAGGAACTATTTAAAAAAAATCAAAAACAGAGTTGGAAAAAGGATCCCCCTTGTGTCAGTATTTTGTTGGACCACCTTTTGCTTTAATTCCAGCATTTAGTCTGTTGGGATTTGTCTCTACTAACTTTGCACATCTAAAATTTGCAATATTTGCCCACTCTTCTTTGCAGAACTGCTCAGGTTAAGTTACATTTGATGAAAAAAAATCAAAAATAGAATCACAGAGTTGGAAAAAGGATCACCTCCCCTCCTAAAAATGACTTGTAAACTCAAGTAGGTGAAGCTAATCACCTTCTCAATGACACAGAAAGACATTTGACTTTCAACTGTGATCAGCTGTGGTCATTTTGATTAGCTCAGCATGAAAAGAGCTTTCCTGGTACATATCAGTCCCTGCTAGTGCAACTGAAGCAAATGATCACCTATGGGTGGCAAGGCGCTGTCACCGGGATCTCCAGGATAAGAGTTGTGGACAGGCACAAGTCAGGAGATGGATACAAAAGCTTTATCAAAGCTTAGAAGCAGAGTGATGTCTATTAATAAGAAGTGGAAGGTATTTGGTAGAACACAGACACTCCCTGGATCAGGACGTCGCTCCAAACTGCATGAAAGAGCCAGGAGGAAACTGGTCAGAGAGGTGACCAAGAGGCCTACAGAAACTCTGACAAAGAGTGGTCATTGTGTGACAACAATATCACCAATTGTGAAGGGGTGCAAGAAAAAAGCCATTCCTCAAGAAAGGTCACATGCCGTCACCACTGAGCTTTGCCAAAACACACCTTGAAAAACACCATGCAAGAAAAGTGTTTTGGTCAGATGAGACTAAAATCGAATGATTTGGCCTCAACACCAATTGATATGTCTGGCGGTAATTCAATACAGCTCACCATACAAATTACACCATTCCTACAGTAATGCATGGAGGGGGTAATATCCTGTTATGGGGGTGGTAATATCCTATTATGGGGGTATAATATCCTGTTATGGGGGGTGGTAATATCCTGTTATGGAGGGTGTAATATCCTGTTATGGGGTGGTAACATCCTATTATGGGGGTGGTAATATCCTGTTATGGGGGTGGTAACATCCTGTTATGGGGGTGGTATGGGATGGTATCAGTATGGGGTGGTATTATCCTGTTATGGGGGGTGGTAATATCCTGTTATGGGGGTGGTATTATCCTGTTATGGGGGTGGTAATATCCTGTTATGGGGGTGGTAATATCCTGTTATGGGGGTGGTAATATCCTGTTATGGGGTGGTAATATCCTGTTATGGGGGTGGTAATATCCTGTTATGGGGGTAGTAATATCCTGTTATGGGGGGTGGTAATATCCTGTTATGGGGGTGGTAATATCCTGTTATGGGGGTGGTAATATCCTGTTATGGGGGTGGTAATATCCTGTTATGGGGGTGGTAATATCCTGTTATGGGGGTAGTAATATCCTGTTATGGGGGGTGGTAATATCCTGTTATGGGGGGTGGTAATATCCTTTTATGGGGGTAGTAATATCCTGTTATGGGGGGTGGTAATATCCTGTTATGTGGGTGTTTCTCTGCAGCAGGGACTGAAGCACTTGTCAATGACTTTTAGGAAAAATGAATGGGGCAAAATACCATCAAATTCTTGAGGAAATTCTGCTGCCCTCTGGTGGCAGAAAATTGTCAATGGGAAGAAGGTTTACCTTCCAACATGACAATGACCCCAAACACACAGCCACAATGAGCACACAGTGGTTAGAGGAGAATGCAGGGGATGTCCTTGCATGACCTAGTCAGAGCCCAGACCTAAACCCCATTGAAAATCTGTGCAATGATTGAAGACTGCCATCCGTAAACAGTCACCATTAAATGTAACTGAACCTGAGCAGTTCTGCAGAGAAGAGCGGGCAAATATTACAAAGTCTAGATGTGTGAAGTTAGTAGAGAAAAAATCCCAACAGAGTAAAGGCTGGGATTGTGGCAGACTTGGTCCATGTTGACCAATCTGGCTTCATCCCCACCCGATTTACATATCCGTAGACTATTCCTTAACACTCAAATTCCGGTTGACAATCCCAATAATAGAGCTGTCTTTTCCCTCAACGCTGCCAAAGCTTTTGACAGCGTGGAGTGGAACTACTTGTGGGAGGTGTTACATCGTTTTGGATTGGGAGACAAATTTATCTCCTGGGTGCAGTTGCTGTACGCTGCCCCCACAGTGAAAGTAAGAATTAACGATACCCTTTCTGAGGCATTCCCTTTGTTTCGTGGCACGCGGCAGGGGTGCCCGTTGTCGCCCCTGCTGGTGGCCCTTGCATTGGAGCCTCTTGCGGCTATGGTGAGGGCCTCTACTAACATCGTAGGCTTCCGGCGCGGACAATTTGAGGAAAAAATCTCACTGTACGCAGATGATACACTGCTGTACTTGGGAGATACTGGGGACTCTCTTAGGGCAGTAATGGCACTGATTGATCATTTTGGGCAATTGTCTGGCTTTGCTATTAACTGGCATTAATCGGCTCTTCTACCACTGGACCCTTTGTTGACCGCTTTACCAGAAGATCTCTCACATATACAGGTGGTTACCTCCTTCAAATATCTGGGTGTAGTGGTGACTAAGGACCCGGGAGATTACATCAAACTGAATTTAAAACCGATATTGAAAAAGCTTCAACAAAAACAAGCTAGTTGGGGTAGGCTACTATTATCAGTAACAGGCCGTACAAATCTTATTAAGATGATATGGGCACCACAACTTTTGTACATTTTACATAATGCACCAGTCTGGATACCACAATGTTGGTTCAGACGGATTGACTCACAATTCAGGGCCCTTATATGGAGAGGTGGAGTGGCACGTATTAAGCTTGCCACTCTACAGCTTTCGAAGGATCAGGGTGGAGTGGCTGTTCCGCATCCACAAATGTATTATTTTGCGGCCCAGTTACAGCATAGCTCCCAATTGTCCCTGATTTTGAGGGACTGTCCCTGATTTGGAGCAATGTCCCTCTGTCCCTCATTCATCCTCATTTGTCCCTCATTTTGCTCTGATCTGTATAGATGTTTTTAAAATGCACTTTTTATCTATCAAAAAGTGTTTTCCAGCACTAAACCTTTTATCTGATTTCTAAATTGCTGCACTTGTAAATTCCAAAAGCCAATATAAAGGAATAGTAGTGGTTAAAAAAGCACTTGTGGGTTTAACCAATTTTGTTTTTTTGTACAATTCTTCTTTACGGAGGCGTGGCATGGGGGTGTCTCCTATGCCTGCATACTTTTGCTGATAGGTGTCCCTCATTCCCATCTCAAAAAGTTGGGAGGTGTGGTTACAGCACTTTACGGGGTGGGACCTAGAGACAAGCAAGGACCCCTCCAGGAGGATCCTTGTTGGCCCAGACGTAGCTTACACCGCCTTCTCTCATATGGCGATGGGATTCCCTAACACACCTTCTAATTGCCCCACGACTCAACTACTAATCGAAATATGGAAGGGAGTCAGGAATACACTTGAAATCACAAGATATATGCGTCAAACTCCCATTTGGCACAATCGCATCTACACAGACCTTGCCAAGGTTCCAAAACATCCAATTTGGGAGAGAGCGAGGATTAGATTCATATATCAGATTGTAGCTGACTCTAGATTGAAACCATACTCTCAATTAGTAGTAGAATTCCCTGTGTTCAAAGGCCACCACTTTCAATATATTCAACTACAACGTGCTATGAGGTCCCAGAGTAAACACTCTCATTTGAAACTGGGTGATTCAGAGTTTTTGAATTCTATATTCGTTGATCCCGAGAAGAAAGGGGCTATCTCAAGAATTTATATCCAGCTATTATCACATATACAGGCCCCTGACCTTTTACCATGCAGGGAGAAAGGGGAAAGGGATATCGGCCCTATAGATGGAGAGCAATGGGCACAGATTCTGGAGGTGGGTCCACTGGTATCAGTATCTGCAGCACAGAGGCTATCCCATCTGTTCATATTGCATCGTGTATATGCAGTGGCACAAATGGGGTAGAAGAGACACCCCTATATGTCCGAAGTGTCAAGCCCAACCTGGTGACCTTATCCATATGCTCTGGAGATGTCCTAAATTGGTGAGGTACTGGAGCTCCATTGTAGCCAAAATCAATAACATTTTTCAGGTGCAGTTGGATGCAGACGTGCCTATTGAGGAGCCTAAATGAGGACCTGTACACCCCATTGGTGTGCATTGCGCTCACAAGACTCCTATATATAGCTAGAAAATTGATTGGCCATCTGTGGCTCTTGGCCACTGCACCTACAATAAAACAATGGATCCAGCAGGTTAATACTACCCTTATTAGGGAAAAAAATACATACCAACATAGGAGATCACCAACTAAATTCTATGGTATATAGCAAAGTTGGCTGTCCTCACCAGAAGTGGGACCTGCCACGTCTGGTACTAGATAGATTGCTATTAGGATAGCAACTTTAGTGTGGGAACTCCTGGGAATTAAAAGGCAGAGAAAAAGACTCGGTGGAGGATGCCTACTAGAAAATGGACACTCCTAATACTTCTGGTATTAACGGCGAGACTAAAGAGAGTTATTTGCTTTTGTTTTATGTTATGTTTTTTATTTTCCCCTTTCCCCGCTCTTTCTGTTTGTTGTGCCCCCCTCGATTGGGGATGCATAGAGGGCACTGGGTATCATACAATGGTCTTTATGACATGGCATTGACAGAATGGGTATGCACCTTCAAATATTTATAGATTGTTTGGATTTCATAACCTGTTTGTTTAGATTGTAACAAACATTGCTGTACATTACGTGTATACTCGTGATAATATACCGTGTAGTGCCTTTTCATTAATAAAAACATTTTTGTTGATTAATAAAAAAAAAAAAGGCTGGAATTAAAGCAAAAGGGGTCCAACATATTACTGACACAAGGGGGGGTCCTTTTTCCAACTCAATTTTTGAATTCTTTCAAATGTATTTCTGACATGTTGGTGTTATATCTTTCACTTGGATGTTATAAGTTGCATAGCAACAAAATGTGATTATTTTAAAGGGGGTGATTATTTTCTATACCCCGCTGTATCTCTGCTTTAATGCTTATGATTGGACATAAAATAGAATCCTCGCGAGTTCAATAGACTACGTTCATCTCTGCTGTTTTCCTATGTTCTCTCCTAAAATTGTACAATGCATGACGTTCCCTTTTGTGTCCAGTCTTCCAGGAATTATTCAGCTGATGATGCATTCTGCTTATTCTACTGATGATGCATGACATTCCTTTTTGTGTCCAGTCTTCCAAGGATTATTCTGCTGATGATGCATTATGCCAGGGCAGGACTTAGGGTGGTGGGGGCCCCTGGGCTTGAGTCACTTTCGGGCCCTACCTTCTTTTAAGCGCGCCACTCTGATACCGTTTGTCCACCATTTCATCACTGCCTAATGCAGACAGGTTTTCTCAACGGCAGTAAACGAGGCACTACGTAACTTCCAATAAACAATCAGCAAACCTCAAGATAAAAGTTTAAGGATTTTTCCTTGTCAAAAGAAGTTTATTGAGTATACAATATTATAAAGATACATAAAGTAAGTTTACAAGGATCTATAAAGTAAGCTCATTGTTTTACAGTAGGGTTTATATAGGTAAATATCATGAAATTTCAAATATTAAACATTGGGTTCACGTAAACCTAAATTAAAGATATATATCATTTCCTTAGTTACTTTTGTAGGTATTTAAATGATTTATACCTACTATACATATTGTTTACAGGTAGAGTGTATATAGGTCAAATAAATTCTGATAATGAGCTTTAATCGTAAGGTGGAGAAAAGGAAAGAGAAAGAAGAAAAAGGGTTGAAAGGTAGAGGTATGGTCCTCAAGGTTGTCCCGCTCGTCAGTTTATTATTCTTTTTAGTTCTCTTTGAAGCCTTAGAATGGGTGTCTCTGTAAGTCATTTAATCTGTTACCATGGCAACAGAACAGAGTCATTGAAGTTTGACAGGAACTGTTGTTTTATCCAAGGATGCCAAAGTTTTTCAAATTTTGGAATTTGATTTTGATCGATGGCTACCATCTTAGCATGGGACATTGTATTATTCATTCTGTGAATTGTTTCTGCTAGTACCAATGTAGGAGATTTCCATGCCTTGGCCACTGTTTGTTTTGCAGCCGTTGTTAGTTGGATCATAAGTTTGAATTGAGAGAGTGTTAACCATTCCGGTTTTAGATTAAGTAAAGTTATATATGGATCTGGTTGTATTATTTTTTTTTATATTTTAGATGCAATCACGAAGACTTCCTTCCAGAAGGTTTGGATTACTGGGCACGTCCACCATATGTGTAAATATGTGCCTATTTCTGGACATCCTCGAAAACAAAGAGCTGAGGTATTAGGTGAATATTTTGCCACTCTAGTGGGTACAAGGTACCAGCGAGTTAGGACTTTATAATTTGTCTCCAGTGCTAAGATGTTGGGTGAAGATGACTTAGATGTGAGCCATATGTTAGACCAGTCCGTGTCTTCTAAAGTTCGTCCCAGGTCCTCCTCCCACCTCTGAACGTAAGAGGGTCTATTAAGATTTGCTACTCCATATAATTGATTATAAAGTGATGAAATTGTACCTTTAGCAAATGGATCTTTTGTACAGATTGATTCAAAAATGGATAATTGGGATAATGGTGTATCCCCCTTTAGGAATGGTGTATAGAAATTTTTGATTTGGAGATATCTAAATATCTCAGAGTTTGGTAGATCATATTTTTCTCTAAGCGATGGGAATGAAAGGAATGATTTAGATGCTATGAAGTCATTTAGTGTCTGAATGCCTGATGTTGTCCAAGCTTTAAAAGAATTTGGGTAGATCCATGCTGGATAAAAGGCCGGATTTCTGATAAAAGAAAGGAGAGGATTGTGTGGAGATTGTAACTGATATTTGGTTTTTAGTTTATCCCAGAGAGATAAGAAGTGTTTAGTTATGGGATTATGAATTTTAAAGCGGTCTTTAGGATCAAGCAATAATAAGTTTGATATTAATAGGGGGTCATTTTCTGAAGCCTCTATAAATACCCATAATGGGATTTCCTGTTTTGCATGGTATTTGGACAGACTGGCCAAATGTGCTGCTCTGTAGTAGTTAGTAAAATGAGGGTATCCCAGGCCTCCTTTATTTTTGGGAAGCTGTAGTGTGTGTATTGGTATACATGGTTTAGAAGAGCCCCATATAAACGAAGTTGCTCTTTTTTGTACTATTCTCAAAAAATAGGAAGTAATTGGAATAGGGAGGACTCTGAATAGATAAAGCAATTTGGGTAGAATAGTCATTTTGATTGCATTAATCTTCCCTATCCAGGATAAAGGAAGTTGCGACCATTGTTTTATTAGATTTGTGATCTGTCTTAATACAGGAGGATAATTGGTTGAGAATAAGTCAGAATGATATGCTGTTAAATGAATTCCAAGATATGGGATTGATTTTTTTGCCCATGTGAATGGGAGTGCAGCCCTAGCCGGGATCAATTCCATGTTTGTGAGTGAAATATTAAGCACTAGGCATTTCTTAGGATTAATCATAAGGCCGGATAGGGCTGCAAATCCATCAAGAGCTGGTATTAAGTTAGGACCAGAGACCTGTGGTGATGATAGAAATAGTAATATATCGTCTGCAAATATACATAATTTGTGTGTAATACCTCCTACTTCAATGCCAGTTATAGTTTGGTTTGTTCTGATGTATTTGGCCATGGGTTCGAGTATAAGGGCAAATAATAAGGGAGATAATGGGCAACCCTGTCGGGTACCTCTTTCGATATTAAAGGCATCAGATTTGTATCCAGCATATTTTATATAGGCTTTGGGTTTATTATATAATGCTTTGATCCATGTTAAAAAGTGGGGTCCAAAACCCCATTTTTGTAATGAATATTGCATATATTGCTAGGATACTGTGTCAAATGCCCTCTTAATATCGAGAGATAGGAAACATAAAGGGATTTTCCGTTTTTTAGCAATATGTGCCAATAACACTGCCCTGCGTATATTATCACCTGCCTGTCTATTTGACATGAAGCCTACTTGATCTCTATGTATTAATTTTCCTATAATGCTATTGAGGCGTTTTGCTATTATTTTTGCTAATAATTTAATATCGAGGTTTAACAGAGAGATAGGCCGATAATTCACACAGGAAGTATCATCAGAAAGGGGTTTTGGGATCATACAAACAATTGCCATTAGTGTTTCTTGCCGAAAAGAATGTCCATCTAGAAGTTTGTTAAAAGTTTCAGTGAGAATGGGAAAGAGTATTTCTGAGAATGTTTTATAGTATAAAGCCGAGTAGCCGTCTGGGCCTGGTCTTTTGTTAAGTTTTAGGTCTTTTATGGCGTTAGCAACTTCATCTATAGTTATAGGCTCATCCAAACTGCTTTTTTGATTCTGAGATAACTCAGGTAAGGTTATTTTTGAGAAGAAGGATTCAGCCTCTGTAGGATTAAATTCATTGTTTGTCTTGTATAAAGTTGCGAGATGTGAGTGAAATTTATGGACTATTTTAACTGGATTACAAGTGTAAACATTTTTTGATAATTTCAAACGTATTGGTTTGAAAGATTTGTTAGTTGAATTTAATGCCCGAGCCAAATATGTACCTGGTTTGTTTGTATTCATGTAGAAATTGTGTTTGGAGCGTTTGAGGGATTTATCAACTGACTCAGTGAGAAATAGATCGTATTCCAATCTAGATTTTTCCAGATGAGATTTTGTACTCTGAGATGGATTATCTTGGAATGATATGTAGGCTGCATTAAAATTGAGTTCTAGTTTTTTTTTGCTAGATCTTTGCGTTCCCGTTTAAATAGTGCCATTTGTCTTTGTATTGTACCACGCAAGACAGGCTTATGAGCTTCCCACAGTGTTATTGGGGAGATGTCTGTTGTATTATTAATTGATATGTATTCCTTTAAAGCTTGTTCAATGGCCATCTGATGTAGTGGGTGTTTGAGCATTATGTCCGGTAAGTACCACGTTGGGTCATGCGCTTTTGGTATGGCTGAGGCTATAGTAGTGTATACTGCATTATGGTCAGACCACGGAATCGGAATTATATCTGATGCAATAATTTCTGGTAACATTCCTATTGTTAGTAAAATATGATCTATTCTGGTGAAGGTTTGATGAGGGTGCGAGAAATATGTGAATTTCTTTTTCATTGGGTTACTTTCTCTCCACGAATTTACCAGATTGTATTTGGAAAGAAGTTGAGAAAAAGGTAATCTAGAGGTTATTTTGGATGGTGTAAAAGGTGATTTATCTAGAAATGGGAGGAGGACCTGGTTCGAATCCCCACACATTATCACTGTTCCTATTTTGTGTGTATTAATCACTTGTAATATATGTGAGAGGAATGGTGTAGGTTGTTTGTTAGGAGTGTAGTAGGAAATCACCGTGATTGCTGTATCCATTATATAACCCATGAGTATCAGGTATCTACCTTCTGGGTCTTTAATTTCTGATGATAAGGTGAATGGTGTGGATTGGTGAAATGCAATTAGAATTCCCCTTTGCTTGGTACAGGTAGAAGCCGTGTAAATTTGTTGATAAAAAGGAGAAATATATTTTGGAGTAGAATCTTTGGTGAAGTGTGTTTCTTGGAGGCATACTATGTGAGCCTTCTTGTTATGGAAAGTATGGAAGGCTTTGGTCCTTTTTTGAGGGACATTTATTCCCTGAACATTCAGGGAAAGTATATTCAGTGGTGCCATGGCAACAGATCAAATAGTTTTGACTTACTATTTGTTATGCAGAGCTGACTGCGCAGATCAACCTGTGTGGACTGAAGAGATGAAAAGATAGAAAAGAAACCAGTGAATTCTGGAGTAAAGAGTAAACAAAAAACATATGAGATTAGATGATACATTGTATAAATTATTTTTTGCAAGTAATCACAATTTACCCGTGAAAGAGAATAAATATCTCTCTCAGGGGAATAAGTGCCTTCGTCACACTCCCACATAATATGGTTGGGAGAATGAGGAGGGCTAATGGGGGAACACGGATCTTCCGCTTACAGGAGAGAAGTGCTATGTCAAAAGACATCAAAATGATGTTTCATTAATTGGAGTGCAGAATATAGTTTTTGTTGAAATTATTTATTCCAGGGTGGTTGTATATGGTTAGTCTTGCCCTAGGCTAAATAATTCAGTTAGAAAGGTACTGTTAATAACTTTGGTATTGATGAAGATAGTTTGAATTATTTTGGGATTTTAACCCTTTTAGAGTAAACAATTACATATTTTATTCATATGTAACTGTTTAGATATGTTAACTCATAAAATTGAGGTTGTATTGCTTCAGATTAGAATAAACAAAAACATAATTCTAGGAACTAGTTAGGTAATAATATATTTGTTTTAAGAAAATAAAGAAAAAGCTTCCATTACTTCTGGATAATAGAACATATTTGTCCTAAAAAGTAATAAATCTATTGTTATTACCTGATAATATATAACTGAACAAGAATTTCCTTATTTCACTTATATATTCTAAGGCTATATGAATCAGAAGTAATAAGAAATATAACTGGAATGTAACATGATCCCACACAGTGTGTGACTATCAGAATGCAGTTACATTCAGTTATAAATACAGGTTTTTTATAGAGAACCATCTCTTAGTATAATAAATGAAGAGATATCAGGAATTAGGATGTCAGTCCATTGAATCTTCTTGGTCCATGGATGATGTGGCATAACGGCCTCTTTTGTGAGAATGATGATTCCCATTTTGTTCTGAAATTTTCTGGGTGCTGCCTGAAGGTGAAGATGATGCCATTCTTCTGCGTGTGGGAGAGTTGCTGCTTGTGGGTTCTGTCAGATTTAATTTTAAAAGGGTTTGTTGTAGTTCATCTGCTGATCTGCTTCTGTAAATTGTACCTTGGTGGTTAAATCTGACTGAAAAGGGGAAGCCCCATTGATACATAATGTTGTGGCGTTGCAGTTCCATTAGTTGGGGTTTCATGGATCGTCTTTTAGTAATAGTAAGTTGGGATAGGTCAGCAAAAATTTGATAATTGTGTCCTTGAAAATTAAGTTCCTTTTTTTTCTCTTGCAGCAATTAGTATTTGTTCTTTCGTTCTGTAATAATGAAATTTTGTGATTATATCACGTGGGGGTCCATCTTTCTTTTTGGCTGTGAGGGCTCTGTGTACTCTGTCCAGTTCTAAACGTTCAATAGGGATATCTGGCTTTAGTTCTTGTAATAGAGCAGTAATAGTAGATTGCAGGTCTGTCACAGTTTCAGGTATTGCCCTTATGCGCAAGTTTGAACGTCTGGCTCTATTTTCGTAATCTTCGAGCTTAGTTTGAAGTATTAAATTCTCTTCTTTTAATTGTTCCAATTCTGTTATATTTTCTTGGGTTGTAATTTCAATTTCATCCATTTTTATTTCTAAGGCTGCGGTGCGGTTTTCCAGCTCTCTTATTTCTTTGGGTAGGCTTTTTGTTATTTGGTCTGAGGTTTGTTTTAAAGCCTTATGAAGCATCTTTTCAAATTGTAATAATATTACTGGGGATACTGAGGAGGCTTGTGGAGAAGTTTGTGAGAGGATTTGTTCTGTATCTGACTCAAATGGAGAGTCTTGCTGTGACATTTTCTGTCTGTGAGAGCGCCCTGATGCTGTATCTTGTGAGGTGACTGGATCCGCTTTAGTTGCAGTGAGTGTCTGTGAGCTCTTTGTGAGGTGATTTTTATTTCTGCCACGGCTTCCTCCCAGTACCATTTTTCCTGCCCAAACTTTCACAGTTTGTTCCCTGGGGCAAAAAGGTTCAAATGGATACCTTTTGAGCCTGCAGGCTCCGCTTTGTCCTTCTCTTCTCTGCTCAGCGGTGTGGAGCTCTAACAATGCATGTCTGCTCTGCTAGACTCCGTGCATGCACCTTACCCTTCTGATTTTCATCAACTACACTTGTATTGCAGAGTGGATTTGCCTTTAATAAACCCCAAAAACCTAATAATTTGGGGTGTACACAATAAAGTGCTAGAGTGCAATTTGCATAATGGGGACACTAGTTAGATTGACCTGTGTGTCCCCAAGGAAAAATATTATTAGGGTTTTACTCTCACTTCCTGTTCAGCTATGTGACAAGGAAGCGAAGTCAATTTTAAGAAAAGGGACACAAAGCCCAACCTTACAAAAAAAATAAATAAAAAATAAAAATCTTGATTTCCCTTAAATGTTTACAATTAGAATAGGATTGTCTTCAGCTTGATTTTAGTTCAGTGCTCTAAATCAGTGCTTCTCAACCCTGTCCTCAAGTAACCCCCCAACAGGCCATGTTTGCAGGTTTTCCTTCATCTTGCACAGGTGCTTTAAATCATAGTCAATGGCTTTGTATTTTGGACAGCTATTTTAGATAAGATAAAATTTCCTAAACATGTCCTGTGGGGGGGGGGGGGGGGGGGGGGTCGGTACTTGAGGACTGAGGCTGAAAACCACTGCTCAAAGAGAAAATGGAATACTTACCACTCTGAAATGTTACTTTCCTGTCGCATCATGGCAGCATACACGTTGGGTTGTGACTCCGCCTCCACAACCTAATAGGACCACATAGCTATAAATTAGAGAGTAGACACCCGTCCCAGTATTCTCTTATTTTTCCTCACCTGTCAGGACGCACGGATCAGCACCCCCTTACCGCTTCGCCCCAGCCAGGTTCTAGCCTCTCCTGGGTGGAAGTCCTTCTTGTACAGCCTCTAAACGAGCTAAATGAAAGGAGCCCCACTCTGGTGGTCTCAGGGGCACTTTCTCTTCTCACTCAGCTGTCTGACCACGATATAAACCTTAAACAGGCTTCATGTGCAGCAGCCCACAAAAGCCTTAAACAGGCTTGCTGGAGGAATGGCCAGGGAAGCTTTGGTGTGGCCTCATGAAATAAGCCTTAAACAGGCTTAGTTGTGTGCAGCGGTCTCCATCCCCCCTCTTCCCCCCTCTCCTACCAGTATTTCTGCCCATCTGCTGGGTTCTGTTGTTCTCCAGTCTGCCGTCCGTGAGCGCCGAGCGTTCTCGGCGTCCTCGCGCATGCGCAGTGTGTCGCTGTGGGCGCCTCTGTGCCTTTTTCCAGCTTCCAAGATGACGCCGGGTGTCCCGCGGCGCTACTGCGCATGTGCAAGCGGCCGACGCTGATGGCAGCGAATTTAAAAGCCCAGCATTAGCTGTATTTGCTGCTGCTGGATGACTGTGTGTGACAGTTCGTTTTTACTGCAAAAAACGCTCTACAAAGGTATGTGGCCATCCTCTATTCAGCTTTTAAGCCAGGAACCCTGCTCCCTCTGCATAGCTCTGCTTGTTTTTCTCCCTGCAGGTTTCCAGTCCGATTCCTCACCACGGAGACCGCTGCCCCAGTAGATCACCGTCAGCCTAATAGGTAAGGGGGGGAAGACAAGGGTAAGTAGTGAAGATTGAAAAAGAGAGCACTACTAACGCTGCCTAAATTGGTCAGCCCTACCAGGTCCTCAAGAATGTCTGCTTCAAGACAAAGAGAGTCCTCATGCAGGAGAAGTCACTCCAGACATAGACGGAGCCGTTCCTACCATAGAAGAAGCCGCTCGAAAGGAAGCCGCAGAAGAAGCCGCTCCAGGTCGCACTCTAGACATGGTCGATCCCGCCATAGAAGGTTGTCCTCACGCAGACATCGTTCCCCTGCAGGCCACTCCCGCCCTGCCGGGAACGCATGCTGGATTTGCGGCGCAGCGGCTCTTCCGGGTAAACTGGCCTGTTAATGAGGGTCTGGAGGTATCAGCCGGGTTGGATTTCTGTCTGATAGAGCCGTTTGTTAAATCGGTTAAGGAGGCAATAGGATGGGAGGAACCCCAGGAAGCTCAACCGAAGCAAAGGAAGTATTTTCCTCAGCTTAGAAAGGATCCAGAAGCTTTCCCGTTCATTGACGAACTAGAGGACCTAATCAAAGAAGAATGGCAGAGGCCAGAGAAAAAGTCTAGTCTGAATAACAGACTCCTGAAGCTATACCCACTCAAGGAGCCTAAAGTGAACCCTCTGGTGTCCCCTCCGGTAGTGGACGCATCCTTGATGCGCCTAGCCAGGCATGTTACCCTCCCGTTAGAAGACGCGGTAACGTTTAGAGATGTCCTCAACAGAAAGATCGACACAGATCTCAAGCGGGCTTACCTGTCAGCTGGAGGCGCCTGCAGGCCTGCAATAGCACTCGCTGCAGTAGGAAGAGCCATCTCGAGCTGGTCCACATGCACAGAAAAGCTTGTATTAGAGGGTGCAGACCAAGAAAAAATAGTGAAGGCGTTGCAAGAGCTAAGCTTGGCTGGTGACTTCGTGGCTGAAGCTTCGGTCGACACCATCAGGTCTGCATCAAAATCTATGCTGGCCTCAGTAACGGCCAGAAGAGCATTGTGGCTGAAGCCCTGGACGGCGGATCCAGCTTCCAAGTCTAACTGGTGTCGTATTCCATTCGACGGTGAGCACTTCTTCGGAACAAAATTAGACACAGCCATCTCCAAGGTAACTGGTGGCAAGTCCGGGCTCATCCCCTCGGATAGGAGGCCTAAGCAGAGACCTCCTCCCTTTAAGCGGAACCTCCCAGAAAGGTATAGGGACGCGAAAGCGTACAGACCAGGGAAGGAGTACCGAAGGAGCTGGAAGAACCCTCAAACCTCCTTCATGAAGTTTCAGAAGCCTAAGACTCCTGCTTCCAGTGACCAGAAGCCTTTTTGAGGGTGCGCCCGTCTGGCCAGCGGTAGTAGGAGCAAGACTCTCCAGTTTCAAGCTGGTCTGGGCGGAAACCATAAGGGATACCTGGACCCTGGCCACTGGCCACAGGTGGTCCTTCAAAAACCGACCTCCAAGGGATCAATTCTATCCAACCCATATTCCTCCAAGGTTGTCTCTACTGAACTACGTCCAAGATCTTCTCCAAAAACGAGAAATAATAGAGGTTCCGCCAGCACAACGAGGCAGGGGATTCTATTCTCTACTATTCCTCGTCAAGAAGAACTCAGGGGACTTTCGACTGGTTCTAGACCTAAAGAACCTCAACAAGTCCATCAGAGTGGAGTCATTCAGGATGGAAAGCTTGCAGTCTATCCTCCAGGCCATAAATCTCGGAGACTGGATGCTCTCCATAGATCTCCAGGACGCCTACCTGCACATACCAATCCACGTGGCATTCCAGAAATTCCTGCGATTCTCGGTGGGTCATGGGCACTTCCAATTTCAAAGCCTTCCCTTTGGAATCTCAACAGCTCCCAGAACGTTTATGAAGGTTCTTCTTCCAGCAATAGCCTTTTTGAGGGAGAAAGGTCTGAGGGTCCACCATTACCTGGACGACATTCTCCTCCTCTCAAGCAGCCAGGAATCACTCGTGCAACATCGCAAGGTCCTAGTTTCCACCCTAATGAGCCTGGGTTGGATAATCAACTGGCAAAAGAGCAACACTCAACCTACCCAAAGGATGGTCTTCCTGGGAGCCGAATTAGACACCCGAGCCAACACGGTGGAACTGCCAGGGGAGAAGTTGTCCCTACTAGTTCAAAAGGTGAAGGATGTCATTCCGGCGTCATGTCTACCAGCCAGAGCATACCTCAGCCTCCTGGGTTCCCTATCAGCAACCATTCCAATGGTCAGATGGGCGCAATGAAATTCCAGACCCCTGCAAGCCTCTTTCTTGCACCAGTGGGACGGATGGTCCATGTCCCAATCGATTCGCATCTCAGAAGAAGCCAGGCTATCTCTACGATGGTGGACTCACCCCGACAACCTCAGCAGATGCAAGCAGATAGTCATCCTCCACCAGGAGGTGGTAACTTCAGACGCCAGTCTGGAGCGATGGGGGGCACATTATCTACATTATGCAGCTCAGGGCCGCTGGCACTTTAAAACCAAGGATGTAGTATCAAACGTTCTAGGGATGAAGGCAGCCTTCCAAGCCCTCTTAGCATTCAGTTCACTCCTGAGAGGGAAACAGGTCCTCATTCAAATGGACAACCGAGTGGCTGTAGCCTACATCAACAGTCAGGGGGGTACCAAGAGCATCTCCATGATGTGGGAGGTTGGTCCGGTGATGCGATGGGCTCAACTGAACCTGTGGGATCTGAGGGAGGCCTACATTTGGGGTGTTCAGAACCTTCTGGCGGATTCTCTCAGCAGAACATTTGTTTCCAACAACGAGTGGTGTCTAAGCCCACAAGCATTTGCCCTCATATGCCAGGCATGGGGTCATCCAGACATAGACCTCGCAGCGACGCCGGAGAACAAGAAATGTCAGAGGTTTCTGTCAAGGAACCCCTTCCCCTCAGCGGAGGGAACAGATTGTCTCCAGCACTCCTGGAACTTTCGCCTCGGCTACATTTTCCCACCAACTCCACTGATAGCCAAGTTCCTTCTGAGGCTCAAACATTCAGCGGCTCTAGTACTGGCTGTGATTCCCTTCTGGCCACGGAGGCCTTGGTTCACCACCCTCCTGCAGCTGAGCACAACGGATCCACTTTCGCTCCCGGTGACAACGGAACTGCTAACCCAAGGCCAGCTCCTCCATCCGAACAGAGAGAAATTACACCTAACGGCCTGGAGACTGAAAGGTCTAGGTTCCTAGTCCGGGGCTGCTCTCAAAAGGTAGTCGATACTCTGCTCCAAGCTAGAAAACTCTCCACAAACAACACCTACGGGAGAATCTGGGGAAAGTTCTCTTCCTTTGCCCAGGAACAAGGTTGGGACCCTTCTTCCCCATCAGCAGTACAAGTGCTTGAATTCCTCCAGTCAGGCCTTAGGTCCAACACCCTAAAGGTTCAGGTTTCTGCCATCTCTGCTTTGACAAGGGTTAAGTGGGCACTTAACCCTCTGGTGGTCCAATTTCAAAAAGCCTGCCTGAAGCTGAGGCCTCCTAGAAAGCCTTCGTTTCCAACTTGGGACTTATCGACTGTCCTAGAGATCCTATCCGGAGAGCCATTCTTCCCACTTGAAGACGTCTCCCTCTGGGACCTGACTCTAAAAGTATCATTTCTAATTGCCATCACATCGGCAAAGAGGGTCTCAAAAATGAAAGCTTCACTGATCAAGGAACCGTATCTGATGATTTACCCAGACAGGCTAATCCTGAAGCCTTCAGACAGACTTATCCCAAAGGTCTCCTCCTCTTTACACTTTTACCAGGAGATTGACCTCCCGGCCTTGGTCACGGATCAGGGCGTTCCCCATCCTCTGGATGTCAAGGGCAACATTCTGCAATACCTCTCTGTAACCAAGCCATTCAGGAAATGCGAAAACCTTCTAGTCATTCCACATGGGTTCAGGAAGGGCCAGGCAGCTTCTGCCCGTACCATCGCCTCATGGCTTGTGAAAGCTATCAAGGAGGCCTACTCCTTAAGCACCTTGCAGATTCCGGAAGGTTTAAGGGCACATTCCACTAGGGCAATGGCTACTTAATGGGCAGCTTACTGTAGAGTCTCAGCGGAAACCATTTGTAGAGCGGCCACTTGGTCTTCGAGAAATACCTTCGTTTCCCATTATAAAATAGATGCTGCACATTTAGCAGCAGTTGAATTCGGAAGGGCCGTTATACAGGCCAATTCTTCTGTTTCTTGTCAATAAATTTATTTTGCATTCCCACCCAGTTTGGCGAGTTACTCCCTAACGTGTATGCTGCCATGATGCGACAGGAAAACGGAAAATTGTATACTCACCTTTTCGTAATGCAGCTTACAATCAACCACCCTTCTGAGGTGACATGTGTGTATATATACAGAGAATACTGGGACGGGTGTCTACTCACTAATTTATAGCTATGTGGTCCTATCAGGTTGTGGGGGCGGAGTCACAACCCAACGTGTATGCTGCCATGAAGATGCGACAGGAAAGGAAAATTACGGAAAGGTGAGTATACAATTTCCCATATTCCTGGTCACTATCCATGGCAGCATACACACAATCCATGCATGTGCTACCATGAAGGCACCAGGAAAGTAACTTAAAACTAAAAAAATAAATAAAAAAGGGATTTGTCCAAGACATGCCAATCAGCCTAGTTAACCACTTAAGGACCGCCTCACGCCGATGTACGTTGGCAAGGCGGCACGGGCAGGCAAAATCACGTACATGTACGTGATTTGCCTCCCGCGGGTGGGGGGTCCGATCGGACCCCCCCCCCCGGTGCCCGAGGCGGTCCCGTTTTGTTCCCCGGCGATCGGAGTGGAGGGGGAGGCCATCCGTTCGTGGCCCCCCCCCCCTCGCGATCGCCGCCGGCCAATGGGAACATTCCTTTGCTGCTGTATGCTAAACAGCAGCAAAGGAAGTGATGTCATCTCCCCTCGGCTCGGTAGTTTCCGTTCCAGCGCCGAGAGGAGAAGACATCAATGTGAGTGTACAACACTACACACACACAGTAGAACATGCCAGGCATACAAAACACCCCCGATCCCCCCCCCGATCGCCCCCCGATCCCCCCTAATCACCCCCCCCCTGTCACAAACTGACACCAAGCAGGTTTTTTTTTTTTTTTCTGATTACTGCATTGGTGTCAGTTTGTGACAGTTACAGTGTTAGCACAGTTACTGTTACCCCCCTGTAGGTCTAGGGTACCCCCCTAACCCCTCCCTAATAAAGTTTTAACCCCTTGATCACCCCCCGTCACCAGTGTCACTAAGCGATCATTTTTCTGATCGCTGTATTAGTGTCGCTGGTGACGCTAGTTAGGGAGGTAAATATTTAGGTTCGCCGTCAGTGTTTTATAGCGACAGGAACCCCCATATACTATCTAATAAATGTTTTAACCCCTTGATTGCCCCCTAGTTAACCCTTTCACCACTGATCACCGTATAACCGTTACGGTTGACGCTGGTTAGTTCGTTTATTTTTTATAGTGTCAGGGCACCCGCCGTTTATTACCGAATAAAGGTTTAGCCCCCTAATCGCCCGGCGGTGATATGCGTCGCCCCAGGCAGCGTCAGATTAGCGCCAGTACCGCTAACACCCACGCACGCAGCATGCGCCTCCCTTAGTGGTATAGTATCTGATCGGATCAATATCTGATCCGATCAGATCTATACTAGCGTCCCCAGCAGTTTAGGGTTCCCAAAAACACAGTGTTAGCGGGATCAGCCCAGATACCCGCTAGCACCTGCGTTTTGCCCCTCCGCCCAGCCCACCCAAGTGCAGTATCGATCGATCACTGTCACTTACAAAACTCTAAACGCATTACTGCAGCGTTCGCAGAGTCAGGCCTGATCCCTGCGATTGCTAACAGTTTTTTTGGTAGCATTTTGGTGAACTGGCAAGCACCAGCCCCAGGCAGCGTCAGGTTAGCGCCAGTAGCGCTAACACCCACGCACGCACCGTACACCTCCCTTAGTGGTATAGTATCTGATCGGATCAATATCTGATCAGATCTATACTAGCGTCCCCAGCAGTTTAGGGTTCCCAAAAACGCAGAGAGAGCGGGATCAGCCCAGATACCTGCTAGCACCTGCATTTTGCCCCTCCGCCTGGCCCAGCCCAGCCCAGCCCAGCCCACCCAAGTGCAGTATCGATCGATCACTGTCACTTACAAAACACTAAACGCATAACTGCAGCGTTCGCAGAGTCAGGTCTGATCCCTGCGATCGCTAACAGTTTTTTTGGTAGCTTTTTATTGAACTGGCAAGCACCAGCGGCCTAGTACACCCCGGTCGTAGTCAAACCAGCACTGCAGTAACACTTGGTGACGTGGCGAGTCCCATAAGTGCAGTTCAAGCTGGTGAGGTGGCAAGCACAAGTAGTGTCCCGCTGCCCCCAAGAAGACAAACACAGGCCCGTCGTGCCCATAGTGCCCTTCCTGCTGCATTCGCCAATTCTAATTGGGAACCCCCCGCTTCTGCAGCGCCCGTACTTCCCCCATTCACATCCCCAACCAAATGCAGTCGGCTGCATGAGAGGCATTTTCTTTATGTCCTCCCGAGTACCCCTACCCAGCGAACCCCCCCAAAAAAGATGTTGTGTCTGCAGCAAGCGCGGATATAGACGTGACACCCGCTATTATTGTCCCTCCTGTCCTGACAATCCTGGTCTTTGCATTTGTTTTGTGAATGTTTTGAACGCTACCATACACTAGTTGAGTATTAGTGTAGGGTACAGAATTCCACAGACTAGGCGCACTTTCACAGGGTCTCCCAAGATGCCATCGCATTTTGAGAGACCCGAACCTGGAACCGGTTACAGTTACAAAAGTTAGTTACAAAAAAAGTGTCAAAAAAAAAAATATATAAAATAAAAAAAAATAGTTGTCGTTTTATTGTTCTCTCTCTCTCTATTCTATCTCTATTGTTCTGCTCTTTTTTACTGTATTCTATTCTGCAATGTTTTACTGTTGTTATGTTTTATCATGTTTGCTTTTCAGGTATGACATTTTTTATACTTTACCGTTTACTGTGCTTTATTGTTAACCATTTTTTTGTCTTCAGGTACGCCATTCACGACTTTGAGTGGTTATACCAGAATGATGCCTGCAGGTTTAGGTATCATCTTGCTGAGAGGTATAGTGAGTATTTTGCAGACCTCACTTTTTGTCACAAAGTTTTGAAAATTGAAAAAAGAAAAAAAAAATGTTTTTTCTTGTCTTTCTTCATTTTCAAAAACAAATGAGAGCTGCAAAATACTCACCATGCCTCTCAGCAAATAGCTTGGGGTGTCTACTTTCCAAAATGGGGTAATTTTGGGGGGTTTTGTGCCACCTGGGCATTTCATGGCCTCCGAAACTGTGATAGGCAGTGAAGAGTGAAATCAAAAATTTACACCCTTAGAAATCCTGAAGGCGGTGATTGGTTTTCGGGGCCCCGTACGCGGCTAGGCTCCCAAAAAGTCCCACACATGTGGTATCCCCATACTCAGGAGAAGCAGCTGAATGTATTTTGGGGTGCAATTCCACATAGGCCCATGGCCTGTGTGAGCAATATATCATTTAGTGACAACTTTTTGTAAATATTTTTTTTTTTTGTCATTATTCAATCACTTGGGACAAAAAAAAAAAATATTCAATGGGTTCAACATGCCTCTCAGCAATTTCCTTGGGGTGTTTACTTTCCAAAATGGGGTCATTTGGGGGGGTTTTGTACTGCCCTGCCATTTTAGCACCTCAAGAAATGACATAGGCAATCATAAACTAAAAGCTGTGTAAATTACAGAAAATGTACCCTAGTTTGTAGACGCTATAACTTTTGCGCAAACCAATAAATATACGCTTATTGACATTTTTTTTACCAAAGACATGTGGCCGAATACATTTTGGCCTAAATGTATGACTAAAATTTAGTTTATTGGATTTTTTTTATAACAAAAAGTAGAAAATATCATTTTTTTTCAAAATTTTCGGTCTTTTTCCGTTTATAGCGCAAAAAATAAAAACCGCAGAGGTGATCAAATACCATCAAAAGAAAGCTCTATTTGTGGGAAGAAAAGGACGCAAATTTCGTTTGGGTACAGCATTGCATGACCGCGCAATTAGCAGTTAAAGCGACGCAGTGCCAAATTGGAAAAAGACCTCTGGTCCTTAGGCAGCATAATGGTCCGGGGCTCAAGTGGTTAAGCTGCAGCTGGGAAATTCGTTGCATGAAAAGAACACACATAAAACATAAAAAATTTGCAACAATTTTATTGGTCCAAAAAAAACAGGACTTGGAAAAGAAGCATGGAAAGCAAAATACACACATGTATGTTAATTTGAGACACTAACAGAATATGTTTGAGGTTTGACCCTTTTGCAGTGTAAATTAACTGGAGTTAAAAGGAGTTCACCCACAAATGGACATCTATTAAGGATTAAAACAACATTAGGCACAACATCTTGAGAAAGAATTTTAAAAATAGGGCAGCACAGACAGTTAAATCAAAGTGAACATCGTAAAAACAACAAAAATTGCCAACATAAAAAAGATTTCATGGTAAAATAACCACCACCCAAAAAAAAAACAACAAACCAAAGTAACAAATAAATTGCATAAAAACACATCTGTTTTGCAACAACATAAACAAAATACAAATAAAGAATACATGTGTTAGAAACTTGATAAAGACACCCAAATGTACTCTCTTGGCATAGTTCACACCAGTGCTTGCAGTTCCAGTGCGTTCCAGTTTCAGAAAAAAAAGTAGAACATGCTGCATTTTTTCTGCACTGGACTGTACTGAAAAGCTGTAAAACGCATCAAAAATGCACTGGAACACACTTGTCCTTATTTAAGGTTAAGAAAAAAGAAGGGGGAAAAAAAAGCACTGGACTGCATCAAAAACGCACCAAAACCGCACTGGAACGCATCAAAAACGCGCATGCAGAAAAGCACCTGGAATGCGTCCGGACTGCGTTTCTATGGTGTGAACTGGCCCTAAGGGCCAGTTCACACCATAGAAACGCAGTCCAGGTGTGTTCCAGGTGCTTTTCTGCATGCACATTTTTTATGTGTTCCAGTGCGTTTTTGGTGCATTTGTGATGCAGTCCAGTGCTTTTTCCCCTCTCTTTTTTCTTAACCTTAAATAAGGACAAGTGTGTTGCAGTGCATTTTTGGTGCATTTAGGTGCGTTCCAGTGCGTTTTTGATGCATTTTACAGTGTTCCAATACAGTCCAGTGCATAAAAAATTCTACATTTTTTTCGGGAACTGGAAACACACTGGAACTGCAAGCACTGGTGTGAACTATGCCATTGAAAACCATATAACCTACTTTCCGTGCGTTTTTGATGCAGAAAAAAAAACTCACTGGACTGCATGTGGTGTGAACTGGCCCTTAAGGAATAAAAGTTATTCAAAACTACTCGCGGCTATAATGAAATGTCGGTCCGGCAATACACGTAAAAGTTCATTGATAAAAACAGCATTAAGAAAAAAAACAAAATTAAGAAAAAAAAATGTGTGGGGTTCCCCCGAAATTCCATTCCAAAACCCTTCAGGTCTGGTATGGATATTAAGGGGAACCCCGCGCCAAAATAAAAAAAATGACGTGGGGGGCCCCCTCAAAATCAATACCAGGCCCTTCAGGTCTGGCATGGATTTTAAGGGGAACCCCACGCCAAAATAAAAAAAAATGGAGTGGGGTCCCCCTAAAAATCCCTACCAGACCCTTATCCGAGCACGCAACCTGGCAGGCCACAGGAAAAGAGAGGGGGACGAGAGAGCGCCCCCCCTACTGAACCGTACCAGGCCACATGCCCTCAACATTGGGAGGGTGCTTTGGGGTCCCCCGCAAAGCACCTTGTCACAATGTTGATGAGGACAAGGGCCTCATCCCCACAACCCTTGGCCGGTGGTTGTGGGGGTCTGCGGGCAGGGGGCTTATCGGAATCTGGAAGTCCCCTTTAACAAGGGGACCCCCAGATCCCGGCCCTCCCCCCTGCGTGAAATGGTAAGGGGGGTACAAAAGTACCCCTACCATTTCTCAAAAAAACTGTCAAAAATGTTAACAATGACAAGAGACAGTTTTTGACAATTCCTTTATTTAAATGCTTCTTCTTTCTTCTTTCTTCTATCTTCCTTCGGTTTCTTCCTTCATCTGCATCTTCTTCTAGTTCTTCTGGTTCTTCTGGTTCTTCCTCCGGTGTTCTCGTCCGGCAACTTCCTTCGCGGCGCCGGCGTCTTCTTCCCTTCACCTTCTGGGCCACTCCACATCCAGCATGCTGGGAGGCTCCCGCTGTGTGACGCTTCTCCTCTTCTGACGGTTCTTAAATAATGGAGCGCGGGCCACCCGGTGACCCCGCCCCCCTCTGATGCACGTGGACTTCCCCGAAGCTTTCAACGTGACGTCAGAGGGGGTGGACAGGGAAGTCCCTGTGCATCAGAGGGGGGCGGGGTCACCGGGTGGCCCCGCCCTCCGTTATTTATGAACCGTCAGAAGAGGAGAAGCGTCACACAGCGGGAGCATCCCACCATGTCATCATGGATGCGGAGCGGCCCGAGGAGAAGAAGGGAAGAAGACGCCGCTGAGGAAGATGCTGGATGAGAACACCGGAGGAAGAACCAGAAGAACCAGAAGAAAACGAAGATGAAGGAGGATACCGAAGGAAGATAGAAGAAAGAAGATGGAAGAAAGAAGATGGAAAGAAGAAGACTTTAAAGGAATTGTCAAAAACTGTCTCTTGTCATTTTTAACATTTTTGACAGTTTTTTTGTGAAATGGTAGGTACCCCCTTACCATTTCACATAGGGGGGGCCGGGATCTGGGGGTCCCCTTGTTAAAGGGGGCTTCCAGATTCTGATAAGCCCCCCCGCCTGCACACCCCCACAACCACCGGGCAAGGGTTGTGGGGATGAGGCCCTTTTCCTCATGTTGATGACCCCAAAGCACCCTCCCAATGTTGAGGGCATGTGGCCTGGTACGGTTCGGGGGGGGGGGCGCTCTCTCGTCCCCCCTCTTTTCCTGCGGCCTGCCAGGTTGCGTGCTCGGATAAGGGTCTGCTATGGATTTTTAGGGGAACCCCACGCTATTTTATAAAAAAAAATTTGGCGCGGGGTTCCCCTTAAAATCTATACCAGACTTGAAGGGCCTGGTATGGATATTGAATTTCGGGGGGAACCCCACGCATTTTTTTTTCTGAATTTTGTTTGTTTTCTTAATGCTGTTTTTATCAATGAACTTTTATGTGTAACAAGTAAAGGGGAAAAGACCACCGCGCTATATAAATACAGAAGATTACCACAATCAAGTAAATTCGTGACAAACAATTAAATTAAAATAGCAAAAGCAGCCGCTAAAAGGTGAGATATACACACTAAAGATAATCAATAAAGGGAGCAGCGCTGTGAATGTTAGAGGCTTAAATTAGGCCAATATAAGTATAAGTAAACAAATGTGATACATTGAGTAAATATTTAGGATAAATATTAAATAATAAAGTTCATAGTCAAATCATATAAATTTTGATAACAGTCCTATTCCGTGATCAAAAATCAAAAAGGTGAGGTAAGGTGAAGAACCAAAGGCGGGGGTTCCCCGTCTGAGGCAGGAATGTAGGTAAGAATGGGTAAAATCCTTCACCGCACCACTGTGATATGAATAAAATGCGCGCTTACCAACCGGCAAGCATAGGAAAGCTTGCGACCTTAACCCGGTCGGGGCCTTTCTTGGGATGGAGACACCAATATACCACTCCTTAAGCCGTACGGTGGGCCCTCTATCCACCACACACACACAATCCCTGGAATATGGGGATACTATACTCCTAGCTAGGAGTTATTCTCACAGGAAATGCCCCAAAAAGAAAAGGAAGAGCAACATAGCGTAATCCTTTAAAGTTTTGTCTTGGCTGCACACTATCACACCACAGCTGTGTCAGGGGGACTGAGATATTCAAAGGGGAAACAAAGCAGGGTACAGGCCCAAATAAATAAGCAGCTCCTTCGGGGGATAGTGCTACACCAATATAACTACCGTATATACTCGAGTATAAGTCGAATTTTTCAGCACATTTTTTTGTGCTGAAAGTGCCCCCCTCGACTTATACTCGAGTCAAGCACTTTTCTTCAGCAAAAAATGTCATTTTCCGAACCGACTTTGGGGCCCCGTATCTCAGGGCCACTTGGTGCTAGGAACCCCAAATTTGGTATGGAAACCCAGTGGTTACCATAACATATCCAAAGCTGGGGTTCCTAGCACCAAGTGGCCCTGAGATACGGGGCCTCAAAATCGGTTCGGAAAATGTCATTCTCTGCTGCAGAAAAGTGCTTGACATTTTCTGAACCGATTTTGGGGCCCCATATCTCAGGGCTACTTGGTGCTAGGAACCCTAAATTTGGTATGGAAACCCAGTGGAACTGTTACCACAACATATCCAAAGCTGGGGTTCCTAGCACAAAGTGGCCCTGAGATACGGGGCCCAAAAATCGGTTCGGAAAATGTCATTCTCTGCTGCAGAAAAGTGCTTGACATTTTCTGAACCGATTTTGGGGCCCCATATCTAAAGGTCACTTAGTGCTAGGAACCCCAAATTTTGTATGGAAACCCAGTGGAACTGGTACCACAACATATCCAAAGCTGGGGTTCCTAGCACCAAGTGGCCCTGAGATACGGGGCCCCAAAATCGGTTCGGAAAATGTCATTCTCTGCTGCAGAAAAGTGCTTGACATTTTCTGAACTGATTTTTGGGGCCCTATATCTCGGGGTCACTTGGAGCTAGAAACCCCAGCTTTGGAAATGTTATGGTGCTAGTTCCACTGGGTTTGCACACCAAATTTGGGGTTCCTAGCACTAAGTGGCCCCGAGATACAGGGCCCCAAATTCGGTCAACTGTGTCCATCTGCAGCAATGTCATTTCAGGACCCTTTGGGTTCAGAGACCCCATATTTTGGCTGCAGCTAGGGGGGCATCTAGGAACCCTTAACTACTGAGTTTGAAGTTCAGGGGACCTATGGCTGCAAATGGGCACAGTGATGCTGCAAATGGACATTGTTGACCCTCTTTTCCACTTACAGTAGCTGTGCATTTCTCACCCTCGTCTTATACTCGGGTCAATAAGTTTTCCCATTTTTTTTGTGGTAAATTAGGGCCTCGACTTATACTCGGAACGACTTATACTCGAGTATATACGGTAAGTTTTATGTGTTGATCTTATCTTGGCCTCTTGCTATTCTGACTTTTGAAGCAAAAGTCAGAATAGCAAGAGGCCAAGATAAGATCAACACATAAAACTTAGTTATATTTGTTCAGAGAAAGTCACTTTCTCGTTCTATTTTGGCCATATTTGTGACTTGGACAGTTAGTACCACACTTCCCCACATCACCCCCATGTTATTGGCACTTTCAGCTTGTTTAAATTTGAAGTTAAAGATGCCGTGCACCAGGTCTATAGTGGCGTACAGATCACCTCTTCCCGTGCGCCGGGAAGAGAATAATAAATGAGGGATCGCGCTGTGTTACCGGCGCAAATGCTTTGTAAACACAAAAATCTCATTTGCGCATCGGCGTGCACCGCAAGTCATGGCGCAAATGCTTCGTAAATCAGCCCCAATGTCTTTTTTTTTTTTTCTTCCACTCCTCTTATTCTAAATGGTCTTCCTGGCAAATCTGAGGCTTATCTTCATAGTACGCTCCATGTGAATTGCACGCTATATGCCAGTACTAACTGTTTTATGTGTTTTGCTGATCACACTGTTCTCACATTATTTGATTAGTCTGTATTTGCCATTTCATGTTGCTGATTGGTTTATCTACACCAATCTATAGATATCTATATCTATATCTAAAACTCAATAAAAAAATGATTGAACTGAAAATCTTCTTAAAGCGGTAGTAAAGTCCATTTTTTAAACTTTTACCTACAGGTGAGCCTATAATAAGGCCTATAATAAGGCTTACCTGTAGGTAAAAAGAACATCTCCTAAACCTGTACGGTTCAGGAGATATTCCCCTTGCACTGAGCCGCTGACTTCAGCGGCGCATGCGCTCTGGGGATCATCGGCTGAAAGTCCGGCAGACGCCGGACCTAGCCGGAAAGAAGTCTCCCGCGCGCGCGCGCGGGAGTGACGACATCGCGGCTCCGGCCACTCACAGCGCCGGAGCCGCGATACCCGGAAGACACGGCGAGGGAAAATGTCAGCTCTTTCGGCGTGGACCGGGTGAGATACCGACGTCTCGTTCTAAGGTAAGTATTTCATAATGAGCTAGTATGCGGTGCATACTAGCTCATTTTGCCTTTTCCCTTACAGGTGTAGAAAAAAAAGAAAAAGTCAGCGGGTTTGCTACCACTTTAAAATACATCATAAATAACACACACTTCTACAGAAGCACATAGGTCACATGGGGCATGGTGGAGAACTGATTACCGACTTCAAGCTTCAGAGAAGTGACTGTTCCCCCCCCTCCCCTCCCCAATTCTCTGGAAATTAAGCCTTCTTATAAAAGCCTGATAAAGCTGTGGGTGAAGCCTGGCAGGACCTGGCAGCCAATGGCGGCTCAAGCAGCTACCTAGGAAGTCTGCAGGCATGGAAATATCCCACATTAAACTGAGAACTGACACAATGGCAGCACAAAGCTGTCCTGTAACCACAGCTGGGAGTGGGAGCAGGAGGATTACATAGACACTGGAATTTCCTCATACGGGTGGAAAGTCAAAAAATTAGAAAATCATCAAAAAGTTAATTTCTTTCAGTAATTCAATTGAAAAAGTAAAACTCATATTGTATATAGGTTTGTTACACATAGAGTGATATATTTCCAGCATTTCTTTCTTTTACTTTTGATGATTATGACTTACAGCTAGCAGGGCTGGACTGGGACAAAAATTTGGCCCTGGACTTCTTCCAGACCGGCCCACTTTAATTTTGCAGACATGCACAAAAACAGTATATAAACTATACGCAATTGCTTGAGGTGCACCCGCCCAGGATTGCCCTGCTGGGAGCCAGCCACTGACCTGTGGGCCCTGCAAGGAGCTCGCCACAGGCCATGGCCATCTTCCAGCAGGACCCACAGTGTTGAGGCCTTTTTTGAGGTACTGGGTGGGCACTGGGGCGGGGTAAATGGAGGGGTGGATAGATGGGATTTGGGGTCAGCTGGCCCTGGGGGTGTCAGGGTCTTTCACCTCAGCAATGCCTTCATCCCCCTGGGAGCTTGAGCGTGTGGAGTACAACTCCCAGAATGCAACAGGGTGCAACAGCTAGCTGGCGGCCATGCCCCCAAGTGAACTGACACTGACAGCTCCAGCACAGCTGGCTCTGGCCACTCACACATAACCTCCTGATCCATGTTCCTGAGGACAGGCCAGTGCTAGAATTTTTGTGTACTTAGGCAACGGTGCATTTTACCACCCCCCCACCCCAAGGCAACTGGATACGTCCCTGACTGCCACTGTCGTTCTATGCATACAGAAAGAGCCCCCCTTTACCATCAGAGACCCCACTTACAGAATGAGACCCCCTTTAACATCAGATCCCCCACTGACAGAAAGTACCCCCCTTTACCATCAGATCCCCCACTCACAGAAAGTACCCCCCTTTACCATCAGATCCTCCACTCACAGAAAGAACCCCCCTTTACCATCAGATCCCCCACTCACAGAAAGTACCCCCCTTTACCATCAGATCCCCCACTCACAGAAAGTACCCCCCTTTACCATCAGATCCTCCACTCACAGAAAGAACCCCCTTTACCATCAGATCCCCCACTCACAGAAAGTACCCCCCTTTACCATCAGATCCCCCACTCACAGAAAGTACCCCCCTTTACCATCAGATCCTCCACTCACAGAAAGAACCCCCTTTACCATCAGATCCCCCACTCACAGAAAGAACCCCCCTTTACCATCAGACCCCCCACTCACAGAAAGTACCCCCTTTACCATCAGATCCTCCACTCACGAAAGTACCCCCCCTTTACCATCAGATCCTCCACTCACAGAAAGAACCCCCCTTTAACATCAGATCCCCCACTCACAGAAAGTACCCCCCTTTACCATCAGATCCCCCACTCACAGAAAGTACCCCCCTTTACCATCAGATCCTCCACTCACAGAAAGTACCCCCCTTTACCATCAGATCCCCCACTCACAGAAAGACCCCCCTTACCATCAGATCCCCCACTCACAGAAAGTACCCCCCTTTAACATCAGATCCCCCACTCACAGAAAGTACCCCCCTTTACCATCAGATCCCCCACTCACAGAAAGTACCCCCTTTACCATCAGATCCCCCACTCACAGAAAGTACCCCCCTTTACCATCAGATCCCCCACTCACAGAAAGTACCCCCCTTTACCATCAGATCCCCCACTCACAGAAAGTACCCCCCTTTACCATCAGATCCCCCACTCACAGAAAGTACCCCCCTTTACCATCAGATACCCCACTCACAGAAAGTACCCCCTTTACCATAAGATCCCCCACTCACAGAAAGTACCCCCCTTTACCATCAGACCCCCCACTCACAGAAAGTACCCCCCTTTACCATCAGATCCTCCACTCACAGAAAGTACCCCCCTTTACCATCAGATACCCCACTCACAGAAAGTACCCCCCTTTACCATCAGACCCCCCACTCACAGAAAGTACCCCCTTTACCATCAGATCCCCCACTCACAGAAAGTACCCCCCTTTACCATCAGATCCTCCACTCACAGAAAGTACCCCCTTTACCATCAGATCCTCCACTCACAGAAAGTACCCCCTTTACCATCAGATCCCCCACTCACAGAAAGGTACCCCCCTTTACCATCAGATCCCCCACTCACAGAAAGTACCCCCCTTTACCATCAGATCCCCCACTCACAGAAAGTACCCCCCTTTACCATCAGATACCCCACTCACAGAAAGTACCCCCTTTACCATCAGATCCCCCACTCACAGAAAGTACCCCCCTTTACCATCAGATCCCCCCACTCACAGAAAGTACCCCCCTTTACCATCAGATCCCCCACTCACAGAAAGTACCCCCCTTTACCATCAGATACCCCACTCACAGAAAGTACCCCCCTTTACCATCAGATCCCCCACTCACAGAAAGTACCCCCTTTACCATCAGATCCCCCACTCACAGAAAGTACCCCCCTTTACCATCAGATACCCCACTCACAGAAAGTACCCCCTTTACCATCAGATCCCCCACTCACAGAAAGTACTCCCCTTTACCATCAGATCCCCCACTCACAGAAAGTACCCCCCTTTACCATCAGATCCCCCACTCACAGAAAGTACCCCCTTTACCATCAGATCCCCCACTCACAGAAAGTACCCACCTTTACCATCAGATCCCCCACTCACAGAAAGTACCCCCCTTTACCATCAGATCCTCCACTCACACAAAGTACCCCCCTTTACCATCAGATCCCCCACTCACAGAAAGTACCCCCTTTACCATCAGATCCCCCACTCACAGAAAGTACCCCCCTTTACCATCAGATCCCCCACTCACAGAAAGAACCCCCCTTTACCATCAGATCCCCCACTCACACAAAGTACTCCCCTTTACCATCAGATCCTCCACTCACAGAAAGTACCCCCCTTTACCATCAGATCCTCCACTCACAGAAAGTACCCCCCTTTACCCCCTACAACTTAAAGTCTCGGCCGGCCTACCCGGCCAGAACAAGTGACAGTCGGTAAAGCGGCGACGGTGGCCTTTTTAGGGGGCATCAGATCGGCACAGGGGGCAATCCAGGGACACTGTATTGTCCGGAAATGAAAGGATCCTGTCACTGAAACCGGCCCACTGAGCCATCGGCCCACCGGGAAAGTCCCGGTAGTCCTGATGGCCAGTACATGCCTGACAGCTAGTGACAACCCAAGATTCAGTATCTCATAAAATGAGGAAATTGTGAAAAGTTGAATATTGTAGACTCATGGGGGGTTATTTACGAAAGGCAATTCCACTTTGCACTACAAGTGCACTTGGAAGTGCAGTCACTCTAAATCTAAGGGGTAGATCTGAAATGAGGGGAAGCTCTGCTGATTTTATCATCCAATCATGTGCAAGCTAAAATGCTGTTTTTTATTTTCCTTGCCTGTCCCCCTCAGATCTACAGCGACTGCACCTCCAAGTGCACTTGCAGTGCAAAGTGGGTTTTCCTTTAGTAAATAACCCCCATGGTGTCACACGCTAATAAGGTAATTAACTCAAAACACCTGTAAAGGTTTCATGAGCCTTTAAATCAGTGGTGTCCAAACTATGGCCCTCCAGTTGTTAAGGAACTACAACTCCCATCATGCCTAGTCATGTCTGTGAATGTCAGAGTTTTACAATGCCTCATGGGAAGTGTAGTTCCGCAACAGCTGGAGGGCCGTAGTTTGGACACCCCTGCTTTAAATGGACTCTCAGTCTGGTTCAGTAGGTTACACAATCATGGGGATTGTCCAAAAGGCAGTATTGACACCCTCCCACACAAAGGCGTGCGCACAGGGTGTGCCGGGTGTGCCCAGGCACACCCTAATCACCCCATGCGCATTATTGTTATCGCTCTGTGTAGCAGCAGTGGTAGAGATCTCCCTCTTACCTGCTCTGCCATAAGAAAAGTGTTTATGCTCTTTTGCCTTTTTTTTCTCCCCTCTTAATACGGGCTGGGGTTGTATGTCGTTTGTTGTTGTGTTTTTTCCTTTCCTGTTGTTGGTATATAAAATGAATAAAAAGATGATTTGAAAAAAAAAAAAAAGGATGGCACATGTTATCCTGAGGACTAAGTATTATTACTGCAATATTTTGAATACATTCTTTGCTTTTCATTGTAACATGACACAATCAGCCTTCCATTTCATTGCAATTACTGTAAAGGAGGTGATCGCAAAGGGTTTGTCTCTTGAGATATTAGTTACTTTTTTTTACTCAGCCTATTAATTTTTAGTGCTACAATACTATAAGCCGTTTGTTCCATTGCCCGGGACAGCTGGCCCAGCCCTCACCCCACCCCTTCCAATGGGTCTATATAACTATAATGTTTTTTGTACATAACATTTTTATTTTGCATGTTTAACTCTCAAAATTAAAGTGGTTGTAAAGGCTGAAGGTTGTGTGTTGCTCCCTCCACAGCCAGGGCCGGACTGGCCTACCGGAATACCGGGAAGATTCCCGGTAGGCCTGTCTGCACCTAGTACCCCTGGGGCCGCTTTTGGCTCTGAGTTTGGCTGGCTGACTGTGTCAGCAAAATACTGAGCACAGAGGCATATAACTATTTGGTTCTGTGGCCGGGTGCGCCGGATCGGAGGAGGCGGCACACACAGCCATTGGGTAGTGCGGCGGCGGTGGCCGCCGCTGCTCACCGCCGCCGCACTACCCAATGGCTGTGTGTGCCGCCTCCTCCGATCCGGCGCACCGGCCACAGAACTAAATAGTTATAAGCCTCTGTCACCTCTGTGTGCCTGAGGGGAGGAGCGAACGCCGCGCTGCTCGATTTTCTCTGTGACTGGTCCCGTGCGGCGCCAGCACCGCCCACCAATCTGCACGAGGAGAATAGGAGAAGTGAACGGCCCGTGCATGCTGCAGCACTTTAAGGTACAAAAAAAAATCTCTCTCTCTCTCTCTCCCCCCCTCTCTCTCCTCCCCCCCCCTCTCTCTCTCTCCCTCTCCCCCCCTCTCTCTCTCTCTCTCTCTCTCTCTCTCTCTCTCTCTCTCCTCCCCCCCCCTCTCTCTCTCTCTCCTCTCTCCCCCCCCCTCTCTCTCTCTCTCCCCCCCCTCTCTCTCTCTCTCCCCCTCCCTCCCTCTCCCCCTCCTTCTCTCCCCCCTCCCCCCCTTCTCTCTCTCTGTCCCCCCTCTCTCTCTCTCTCCTCCTCCCTCCCTCTCTCCCTCTCCCCCCCCTCTCTCTCTCCCCCCCCCTCTCTCTCTCTCCCTCTCCCCCCTCTCTCTCTCTCTCCCTCTCCCCCTCTCTCTCCCCCCCCCCTCTCTCTCTCTCTCTCCCCCCCTCTCTCTCTCTCTCTCTCTCCCCCCTCTCTCTCTCTCTCTCTCTCTCTCTCTCCCTCCCCCCCTCTCTCTCTCCCTCCCCCCCCTCTCTCTCTCTCTCTCTCTCTCTCTCTCTCTCTCCCCCTCCCTCCCTCTCCCCCTCCTTCTCTCTCTCTCTCCTCCCCTCTCTCTCTCTCTCCTCCCCTCTCTCTCTCTCTCCTCCCCTCTCTCTCTCTCTCCCCCCCCTCTCTCTCTCTCTCTCCCCCCCTCTCTCTCTCCCCCCCCCTCTCTCTCTCTCTCTCTCTCCTTTTTTGTGACAGTCACATTTGTCTGCAGTTTGGTCTTCAGGGAGGTGTACAAGTTCATGTTTTGTTCAAGTGCCAGATTGTTGTGGAAAAGCTGTATATCATCAAACGCAGCCACTGTACCCATTAAACGCAGCCACTGTGCCCATAAATTGCCGCCACTGTGCCCATTAAATGCAGCCACTGTGCCCATAAATTGCCGCCACGGTGCCCATCAAACGATGCCATTGTACCCATCAAACACAGCCACTGTACCCATAAATTGCCGCCACTGTGCCAATAAATTACCACCACTGTGCCCATTAAACGCAGCCACTGTGCCGATAAATTACCGCCACTGTGCCCATTAAACGCAGCCACTGTGCCATCAAACGCAGCCACTGTGCCATCAAGTGCAGCCACTGTGCCCATAAATTGCCGCCACTGTGCCCATGAAACGCAGCCACTGTGCCATCAAACGCAGCCACTGTGCCATCAAACGCAGCCACTGTACCCATAAATTGCCGCCACTGTGCCCATTAAACGCAGCCACTGTGCCCATAAATTACCGCCACTGTGCCATCAAACGCAGCCACTGTACCCATAAATTGCCACCACTGTGCCAAACGCAGCCACTGTACCATAAATTGCCACCACTGTGCCAAACGCAGCCACTGTACCCATAAATTGCCGCCACTGTGCCCATTAAACGCAGCCACTGTTCCAATAAATTACCGGCCACTGTGCCATCAAACGCAGCCACTCTGCCATCAAACGCAGCCACTGTACCCATAAATTGCCGTCACTGTGCCCATTAAACGCAGCCACTGTGCCAATAAATTACCGCCACTGTGCCATCAAACGCAGCCACTGTGCCATCAAGCACAGCCACTGTACCCATTAAACGCAGCCACTGTGCCATCAAACGCAGCCACTGTACCCATAAATTGCCGCCACTGTGCCCATTAAACGCAGCCACTGTGCCCATAAATTACCGCCACTGTACCATCAAACGCAGCCACTGTACCCATCAATTTCCGCCACTGTGCCCATCAAACGCAGCCACTGTACCCATAAATTGCCGCCACTGTGCCAAACGCAGCCACTGTACCCATAAATTGCCACCACTGCGCCAAACGCAGCCACTGTACCCATAAGTTGCCGCCACTGTGCCAATAAATTACCGCCACTGTGCCATCAAACACAGCCACTGTGCCATCATGTGCAGCCACTGTGCCCATAAATTGCCGCCACTGTGCCCATTAAACGCAGCCACTGTGCCATCAAGCGCAGCCACTGTACCCATTAAACGCAGCCACTGTACCCATGAATTGCCGCCACTGTGCCCATTAAACGCAGCCACTGTGCCCATAAATTACCGCCACTGTACCATCAAACGCAGCCACTGTACCCATCAATTGCAGCCACTGTGCCCATTAAACGCAGTCACTGTACCATCAAGCGCAGCCACTGTACCCATAAATTGCCACCACTGTGCCCATTAAACACAGCCACTGTGCCATCAAACGCAGCCACTGTACCCATCAATTGCAGCCAAATGTGCTTTAAAATGCATGGTTTTCCATTTTACGAACAAGAAAATAATGACGTTATGCTGTTGGGCTGGTATAATAATGCTATGGGGCTGGTATGACATTTTTTCCAGGGCTGGTTTTCATACCCAGTTCGGCCCTGTCCACAGCCCCCCAACACTCACCTGAGTCCCCTCTTGATCCAGTGATGTACATAGGAGCCTTGATTGTCCTGGGTCTATCTCTCCTCATTGGCTGACACAGCAAGCAGCTTGCTATTGGGGGCACTGGTCAAGGGGCAAGAACCAGAAGCGCCGATGGGGGACCTGAGAAGAAGAGGATTGGGGCTGCTTTGTGCAAAACTATTGCACAGAGCAGGTATGACATGTTTTTTTTTTAAAGGCTGAAGCTTTAATATCACTTTAATATAGATTTGCAGTCATAGGCGTGCTCAGGGTGTGTGGCCTGGGCACACCCTAATCACCCTGTGCAGCGCAGATTCCCCCTCCTGATATTTCACCAACGTCCCCCCATTGGAGCTCTTAAAAAAAATTGTAAAAATAATACAAATATAAAATAATAAAAATAAAAATAACTGACATGTTCACTGCTCTACTGACACCATCCACGGCCCTACTGTTTTTTTACATTTATTCATTAGAGTATATATATATATATATATATATATATATATATATATATATATATATATATATTTATTTATTTATTTATTACACATACACACACACACACATGCACGTTTGAGCATTGGGGTGCACACCCTAATACAATAGGCTGCGCACACCTATGCCTCCACAAGGAGGGTAAGTCATAAAAGGTCATTGCTAAATAAGCTGGCTGCTCACAGAGTGCTGTTTCCAAGCATATTAATGGGGAGTTGAGTGGAAGAAAAAAGGTGCACAAGCAACACTGATAACCACAGCCTTTAGAGGATTATGAAGCAAGGGCCATTCAAGAATTTGGGGGGGGTCACAAGGAGTGCACTACAGCTGGTATCAGTGCTTCAAGAGCCACCACACACAGACGTATCCAGGACACGGGCTACAACTGTCGTATTCCTTGTATCAAGCCACAACTGAACCTGAGACAACGTCAGAAGCATCTTACCTGGGCTAAAGAGAAAAAGGACTGGACTAGTGCCTCGTGGTCAAAATTCCTCTTTAAAGATGAAAGTAAATGTTGCATCTCATTTAGAAATCAAGGTCCCAGAGTCTGGAGGCGGAGTGGAGAGGCACAGCATCCAAGTTGCATGAGGTCCAGTGTGAAGTTTCCACAGTCAGTGATGATTTGGGGAGCCATGTCATCTGCTGGTGTTGGTCCTCCGTGTTTTATCAAGTCCAAAGTCAGCGCAGCCCTCTACCAGGAAATTATAGAGCACTTCATGCTTCCCTCTGCTGACCAGCTTTATGGAGATGCAGATTTCATTTTCCAGCAGGACTTGGCACCTGCCCACACTGCCAAAAGTACCAATACCTGGTCACATGATCATGGGATCACTGTGCTTGAATGGCCAGCAACTCACCTGACCTAAACCCCATAGAGAATCTGTGGGGTATTGTCAGGAGGAAGAGGAGAGACACCAGACCCAACAATGCAGATGAGCTGAAGGCCGCTATCAAAGCAACCTGGGCTTCCATAACACCTCAGCAGTGCCACAGGCTGATCACCTCCATGCCACGCCGCATTGATGCTGTAATTCATGTAAAAGGAGCCCCGACCAAGTATTGAGTGCATACTATACTGTACATGGACAGACTTTTCATTAAGCCAATATTTCTGTATTAAAAATCCTTTTTTTATTGGTCTTATGTAATATTCTCATTTTCTGAGATACTGAATTTGGGGTTTTCACTAGCTGTAAGCCATAATCATCCAAATTAAAAGAAAGAAATGCTTGAAATAGATCACTCTGTGTGTAATGTGTCTATATGAAATATATGAGTTTCACTTTTTGGATTGAATTACTGAAATAAATTAACTTTTTGATGATATTCAAATTTTTTGAGATGCAACTGTACATGAAAAACAACATATAGAAATGTATATCTATGACATATACCGCAGTGCTGTACAGAGAACACCGAGCTAGTCAGGTCAGTCTCTGTACCAGAGGAGCTTACACTCTAATGTCCTTCCACCAGTCACACACTATAATTATTATACATATATTATACATATATAATTATAAATATATATATATATACATATAGCTCTACCGCAGTGTTTATTGCTCCTCCCCCCACCATGCTATGAGGTAGGTTCTTGGCTCCTGAAGTGGCCATGGATTATATGGAGCAGCCGGTTCTCATAGCGGGTCGGAGTTCGGGTTTCCAACAGTAGCACATCATCCATATTGCAGCAAGTCCAAACACAACATGACGGCCATGGGCAGCCCCATAGAATTCTTTATTTGGCCCCTAAATAATATTGTACTTTTTTCAATGCACAATCCATACAAAGATATATTCTACTATTTGTGAAGCCAATTCAGACTTTGTATCAGCAGTAACAGGAAGTTTTCATGGTGAATCTGCGTTCTGTTTCCAATGCTGCTTTATACATTGCCCTACTTCAATAGTCCACCCAGACAGTATAACCATCTGCTGACCTCATCAATATTTGAATGCAATGCAATTTTACTTCAGATCAGAGCAGTACAGAAGATATGTGTCCAGTCTTTTGAAGTGTAAGAAGACAATGACTTTCCTGCACCGTGTCTCAGAGAAGAACACTGACTGAGGGACTATGGCAGAAACCGGGAGTGTAGCTAAGACTACACTAACTAGCACTAAACAGGAGGGGAGGATACAGGGAGATAGCAAACCACATACGTAAACAAGTTGTAGTGGCCCTAAATTACCATTATGCCGCGTACACACGAGCGGGCATTTCATCGGACTGAACTCCGAAGGACTTTTCAACGGTGTTCCGACGGAGTTCCAACGAAACGGACTTGCCTACACACGATCACACCAAAGTCTGAATGATTCGAACATGAAGAGGTACGACCGGACTAGAAAAGGAAGTTCAATAGACAGTAGCCAATAGTTGCCCTTGCGTCGTTTTCGGTCCGTCGGACTAGCCTACAGACGAACGTTTTTTTTTCAATAGGAGTCGAGTCCATCGGAAAGATTTGAAACATGTTCTGTTTCTAAGGTCCGTCAGATTTTTCGACAGAAAAGGTCCGATGAAGCCCACACGCGATCGAATCGTGACGAAAAGTCCGGTCGTGTGTACGCGGCATAAGATGTCAGCATATAGCAGAACAGTAACCTGATATATTTCAGCACAGCAACAGAAAAAATACACATAGGCGAGACAGAAAAAACACACAACACTACATAATATCGGCAAATATCATTTATTTCAGTCAGCCCACATAATGCATGTAAATGTTCAAAAATCCAGCATGTCCCGTGTTCTACGCTGCATCACAAAAACATGAAGAAGTCACACGGGGATGAAGGGGGATTCATGTAGTGGAATGTATCTTCCTGCAGGACGAGTGTGACCGGCCATGAGGAGAGTTCTGGTGGTGAAGGAGTTAAGAGATCCATTTTTAGCAGAGAACTTCTACTATGTAACACCTGGCTGTGCCGTATCCCCCCCATACTATGATCAGTAATGATAATTCCTGTGATAGCGTGTCATGTGATGTATAGTGCCCCATAGGATGTCATGCATCTCATGATGTATTGAAGGTCCTGATTCCTCTATATAGATCTTTATATCACTAGAGGGATCACCAGCAGGAGGAAGGAGGTCCTGATTCCTCTATAGAGATCTTTATATCAGTAGAGGGATCACCAGCAGGAAGAAGGAGGTCCTGATTCCTCTCTATAGATCTTTATATCACTAGAGGGGTCACCAGCAGGAGAAAGGAGGTCCTGATTCCTCTATAGAGATCTTTATATCACTAGAGGGATCACCTGCAGGAGGAAGGAGATCCTGATTCCTCTATAGAGATCTTTATATCACTAGAGGGATCACCTGCAGGAGTAAGGTGATCCTGATTCCTCTATAGAGATCTTTATATCACTAGAGGGATCACCAGCAGGAGGAAGGAGGTCCTGATTCCTCTATATAGATCTTTATATCACTAGAGGGGTCACCAGCAGGAGAAAGGAGGTCCTGATTCCTCTATAGAGATCTTTATATCACTAGAGGGATCACCAGCAGGAAGAAGGAGGTCCTGATTCCTCTCTATAGATCTTTATATCACTAGAGGGGTCACCAGCAGGAGGAAGGAGGTCCTGATTCCTCTATATAGATCTTTATATCACTAGAGGGATCACCTGCAGGAGGAAGGAGATCCTGATTCCTCTATATAGATCTTTATATCACTAGAGGGGTCACCAGCAGGAGAAAGGAGGTCCTGATTCCTCTATAGAGATCTTTATATCACTAGAGGGGTCACCAGCAGGAGGAAGGAGGTCCTGATTCCTCTATATAGATCTTTATATCACTAGAGGGGTCACCAGCAGGGGGAAGGAGGTCCTGATTCCTCTATATAGATCTTCATATCACTAGAGGGGTCACCAGCAGGAGGAAGGAGGTCCTGATTCCTCTATATAGATCTTTATATCACTAGAGGGATCACCAGCAGAAGAAAGGAGGTCCTGATTCCTCTATATAGATCTTTATATCACTAGAGGGGTCCCCAGCAGGGGGAAGGAGGTTCTGATTCCTCTATATAGATCTTTATATCACTAGAGGTGTCCCCAGCAGGGGGAAGGAGGTCCTGATTCCTCTATATTATTATTATTATTATTATTATTATTATACAAGATTTATATAGCACCAACAGTTTACACAGCACTTTACAATGTATAAGGGGGACAACACAATCACAGTACAGTTCAATACAAAAGGGACAGGAGGGCCCGGCTCGTAGAGCTTACATTCTAAAGGGAGGGGGTGGTGGTACAAAAGGTAATAGCTGCAAAGAATGATTTGATGGGGGTGGCTCAGGGACAGTTATTAGGTGGGTGTGGGATAGGCTTCCCTGAAAAAAATTGGTTTTCAGGGATCTCCTAAAGTTGGACAGGGTAGGGGCTGATCGGACAGACTGGAGTAGGGAATTCCAGAGGATGGGAGAGGCTCTGGAGAAGTCCTGAAGGCGAGCATGGGAGGTGGTAACAAGGGAGCTAGAGAGCAGGAGGTCCTGGGAGGAGCAGAGGGGGCAATTTGGGCGATATCTGCAGATGAGGTTGGTGATGTAGCTGTGAGCGATGTTGTGAATGGCCTTGTATGTTGTGGTTAGCATTTTGAATTTTATATGGTGGGGTAGGGGAAGCCGGTGAAGGGATTGGCAGAGAGGGGCAGCAGTCACGGATCGATTAGTGAGGTGTATTAGTCTAGTAGCAGCATTCATAATAGACTGAAGGGGGGAGGAGCCTGTGTAAGGGTCGGCCATTAAGGAGAGAGTTGCAGTAGTCGAGGCGGGAAATAATCAAGGAGTGAATAAGTTGCTTTGTGGTGTCATTAGTCAGGAAGGGTCGAATTCTGGAAATGTTGCGGAGGTTAAGGCGGCAGGATTTAGCCAGTGATTGGATATGGGCTGAAGGAGAGGTCAGAGTCAAGGATTACACCCAGGACCCTGGCATGTGTGGAGGGACCAATGGTTGTGTTGTTGATATCAATGGTGAAGTCACGGGGGGGGGGACCGTGAAGGAGGAAATATAACAAGCTCAGTTTTAGAAAGATTATAGATATATATTATAGATATATATAGATCTTAATATCACTAAAGGGGTCCCCAGCAGGAGAAAGGAGGTCCTGATTCCTCTATGTAGATCTATATATCACTGGAGGGGTCACCAGCAGGAGGAAGGAGGTCCTGATCAGGGCTGCTGTAAGGATTTTTGACACCCTAGGTGAAAGCTCATTTTGCCACCCCCTTGGCTCTACCCCTAACTCCACCCCCTTTGCCCTGCCCATGTATACCCCACCTTTTTAATGAAGTGCCCATCAAATGCAGCCTCACCAGCTCCCATCAAATGCAGCCTCACCAGCGCCTATCAATGCAGCCTCATCAGCGCCCATCAAATGCAGCCTCACCAACGCCCATCAATGAATGTTTGCATGCTTCCATTCATTTGGGAGTCGGGACACATAGTCCTTCGCTATCGCTGCGCCTCTGACACTGTGTGCGAACAGAGCAGCAGCCACCTGGTGATGCTGAGACTTAGTTGCTTGCTGCAGAGAGAAGAGAGTAGGAACACCAGTGGCTGGGCGCCCTAGGCAGTAGTTTGCCCTAGGCGGCTGCCTAGTTTGCCTAGTGGTAGCACCGTCCCTGGTCCTGATTCCTCTATATAGATCTTTATATCACTGGGGGAGGGGGGGTCACCAGCAGGAGGAAGGAGGTCCTGATTCCTCTATATCTTTATAAAATTGGAGGGGTCACCAGCAGGAGGAAGGAGGCCCTGGTTCATCTATATAGATCTTTATATCACTAGAGGGGTCACCAGCAGGAGGAAGGAGGTCCTGATTCCTCTATATCTTTATAAAATTGGAGGGGTCACCAGCAGGAGGAAGGAGGCCCTGGTTCATCTATATAGATCTTTATATCACTAGAGGGGTCACCAGCAGGAGGAAGGAGGTCCTGATTCCTCTAGATAGATCTTTATATCACTAGAGGGGTCACCAGGAGGAGGAAGGAGGTCCTGATTCCTCTATATAGATCTTTATATCACTAGAGGGGTCACCACCTGGAGGAAGGAGGTCCTGATTCCTCTATATAGATCTTTATATCACTGGAGGAATCACCAGCAGGAGGAAGGAGGTCCTGATTCCTCTATATAGATCTTTATATCACTGGAGGAGTCACCAGCAGGAGGAAGGAGGTCCTGATTCCTCTAGATAGATCTTTATATCACTAGAGGGGTCACCAGCAGGAGGAAGGAGGTCCTGATTCCTCTATATAGATCTTTATATCACTAGAGGGATCACCAGCAGAAGGAAGGTCCTGATTTGTAGATCTTTAGTTGGGCCTCATTTAGATTACTGTGTCCAGTTCTGGAGATCTCATTTACATAAAGGTATTGATAAGATAGAACGAGTCCAGAGATGGGGAACACACATGGTGAAAAGGTCTGAGGGATAAAACATATCCGGAGAGACTACAGGAACTTCATATGTCCAGTCTGGAGGAAAGAAGAGAAAGGATGGACATGATTGAAATATTTAAATACATCAAGAGGGTGAATAAGGATCTGGAGGGCGGGATTTTCAATATGGAGCCAAAATGAAGAACACGAGGACATGACCTCCAACTAACTGGAGGAAAGTTCCAAACTAATTTTGGAAAGTAATATTTTACTGAAAGGGTAGTTGATGCTCGGAATAGACCTCCAGCAGAGGTAGTTAGTCAGTCAGCAATAAGTGGCTTCAAACACGCTTGGGACAAACATAGATCTATACTCAGATAAAAAAGACAACAAAACCCAATTTTTTTTTTTTTAATATTTAAATTAAAAAAAAAAAAATATGATGACATGCATGTCATGTGATGTCAGGGGTTTTTATGTGATGTAATGTGTATAAGGTAATGTAAATTGTTACTTTGTGTTGTAGAAATGACTTTGAGGATAGTCATCTTTTGCCCCCTTACTGTTTGTGGTGAGTGGTGACATCCCAGCAGAGTGACGATGGATGACCCGTGCTTAGTCACACCGGATCCACATTTTATTAGTTCTCATTCATATTTTATTAGTTCTCTGTAATGAGCGGTTCTGGAACAATTCCCAGTCCATAGAGCACTGGGCTGGGTAATCCCTTCAACATGACTGGTTCCACCTTCAGTAGACCTCCTATATATGAAGGGGTAGAGGTGTGTAATAGAATGTATAAACAACTGTGACTCCATCTTCTCTTCCATTTTATATACAGTAGAAGTGAACATTTTGCTGTGTGTGTTTTGCCATAGAACCACACCCTATGAGATATTGTGCTTAAGCCAAATTTGTATCAGCAAAAGCCATTAGCTATTCCCTGTTATCTAGTCAAGCGCGTTTTTTTTATCATTATAAGAAAATACCGAGTTTGTTTAACTTTTAGAAACATTTCAATTAAAACACGGCTCCTCCCTTTTTTCTTTTACATATAAGGCACTGTGGTATTCAGTAAGGGTCAGAAATCTTATGTATACACTCCAGCTTGTTTCCCTGTGTTTTAATTGGTCTCTAACGAATTCGGGGGTCACTGAAGCTCTTCCTGCATTAACTGAAGTACACCCGGGTGGCGTATTACCTCAACTTTTCAAGGTGCACCTGTTCACGAGTTTCTCTGATAAGGAAGCAGGATGGCAAATATTGTGAGTATGAGCACCGATGGAAGCTGCAAATGCTGAACAAATGGGTTCTGTGGACTGTAAGCAGTGGTGGGTGTAGTGCTGCTGGGTGTGGGCAGTGGTTGGTATAGTGATGCTGGGAGAGGACAGTGGTGGGTATAGGTTTTCTTGGTGTGGACATAGGTTGGTGTAGGGTTGCTGGGTGTGGGAATAGGTTAGTATAGGGTTGCTGCCTGTTGGTATTGATGGGTATAGTGTTTGCTCTGTGGGGACAGTGGTGGGCATAGCTTGCTGGGTGTGGTTGGTATAGTGCTACTGGGTAGGGGCATTGGCGGGTATAGGGCCATTGGGTGTGGGCAGTGGTTAGAATAGTGTTGTTAGGAGTTGTCAGTTGTATAGGGTTGATGGGTGTTGGCAATGGTGCATATAGTGTTGTTGGGTATGAGTAGTGGTTGGTATAGTATTGCTGGGTGAGGGCATAGGCTGGTATAAGGTTGATGGGTTTGGGCAGTGGTGAGTTGGTGGTAGTGGTGTGGGCATTCAAGGGTATAGGGTTGCTGGGTGTGGGCAGTGGTTGGTATAGTTTTGCTGAGTGATGGCAGTGGTTGGTATAGTGTTTCTGGATGTGGGCTTTGGGGTGGGTACAGGGTTTCCTGATGTGGACAGTGGTTGGTATAGTTCTCCTGGGTGAGGGTAGTGGTGAGTATAGTGTTGCTGGGTGTGGGTAGTGGTGAGTATAGTGTTGCTGGGTGTGGGTAGTGGTTGGTATAGTGTTGCTGGGTGTGGGTAGTGGTTGGTATAGTGTTGCTGGGTGTGGGTAGTGGTTGGTATAGTGTTGCTGGGTGTGGGTAGTGGTTGGTATAGTGTTGTTGGGTGTGGTAGGTGGTTGGTATAGTGTTGCTGGGTGAGGGTAGTGGTGAGTATAGTGTTGCTGGGTGTGGGTAGTGGTGAGTATAGTGTTGCTGGGTGTGGGTAGTGGTTGGTATAGTGTTGCTGGGTGTGGGTAGTGGTGAGTATAGTGTTGCTGGGTGTGGGTAGTGGTGAGTATAGTGTTGCTGGGTGTGGGTAGTGGTTGGTATAGTGTTGCTGGGTGAGGGTAGTGGTGAGTATAGTGTTGCTGGGTGTGGGTAGTGGTTGGTATAGTGTTGCTGGGTGTGGGTAGTGGTTGGTATAGTGTTGCTGGGTGTGGGTAGTGGTTGGTAAAGTGTTGCTGGGTGTGGGTAGTGGTTGGTATAGTGTTGCTGGGTGAGGGTAGTGGTGAGTATAGTGTTGCTGGGTGTGGGTAGTGGTTGGTATAGTGTTGCTGGGTGTGGGTAGTGGTCGGTATAGTTAAAAAAAGAGGCCGATTGGCAAAACGCTGCGCTAAAACTGTGCTTGATTAATTACTAAAATATTAAAAACAAAAAAATCAGCAAAACTTAAGCAGCCCGCACCAAGAGCCTACAATACAAAACCCAAAATCATAAATTATATCTATATTAGTGCAGCGCTAAATTCTTAAAGTAGAAGAAATATAAATTAAGTGAAAACCATACTGAACCAAAAAAATAAAGCAGACAATAATAAATTGTGCTAATATTAGGAAAATATAAATCACCCAGGTGACATTTAAAATCACATATTCATAGTTGATAAACGCACAAAGAAAATGTCGTTGGTGATCCTCAGATGTGGATCAGTGAGATCCACAATGGCAGTATTCAAAGTTCCAATACATTTGCAAAAAGAAAAAAAAGGGGGTGGTCAGTGAAAGTGCAATCGGCACTGTGATGAAAAAGGAGTCCCTTCTCCAATGAAGTGAAACACCCAGACGAGTAAGTTGTCTCCTTACCAGCTGTAAAGACCAATATCTTGGTCTCACCGAGCCCAGGGAATTCTGGTCTCCCAAAAACCTTAAAGGAACTCCTGGGCTGTGGCATCTGTGTCACCAGAAAAAGATGAGAAGGACCAGGGGCTGCTCCGTCTGTGGTCGGCAGTTAGATCCACCCTGGAACCAGATTTCTGTGCAGGACAGACTGGGGAGCAGCCATTTGCTTGTATGAGTGATGCTGCCGACCACAGATGGAGCAGCCCCTGGTCCTTCTCTTCTTTTTCTGGTGACATTAGTCTTTACAGCTGGTAAGGAGACAACTTACTCGCCTGGGTGTTTTGCTTCATTGGAGAAGGGACTCCTTTTTCATCACAGTGCGGATCGCACTTTCACTGACCATCCCCCTTTTTTTTCTTTTTGCAAATGTATTGGAAAACTTTGAATACTGCCATTGTGGATCTCACTGATCCACATCTGAGGATCACAAACGACATTTTGTTTGTGCGTTTATCAACTATGTATATGTGATTTTAAATGTCACCTGGGTGATTTATTTTTTCCTAATATTAGCACAATTTATTATTGTCTGCTTTAGTTTTCTGGTTCAGTATGGTTTTCACTTAATTTATATTTCTTCTACTTTAAGAATTTAGCGCTGCACTAATATATATATATAATTAGTGGTCGGTATAGTGTTGCTGGGTGTGGGTAGTGGTTGGTATAGTGTTGCTGGTTGTGGGTATTGGTCGGTATAGTGTTGCTGGGTTTGGGCAGTGGTTGGTATAGTGTTGCCGGGTGTGGGTAGTGGTGAGTATAGTGTTGCTGGGTGTGGGTAGTGATTGGTATAGTGTTGCTGGGTGTGGGTAGTGGTTGGTATAGTGTTGCTAGGTGTGGGTAGTGGTGAGTATAGTGTTGCTGGGTGTGGGTAGTGGTGGGTATAGTGTTGCTGGGTGTGGGTAGTGATGGGTATAGTGTTGCTGGGTGTGGGTAGTGATGGGTATAGTGTTGCTGGGTGTGGGTAGTGGTGAGTATAGTGTTGCTGGGTGTGGGTAGTGGTGAGTATAGTGTTGCTGGGTGTGGGCAGTGGTTGGTATAGTGTTGCTGGGTGTGGGTAGTGGTTGGTATAGTGTTGCTGGGTGGGGGTAGTGGTTGGTATAGTGTTGCTGGGTGTGGGTAGTGATTGGTATGGTGTTGCTGGGTGTGGGTAGTGGTTGGTATAGTGTTGCTAGGTGTGGGTAGTGGTGAGTATAGTGTTGCTGGGTGTGGGTAGTGATGGGTATAGTGTTGCTGGGTGTGGGTAGTGGTGGGTATAGTGTTGCTGGGTGTGGGTAGTGGTTGGTATAGTGTTGCTAGGTGTGGGTAGTGGTGAGTATAGTGTTGCTGGGTGTGGGTAGTGATGGGTATAGTGTTGCTGGGTGTGGGTAGTGGTCGGTATAGTGTTGCTGGGTTTGGGCAGTGGTGGGTGTAGTGTTGCTGGGTGTGGGTAGTGGTGAGTATAGTGTTGCTGGGTGTGGGTAGTGGTGAGTACAGTGTTGCTGGGTGTGAGTAGTGGTTGGTATAGTGTTGCTGGGTGTGGGTAGTGGTGGGTATAGTGTTTCTGGGTGTGGGTAGTGATGGGTAGAGTGTTGCTGGGTGTGGGTAGAGGTGAGTATAGTGTTGCTGGGTGTGGGTAGTGGTGGGTAGAATGTTGCTGGGTGTGGGTAGAGGTGAGTATAGTGTTGCTGGGTGTAGGTAGTGATGGGTATAGTGTTGCTGGGTGTGGGTAGTGGTGGGTAGAATGTTGCTGGGTGTGGGTAGAGGTGAGTATAGTGTTGCTGGGTGTAGGTAGTGATGGGTATAGTGTTGCTGGGTGTGGGTAGTGATGGGTAGAGTGTTGCTGGGTGTGGGTAGAGGTGAGTATAGTGTTGCTGGGTGTGGGTAGTGGTGGGTAGAATGTTGCTGGGTGTGGGTAGAGGTGAGTATAGTGTTGCTGGGTGTGGGTAGTGGTGAGTATAGTGTTGCTGGGTGTGGGCAGTGGTTGGTATAGTGTTGCTGGGTGTGGGTAGTGGTTGGTATAGTGTTGCTGGGTGGGGGTAGTGGTTGGTATAGTGTTGCTGGGTGTGGGTAGTGATTGGTATGGTGTTGCTGGGTGTGGGTAGTGGTTGGTATAGTGTTGCTAGGTGTGGGTAGTGGTGAGTATAGTGTTGCTGGGTGTGGGTAGTGATGGGTATAGTGTTGCTGGGTGTGGGTAGTGGTGGGTATAGTGTTGCTGGGTGTGGGTAGTGGTTGGTATAGTGTTGCTAGGTGTGGGTAGTGGTGAGTATAGTGTTGCTGGGTGTGGGTAGTGATGGGTATAGTGTTGCTGGGTGTGGGTAGTGGTCGGTATAGTGTTGCTGGGTTTGGGCAGTGGTGGGTGTAGTGTTGCTGGGTGTGGGTAGTGGTGAGTATAGTGTTGCTGGGTGTGGGTAGTGGTGAGTACAGTGTTGCTGGGTGTGAGTAGTGGTTGGTATAGTGTTGCTGGGTGTGGGTAGTGGTGGGTATAGTGTTTCTGGGTGTGGGTAGTGATGGGTAGAGTGTTGCTGGGTGTGGGTAGAGGTGAGTATAGTGTTGCTGGGTGTGGGTAGTGGTGGGTAGAATGTTGCTGGGTGTGGGTAGAGGTGAGTATAGTGTTGCTGGGTGTAGGTAGTGATGGGTATAGTGTTGCTGGGTGTGGGTAGTGATGGGTAGAGTGTTGCTGGGTGTGGGTAGAGGTGAGTATAGTGTTGCTGGGTGTGGGTAGTGGTGGGTAGAATGTTGCTGGGTGTGGGTAGAGGTGAGTATAGTGTTGCTGGGTGTGGGTAGTGGTGGGTAGAATGTTGCTGGGTGTGAGTAGAGGTGAGTATAGTGTTGCTGGGTGTGGGTAGTGGTGAGTATAGTGTTGCTGGGTGTGGGTAGTGATGGGTAGAGTGTTGCTGGGTGGGGGTAGGGTAGTGGTTGGAATAGTGTTGCTGGGTGTTGTCAGTTGTTGTATAGGGTTGATGGGTGTTGGCAATGATGCATATAGTGCTGTTGGGTGTGGGTAGTGGTTGCTATAGTGTTGCTGGGTGAGAGCATAGGCCGGTATAAGGTTGATGAGTTTGGACAGTGGTAGGTATACAGTTGCTGGCTGTGGGCATAGGGCTGCTGGGTAAGGGCAGTGGTAGTTATAGTGTTGCTGGGTGTGAGCAGTGGTGGGCAGGGCTTTTTTTCTGGTGGAACGCACCGGAACTGCGTTAGGCCACCTATGTCAGCATTCTGTCCGTAAAATTCCTAGTCTGTATAGCCTGCGCCCTGCCTCCCGCGGAGGGAACACAGATAAACCCCCGTACAGTTGTTTAGTCCTGTGCCGGTGTTCTGCCGAGAAAGTTCCTCTCGGCGGATAAGGACCCCCCTCTACTGCGCAGGCGCAGCACCTGCGCAGTAGGAGCCGGCGGAAATAGCCGAAGCGAAATAGAGAAGAAATCAGCTGTACACGGGGCCTGTAAGAGGGGCCTTTTCTTCATATAATAACACTTAATCAGTTTGCTGGATTATAATTGCCTTTGTGTATTACCTTACATTGCGCAACACCTCAGAAGAACTCTCTGTGGATTACAATTACCATTTCATAGCTAGCGAAGATTGAAGACGTCAAGACTATCTCTTTTATTGCAGGGCCCTGAATCTAGTTACAAAGGGTAGTGACTTTACGGCTTAGAGCAGGGGGAGCTCCCTGGTATAAATATATATTTAGGTATATTTGTGTATGTTAACAAGACTGTCATAACTATTTACTATACTGTTGCACTACGTTGGTGTGATAGTGTAGTCACTGTAATAACTCTTTTATATAAATATATCATTTACCCACAAAAAAAGAAGTTATTTTGGTTATTACAGAAGTTTGTGTGCAGTGTTGTTATTTCTCCTGCAGGTGGAGCTACAAGCACCCAGGTAGAGGTAAATATAGATATAAGTGTATATTGTGGGTAAAAGTTGGTACTAATATCATTACAGCACTGCACTACAGCTGTGTCAAGGGGATTGAACAACTTAAGAGGGGTAAAGAGAATAGAGTACAGGCCCAATAATAAACCAGCAGCTCCACCGTGAGTTATTGCTACACTAACCATCTCTTTGCTGGGTGGTCTCTTTGCTGGACTATGCTGGGTGGCCTTTTTGCTGGTGGTCTCTTTGCTGGACTAAGCTGGGTGGTCTCTTTGCTGGGAATGTCTCTCTGCTGCACATTTGGTAATGTCTCTTTGCTCAATATACGGGGGTGCATGCTTTGGTCCATGTGAGTCACAGGCCTAACTGGGCAGGCTCTTTGCTGGACGGTCTCTTTGCTGGACTGGGTAGTCTCTTTGCTGGGTAGTCTCTTTGCTTGGTAGTCTCTTTGTTGGGCTGGGCAGTCTCTTTGCTGGACTAAGCTGGATGGTCTCTTTGCTGGGCTGGACAGTCTCTTTGCTAGACAGTCTCTTTGCTGGGCTGGGCAGTCTCTTTGCTAGACAGTCTCTTTGCTGGGCTGGGCAGTCTCTTTGCTGGGCTGGGCAATCTCTTTGCTGGACAGTCTCCTTCCTGGACAGTCTCTTTGCTGGGCTGGGCAGTCTCTTTGCTGGGCTGGGCAGTCTCTTTGCTGGACAGTCTCTTTGCTGGGCTGGGCAGTCTCTTTGCTGGACTAAGCTGGATGGTCTCTTTACTGGACTAAGCTGGGTGATCTCTTTGCTGGACTAAGCTGGGTGGTCTCTTTGCTGGGCTGTGGCTGTCTCTAATGCATTGGGAATGTCTCTCTTGCGCATTTGGGAATGTCTCTCTTGCGCATTTGGGAATGTCTCTCTTGCGCATTTGGGAATGTCTCTCTTGCGCATTTGGGAATGTCTCTGTGCTGCACATTTGGGAATGTCTTTGCTGCACATTTGGGAATGTCTTTGCTGCACATTTGGGAATGTCTCTGTGCTGCACATTTGGGAATGTCTTTGCTGCACATTTGGGAATGTCTTTGCTGCACATTTGGGAATGTCTTTGCTGCACATTTGGGAATGTCTCTGTGCTGCACATTTGGGAATGTCTTTGCTGCACATTTGGGAATGTCTTTGCTGCACATTTGGGAATGTCTTTGCTGCACATTTGGGAATGTCTCTGTGCTTACTTTTGTTAAGTATTCCAACTTTTTTGCACATTTTACTGCATTTCTTTTTATTTAATTCCATACAATTACTTTTATAGTTCCCCCCCTCACCAAATTTTACTTGCATCCCTGTTCTCTAAAGGGGCGGTTCTAGGGGGCGGTCCTAGGGGTGGGGAGGGGCGTGGCCAGGGGAGGGGGGGTGAGTTCCACCACCTTTTCTCTAAGGAAAAAAAGCCCTGGTGGTGGGTATAGAGTTGCTGGGCGTGGGAAGTGTTTGGTTTATTGTTTCACATGATATTCACTGGAATGTCCTGGGAGAAGAGAGTGGGGCACACAGAAAACAGCTCCTGAAAGGGGTTGTAAACCCTTCTGTTTTTTCACCTTAATGCATCCTATGCATTTTTTTTTTTTTTTTTTGCTGTGCGGCGCTAAAGTGTTCGGGTTTGGCTTGAAGAAAAAGTGGCAACCCTACTGTGTACATAAATGATGCTAATTTAAGAACAAGTTGAGAGTGCTGGTCATAATCTTGTGATGGAACTGAGGGATACACCTTTGGAGAGAGAACAATATCGCAGTTACCAACCGTAACTGAAGGAACGGAGAAATATTGTGATCAATAAGCGCATTTTGCTGTTCTATCCATAGACAGCAATACATTCTGAGTGAGCAATCTTCCTATATGGTGAAGGCAGGTCACAGCGGGTGGTTGTTACTTGTATGGTGAAGGTTGAGAAAGCCATTCTGGGACTATTGATTCACTGGACTCTTCACTTGTGATGTCATCGCACATCAATTGAATTACATTTCAATATTCTTATACAGATACTATTATTTTTTGCACAAGTGTTTTATGTGAAATATATGCTTATTACAATTTCTGAGCGCTGCAATTATTGTTATACAGGGTGTAATAATCACCCCCTCTCTATTTTACAGGGTGTAATAATTAGGGGTGCAATGGATCAAAAAACTCACGGTTCGGATCGTTCCTCAGATCAGGAGTCACGGATCGGATCATTTTCGGATCAAAAAAAAAATTCCACCACCATATAGTCCCCACTGTAATATCCACGTCATCTCCCCCACTGTAATATCCACATCTCCCCTACAATTGTCCGCTTGCTTGCAGGCCACCGCCGGGTGTACCAAGATGGCCGCCGCTCTGGAGCTAGGCCGAAGCCGCGGCCTTTCCTAAGGCCAAGGCAGCGGAGCGCTCCTCGGAGCGCGTGTGTGCCGATCCAAACAGGCTGAACCATTCTGATCACGGATCGGTGACGATCCGTTGCACCCCTAGTAATAATCCTCCCCCCTCTCTATTTTACAGGATGTAATAATCCTCTCCCCTCTCTATTATACAGGGTGTAATAATCACCCCCCCCTCTCTATTATACAGGGTGTAATAATCACCCCCCTCTCTATTATACAGGGTGTAATAATCACCCCCCTCTCTATTATACAGGGTGTAATAATTATACCCCCCTCTCTATTATACAGGGTGTAATAATCACCCCCCTCTCTATTATACAGCGTGTAATAATTATACCCCCCTCTCTATTATACAGGATGTAATAATTCTCTCATTTCTCTCATACAGGCTCGTTCTTCACTTAAACCTGGTTCCCGCGTGGGGGTGGAGGGCTTCATTCCGCATGGCTGTAAAAGGTAGGTTAAGATTCTATCCTCGGATAATTATTATACAATATATGTCTGCTCTCTGTATAATACTGATGTAGCACTCTGGGGTTTAGTCAGGGAGCTCCTCACAAATGTACTTGCCAGGAGTAGTTATCTTGGTTGATTTGATTGAGATCTATTGATTTCTCCCTAAGTTTGGCCTTGTTGCACTTTTCTCATCTACCACTAGGTGGCCGGGTACTTGGTGGTACTAGATATGAGAAGGGCAACCCAAGGTCAGGTTATGAGTATATGGTTATCTCAGCCAATGGGCAGGGGTTTTCTTGAATCCCTTTTCCTGCTGGGAGAACCTATATATTTGGGTGGAGTCAGGTGATCTATGTTCTGTGCCACCTGGGCGGCTGTCTGGGTAGACGTGTGTCGTATGTCCTGGGCTGCTAGGCCGGAGATTGGGCCTATCCCAGGGGCATCTGGCTGCCAGGTTGCGTGAGATCCAAAAGTAAGAGAGCAGTGCAGGGTTGGGATTGCAGCTTTCAGTCCAACCACAAAAGATGGTTCTGCTGGCCGGAGAACCTGTCAGTGGTCGGAAGTAGAAGAGAAGCTGTCACCACAATAGGACAAACCACCTTTACCAGGGACCACAGTGAGTTACTGAATCAAGTACCGGCACCACATTCTCACCGAAAGGGCACAGTGGAGAATCGAGAAACTTCTGGCGGTGATCAAGTCAGGGACCCAACCAAGTCAAGAGACGCTTGCAGAGCAGCCTTGTGTGTCAATCCAGGGACCGAGTCGGTCAGCAGTTGAAGTGAAGCTGAAAGGATTGTTACGTTTGAGTTAGGAACTGTTACCATAAGAGACAGCAATCCTGCAAGTGCAGATGTGGTGCCTTGCTGGGGCCTTTCCCTGCACGGCTGTTCTCTTATTGAAGTCTCGGAGTCTGCCAATTGGATTTGAAACTGCCTAAGGGTGTCCTAGCCCTAACCCTCTTTCCCCCCAAAATACAAAAAGAACTGTTAAGAGAAATTAAAAAAACTCTTTTACATCCAAAAACTTTGTCCATCTTGCACCCACCATGCCTCACAACCCACCACAAACAGAAAGATTTTGTCTATCTTTGGCCTGGAAAGTTCTCATTAGACTGAGACCTTGCTACACTGTAATTTGCCAAAAGTAAAACTTACAAAAGTAGAAGTGTGCTCTGTGTACAGTACATCCTGCTGACCCCTCCTCACTGGGAATTTGGGGTGTGTGCTCCCTCAAACAATACCTGACATCAGATTGTTTTGCTCAGACCAAATTTTGCTCAAACATTTGTGCTTCTACATTGTGACAAAATGTCATCCTGGATAAAACTTGTCTAACTTATCAGCCATCATCTGAAATATGACAACTGACAATCTTGTGACTCCCATCTACGCTCTCCATCTACCAGTCCTCCATCCCTCCATCAGTCTGATCGGCAGACCTCTTCCCTGCCATGGTACATACACCCCATGGAGGTTGGCTGAATTTCCAGGACTTCTTGTTGGTCAGAGGATGGTGACACCTTATAGAAGTGATGGGAACAAAATGTCCCCCCAAAATCAGAAGAATCAAGTGATGCTGCGCTGCTAATATACATAAAATAAACATAAAATGAGTGAAGTTATGTGCAAAAACAATAATGTGCTATAATATAAAATATTATCTGCAACTTAATATCTTTAATCCACAATCCCGTGTATACTGTGGTATTATATATGTTCTTATAGATATCCAACAAAGTGAAGTCTGTGCTAATTAGTTGAATCAGTCTCTTATAAAAGTCTGTGTTTTTCTCAGTGATGTGACATCCCAACACCTATGAACAGTATTACTTCCCCCCCCCCCCCCCCCCCCGTGTCACCATTGTGCTCTCAGAACTCTCACCTCCAATCCACCTGTAAGTTGGCATATAAATATTTATTTGTCAAAATCGCTGATCCTCCAATTTCCTCTGCCCACTAGGGACCCTCTCAGTATATATCCCAGTGCTCCGGTATATATAGGGGTAGGTGTCCTAAAGTAGGTGCCCAGAACCAAAGTTGCATAAATGTGTCTTTTGCTTATTGTTAGAATTCCAACATTATTGTTTTGTTCTTTCTTACGAGGAGTTTGCAAATCTAAAATTATAAGAAGATCCCTAGCAGGATACAGTGGTGTAGTGGATAGCACTTTCGCCTAGCAGTAACACTACCTGCCTGGAGTTTGCATGTTCTCCCTGTCCCCTGCGTGGGTTTCCTCCGGGTACTCCGGTTTCCTCCCACACTCCAAAGACATGCTGGTAGGTTAATTGGATCCTGTCTAAATTCTCCCTAGTATGTATAAATGCGAGTTTGGGGACCTTAGATTGTAAGCTCCTTGAGGGTAGGGACTGATGTGAATGTACAATATATATGTAAAGCGCTGCGTAAATTGATGATGCTATATAAGTACCTGAAATAAATAAATGAATATCGACTCAGTGTAGTTCTTTCTATGGCACAGCGAGGCATTTGTTTCGTTTCGTATAAACTCGCCCCTTTACTTATTTAAGAACTGTCAGGCGGAAGCAGATTTTTTTTTTCTTTTTTCGGATCGGCGGTGATGTTGTAATTGACGTTGGATCTACACTGGGGGGGGGGGCATTTTTAAAATGTTATTTTACGTTTCTTTTTTAAATAGAAGACTTGTCAAAAACTCCGTCTTTTTTTTTTTTTTTTTTACACTACGCATTTTTTTTGGGGGGGGGGTGAGTGGGGTTCGGGAGGGGGGGCTCGTCCATTCCCTCACTTTCCTGACCTGCTAGGCCGCATGCTCAGATAAGGGCCTGGTATGGATTTTGGAGGGGCAACCCACCCCAAAGCACCTTGTCCCCATGTTGATGAGGACAAGGGCCTCTTCCCAACAACCCTGGCCGTTGGTTGTCGGGGTCTGTGGGCGAGGGGCTTATCGGAATCCGGGAACCCCCTTTAATAAGGGGGCCCCCAGATCCCAGCCCCCCACCCTATGTGAAGGAGTAGGGATACATTGCACCCCTACCCATTCACCTGGGGAAAAGAGCATCAATAAAAAAACACACTAGACAGGTTTTAAAAGTAATTTATTAGGCAGCTCCGGGGATCTCTCCGGCCTCTTCTCCCAGTGTCCGGTTCTTCTCTGCTCTCTCCGATCTATTCTCCCGGTGTCCGGTTCTTCTCCTGCTCTCCGGTTCTTCTGCCGGGCTCCTCTGCTATCTTCTGCTCTTTTGCCGCTCTTTTGCTAGCGGTGGCCTGGTCTTCTGCATCGTCTTGTTCCCTCTTCTCTTATTCCGATGTTAACACGACGCTCTCTCCCGCTGTAATGCTGTGTGCGAGGTGCACACCGACTTATATAGGCTTGGGGCGTGGTCACTGGGTGATGTCACCCTTGTGATGTCACAGTCCCGGGGCATGATGGGACTGTGATGTCATAAGGGGCAGGGTCACCGGGTGATATCACCCGGTGCCCACGCCCCATGCCTATATAAGTCGGTGCGCACCTCGCACACAGCATTACAGCGGGTGAGAGCGTCATGTCAACATCAGAATAAGAGAAGAGGGAACAAGACGACGCAGAAGACCGGGCCACCGTTAGCAAAAGAGCAGAAGATAGCAGAGGAGCCTCCAGAAGAACCGGACACTGGGAGAAGAGGCCGGAGAGTGCAGAGGAGAAGAGGCCGGAGACAGTGGAGAAGAACCATACACCGGGAGAAGAGGCCGGAGGGACCCGCGGAGCTGCCTAATAAATTACTTTTAAAACCTGTCTAGTGTGTTTTTTTTTATTGACACTTTTTTCCATGGGGAATGGGTAGGGGTATGATTTACCCCATACTCATGCACATAGGGTGGGGGGCCAGGATCTGGGGGCGCCCTTATTAAAGGGGGCTCCTGGATTCCGATAAGCCCCTCGCCCGCAGACCCCGACAACCAACGGCCAGGGTTGTCGGGAAGAGGCCCTCGTCCTCATCAACATGGGGACTAGGGGCTTTGGGGTGGGGGGGCCGCAGGGCGCCCCCTCCCCCAAAGCACCCACTCCCCCATGTTGAGGGCATGCGGCCTGGTACGGTTCAGGAGGGGGGGTGCTCGCTCATCCCCACCCCTCTTCCTGAACGGCCGGGCTGCGTGCTCAGATAAGAGTCTGGTATGGATTTTGGGGGACCCCCACGCCGTTTTTTTCGGGGTAGGGGGGTTTCCCTTAAAATCCATACCAGACCTAAGGGACATTGCCGCCTCCCTCTCACGCTCTCTGCAATAGGAAAATGTGTTTTTCCTATTGCAGCGAGCGCGAGATGTACAGTACCCTGTCGCCGAGAACCGGCGCGATAGGATCGCGCTGGAAACATTCTTGCGGGCAGGTGCTGTAGCTGCCCTAGCGTCGTGTTTGGTCCGTCGGACCAGCATACAGACGAACGGGCTTCCCGATAGGAACTGGGTCCGCCGGAATTCCCGCGGGAATATTTTCCAATCTAAAGTCCGTCGGATTTTCGACCGAAACGGTCCATCGGAAGTCCGATGAAGCCCACACACCGTCGGATTGTCCGCCGGATTCGGTCCGTCGGACCAGTCCGGTCAAAAATTCTGCTCGTGTGTACAGGGCATGAGCGGTATTTTACAGCATTTTTAAAGCGGAAGTAAACTCATCAATGTAACATTTTTAAAAAAACAGTTACATTCCCGGCATTTCAGGTATGATAACTGTCACATTGGCTTCCTTGGCCAAAAACGATAGGAGGGTTTGCTTCAACTTTAAGGGGAAACGTACGGCTTTGCAAATGGAGCCCACTAGACTGATTCAATCAAAATTAGCACTTTACTTTGTTGGATATCTATAAGGACATACTGTATAAAATACTACAATAAACACGGGATTGTGGATTAAAGATATTAAGTTGCAGATAATATTCTATATTGGAGCACGTTATTGTTTTTGGATTAAGATTATGCACATAATTTAATTTTATTTATTAATGTATTGTAATTTGTTTATTATTACCCCTGTTGCGAAGGTAGGGGCAAAGGATGTTTTCTTTCTTCTCTTTTGTATTTGAAAAAATTTTGATAAATAAAAAGATAAAAAAAAAAAAAATGCACATAACTTCACTCATTTTATGTTTATTGTATTTATATTAGCAGTGCAGCGTCACTTGATTCTATTTTATATGATACATAGTTGTGGGAACCTTTTTAGTGCTTGCAGCAGCTATTACTATGTAATAATTACATTGTAACTGATTGTTTGCAATACACACTAAACACACATTACTGGTAGCACAGGAGTACACTTCATTAATATTTTATCATATCAATATAATGGCTTAGCAATTTTTTTTAAGGCACTTTTTTTTTTCCGGGGGACTTCAAAGCACTTTATCTACAGTTGGGACAGATATCTTGGGTGATTTTTGGAAAATGTAAACATAATTTGCTATCAGGAACTATCATTAAAAGTGTCAGAAGTCCCTCTGAAACCCATGGGAGGACCACTGGTGAATGACTGGAGTATTATATCCAACAAGGTCAGCTGAGCGAAATAAAATTTTTTTAAATGTTTTTCTAGGTTCAGCATAAACTTGGGAAAAGATGGTAGGAATTTAGTGATACACTTTGATGTTCGATTTGACTTTCTTGGAGACAAGGGCAAAATAGTCTTGAACTCAATGAAGAACGGTGCCTGGGAAAATGAGCGGAAGGAAGGCTTCTTCCCCTTCCAGATGGGATCAGACACCAAGGTACGTCTACACTGGGAGGGGCGGGACAAATGTTGGATGGGGCAAAGTGATATCACTGTTCGTATTGGACGCATTGAGGGGTTATTTACCAAAACTGGAGAGTATAAAATCTGGTGCAGCTGTGCATGGGAGCCAATCAGCTTCTAACTTCAGCTTGTTCAATTAAGCTTTGACAAAAAAAAAAAAACTGGAAGCTGATTGGTTTCTTTGCAGAGCTGCACCAGATTCTCTACTCTCCAGTTTTAGTAAACCCCATAAAATTGTCCCTAGTATATGTATGAATGTGAGTTAGGAACCTTAGATTGTAAGCTCCTTGAGGGTGGGGACTGATGTGAATGTATAATGTATATGTAAAGTAGGGCTGTTACTGATTAAAATTTTCGCGTTCGATTAATCGCTTTTTTTTTTTTGTTTTGTTTTAGATTAATCGACTAATTTCGATTAATTATAACGCATATACAGATCCAACTACTTTTAGCTGATCTCCTTGCATTGCAACTCTGGATTAGTCAGTGGTAAATGTGGTATACACTATATACAGTCACCCAACACTAGTTAGTTTCCACAATCCATGACTTCACTTCACAGTTCACACAAATACGTTTTAAATCCAAACTGTAGCACTGACATAAGTCGGACATAGCGGGACATGGCTAGGACGTCACACGTCAGTCAAAAGCAAGCATGGCAACAGCAGAAGCCGATCCACACAGCAAAAATATCACAGCTTATCAGCCTCTAAGGACAACAATGTTAAAAATGGAGGTTATCAAATTTGCCTACGCTTAGCTCACTGAATGATCCCAGTTTACCACATCCATATTTACCATCACTGTGCAGACTGTCCAGTGATGTCACCGGACTCCTCCCCCCCCCTTCCCTTGGTTAGCAGACGGAGGCACTTGGGGAAAGGGGGGAGGAGACCAGTGACGTCGATGTCCGTGACGTCACCAGATCTCCGACGGAACTCCCTGAAGACCTGGAAGCCGGCGGAGAGGTGAGTATTGATCAAAAGAATTTTGATCGATCAAAAAAATTAAAGATTGATCGAAGAATTAATTTTTAATTTCCCCAGCCCTAATGTAAAGCGCTGCGTAAATTGAAGGCGCTATATAAGTACCTGAAATAAATAAATTAATAAATAATATCCATCCACGAAAGGTTCAGTAGGCAGCCAGTGATGGCTCAGGTGAAGGGTATAAAGGCTTTGCTATGATGGTCGCCCCTTTAGCTCATTCCATGAAGGATGAGAACCTCCCACATAGGAAGATCCAATGGATTCCATCATACATTGTGTGCCATGATATACCACCTAGTGAATGGTTGCTGTTGGTCAGATCACTGATTGTCAGAATTATTGGCTTGGGAAATTTTTCATGTAATATTTCATTACTATTTTGTGTATACATGTGTTATTGGAAATGTTCTGTTTGTGAGATGATTATTATAGGAGGAGGGAATGGGGATCAGGAAATCCCTGACATGGAATGTCACTATAAGGTCCTCTGTAAAGGCTCAATCTGGGGAGTAGAGGGGGGGGGGGTTGGCCAGGAACTGAAGCTCATCACCATCATGCTACAAATCTGTTATGGAGAGACCAATGTGTGTGCTGGGGATGGGATACAGGGGGGGGGACCATTGTCGGTGCTGGGTATAGAATAATGGCAAGGATCCAATGTGAATGCCAGGGGCAGGATACAAGGGAGGGTCCAATGTGTGTGCCAGGGGGGAGGAGTACAAAGGAGCTACCAATGTGTGTGATGGGAAGGAAAACAGGGGGGTACCGATGTGTGTGATTGGGGGGATACAGGGAATGAATATTACTGCTGATGAATGCTCTGTTCATCTCTCTGGGGGCAGAATTCCTCAGACACTAAAAGTAAGAAGGCTTAATTCTATATGGGGTAGAATAAGAAATAACTGATCCAGAATAATGGTATTCTCACCAACAATTCTCATTTACCCCAAGCCAGTCATAGTAGATGTCACGGAAGGTCCCACACTCCACTTGAGTGATTCCGTCAGTATACCACTTCCTTGTAGTCTGGATACAGATATCAGATATTCCAAATGCTTCCAGGCACAAAACAACTCTATCGAAAAGCCAGTGGCGTGCAAAACACACCTCAAAAACTTCCACCCGGTGCCAAAAAAAAGTGCCCACACATAGAGAGTGAAACACAAAAACGTGCAACGGGTGTACAGAGTCCTCCACTAGGGAAGGACCTTACCCTGATCCCCCGGGGCGTTAGGCTCCAGACAGGGACTGAGGCACAAAACAACGTGACACTTGATTAGATGCTAACATGAACTAACTTTATTTAGAATCAAAATTACAAGACTTTATATGCCGTTGGAACCTCCTCTAACAATACAACTGTAACCTAATTAACATGAGCTAGTTTATTAAATCATTTACCCAGACTAGGTGACTACGTCTCCTAGCTCATTGACTATTCAACCCACATTACCAAAAAACATCAACACACGGTAATTAGAACAAACAACAATGAGTTGAATACCCTTAGAACCTGTGGTAAGCCAGACTAAACTCATTTACAATAAACACATTATAGCTGACATCAGACAGGTGAGTGGAGTTGATGACATTAGCATCTTCTCACAGAACGAGTCCCAACAGTATGACTCAGTCACTATTGCTACTATGGCAAATACAGGGTCCCCAGAGTCTGTGTGTCCTGGGGGACAAGGACCCGCAGCCAAAGTAACAACACCTCAAGGGTACCCCAAATGCCAGGGCCCATAATCTGTAGGCAAGAGGCTCACATTCAGTCCCCTCCAAAAGCCTCTATCCCGGGTGAGTCTGTCACAGTAGATGGGACCCCAAGAAAGGACACATATGAATTGGAGCCATGGCTGGGATGGTGGCAGATATGGCCCTTACCAGGACAGGCGTGTATTGGGGCCCCTGGAAGTGGGAGATTGTTGTTTTTTTAGGGGGGGTTTGTTTCTTTTTTATCAGTATAGAAATAGGCGTAAGAATTAGATACATTGCAGACATGGTTTGTTCCTGGTGATCTGCAGATAATAGACAAAAACAGTATTATTAAAAATAACAACTGAGAGGTATAACATTCCCTTGTATTATACAAACATCAAATGTTAAGCCCTGCCCTCTTTGACATTAAGCCCTGCCCCCTAGGATTCACTGTCTAACGCCATATCCTCAGTGCACAGTCAAGCCTTTGGCATGTTTGTGGTAGGGGTAGGATAATGAAAAGTCTGCTGTATTACATGCCAGCTACAATACTCAACCTTTTTGCCCCGGAGGAACCCTTGAAAAGTGTTCAGGTACCAATTCATTGGTAGTCAGTGGAATAAAATGCCCCTTACATTGGTGGCCAGTAGTAAGAATGCCCCACTTACAGTGGTGGTCAAAATTCCACTCTTACAGGCAGCAAAAAGATCATTGGTGTCATGAATCTGGCCCCACCAAGTGGTATTGGCCCCAGAATGAGAAAGCACCATAAAATGGGAGGTTAATCAGCCACAGCTCAACGGATCCCTAGAAACCTCTGAAGGAACTTTGGGTGATAATGGCCGGCATACCGGCACTGCAAACTGGCCAACAGCTATTGATCTCCTGAGGGCTCCAGTCATTATTCTAGGTGACAGATACACCATCAGACACCTGTCACTAAATCATTGCATCACAGAAGCACCTCCTTCCATTTTTCCTTTCCATTAAAAATTTTCTGCAATACATAAATGAAGAATACATAAGATAAGTTACATACACATAGCATCTTATGGAAATATTTGTGTTGAAAATAACAGTATGGTGGTAAAGTCTTTGTCTCTACAGCCAACACTCATTGACTTTGTATAGCCCAGCAAGCTGACGCTGTGCCCCCTCTTTTCTTACAGGTTTCCTTCACATTTGAGCAAGACAAGATCATCATACATTTACCTACCGGAAGTCCTCTCTCATTTCCAATCCGCTTTCCCATAACGGACATCACATTCGTATCTGTGGAAGAATTTAAGTCCAAGTCCATCACACTAGAATGAAGAATCCCGCAACAGAGGATCTGCCTGTCCCCACGTGTCCATATCCAGGCTCTGTGAAATGGCCATAGTGGACAGAGAAGAAAAAATTCTTTAATCCTCCTTTGTAACCCCCCCCCCTCCTCTCCAATCTGCATTCTTGCTGCTCATGTAAACATACAGTAAAACCTTGGTTTGAGAGCGTTTTGCAAGACAAGCAAAAATTTTTAATAAATTTTGCCTTGATATACAAGCGATGTCTTGTTATACAAGTAGCGTCATGTCACAACCTAGTATAAAAAAGAAGAGAGGAGCCTCCAAGTGTAGCAATATGGTTACATTTAATGAAGGTACAACATTTAGCAACTTATTGCTACACTTAGAGGTGCCTCTCTTCTCATTTATACCCTGTAAAAAAAAATGCTTTGATATACAAGTGCTTTGGATTACAAGCATGTTTCTGGAATGAATTATGCTCGCAAACCAAGGTTTTACTGTACATTGTGCTTTGCTCAGTTCATTTACTAAAAAATTATTTCATCCACATTTAAAAAAAAAAAAAAATCCAATGAGCTTTATTGTGTCTAATCATACCAATCATTTTATTATTCAGTGATAATGACTTTGTATTGATTGCTGAATTTGATAGCAGATCTGCTGCATCTCACCGCCCCCTGCTGGAGGTTTGTTGCATTACTTATAAATGGCTCACAGTAACCAACATTTTCTGTCTCATTTCTTATATTTTCCAATAAAAATCTTGCTGATCTTTTATATCATTAAATTTTTTTCTGGCTCCAGACTGAAAGCTGTATACAGATATTTATTCCAAGCTTTAACCATAAACTTTCAATAATTACATGAAGAAAAATAAAATGTCACAAGGTTCAACTCTATGTAAATTACATACAGAAAAAGAGCAGCTGCAGTGGATTTGCCCGGTATAGGCAGTGGTAGGGTATGGGTAGTAGTTGTGGCAGTGAATGTAGTAGTACCCCAGAATGGGCAGGGGCAATGCTGGGGGTAGGAGTTACTGGAGCAGCTTTAGTCTCAGTGTAAGGATAGTAGATTAGATGCAGGGGTCTCCAAACTTTCTAAACAAAGGGCCAGTTTATGGTCCTTCAGACATTAGGGGGTGTCGGACTGTGATCACTGGGCATAGAACAGGTCCTGATGTCAGTGGGAAAAAACAATGCCCTTTCTTTAGTGTCAGTGGAAGCAATTGTGCCCCATTGTTGATGTAATTGGGAGAAATAGTGCCCCATCATTGGTGTCATAGGGAGGAATTGGGCTCCATCATTGGTGTCATCGGGCCCCATTGTTGGTGCCAATGGTAGAAATTTGGCCCCATCGTTGGCGCCTTTGGGAGAAATTGGACCCCGTCATTGGTGTAATTGGGAGGGATTACGCCCCACTGTTAGTATCAGTGGATGAAATGGTGCCCCAAGGGCCGGAAAAATGCAAGCAAAGGCCGCAGTTTGGAGACCACTGGATTAGAGGGTAATAGATTAGGGGTAGGTAGTAGTAAAAACATAGAGTAGTAGTAAAGTAGAAAGTAGTAAGTATGTAAGTAAGTCATAAGTAGTAGTAGTAAAGAAGGGGTAGCAGTAGCAGCACTGTATTGTTTATAGAAAGTAGAACAATCAGAGTAGTATTAGCTGTAACAGTTGGTGTCACAATACAATAGTGGGAGTAGTAGTATTAGCATAGCAAGGGCAGAGGTAAGGTGGGGAAAGTAGCACTAGTAGAAGCAGTGGGTGCAGCAGCAGCATAGACAAGGTAGTGGTAAGAGAATAAGCCCCCATTCACTCCAAATCACATGACAAGTCGCACCCTGCTGTCAGCAATGAAACCGTTCAAATCGGTGCAACTCCCACTGCACGGTGCCGCACCGATTTGAGAAGAAGTTTCCTGCACTATTTCAGTGCAGGAACTATTAGTTCAGTTGCGACTTGCATAGACCCCTGTGCATGAAGTCGCACAGATGTCAGCAAAGCCACACATGAAGTCACACTGATCGTTGGCTTTGAAATCACGTGGAAGTAGCGCAATTCCAAAGCCACATTCGGTGTGAACCGGGACTGACTGTGTTAATGGGGGAATCGAGCGTTTGTCTTTCCTGTAAAACTTGGATGGAGGACAGAAAGTCGCACCGTCTAGGACCGGCTTTAGACAGCTAAAGGGCATTGCAGCCATATTAGTGCACTTGCAAATACATTGACCTGCGGCTTTGTAGTCATGCGACTCCAAGTGAAGTCGCACTATTTTGAAGTCGGATTCAGTGTGAACGGGGTGGGGGGGCTAAATATTTGTAGAAGTGGGCGTGGTAGTCATAATATAACAAGGGTGGTGGTAGGAGGACAGGGGGGGCTCCAGTCAGTTTTTTTTTGCAGGTGCTAGGGGGTAAAAGTGGGGGAGCGAAAGCTGAAATTCAACAAAAATTAAAGGCAGACACCACAAGCCGCATTTGGACTGAAAATAAGACAATTATTGTCTTAAACGGTGATAAAAACCGTGCAGAATAATCACCGTAAGACTGGAAGCACTCAAAATGGAACGTCATGCATCGTACAATCTCAGGAGAGAACATATGAAAACAGCAGAGGAGAACGTAGTCCATTGAACCCGAGAGGATTCTATGTCCAATCATAAGCATTAAAGCAGAGATACAGCGGGGTATAGAAAATAATCACCCCCTTTAAAATAATCACATTTTGTTGCTTTGCAACTTATAACATCCAAATGAAAGATATAACACCAACATGTCAGAAATACATTTGAAAGAATTCAAAAACTGAGTTGGAAAAAGGACCCCCCCCCCCTTTGTGTCAGTATTTTGTTGAACCCCTTTTGCTTTAACTCCAGCTTTTAGTCTTGTGGGATTTTTTCTCTACTAACTTCACACATCTAGACTTTGTAATATTTGCCCGCTCTTCTTCTCTGCAGAACTGCTCAGGTTCAGTTACATTTGATGGTGAGTGTTTATGGACGGCAGTCTTCAATAATTCCACAGATTTTCAATGGGGTTTAGCTCTGGGCTCTGACTAGGTCATGCAAGGACATTAATTTTTCCTTCAAGTCATTGACAAGTGCTTCAGTCCCTGCTGCAGAGAAACGCCCCCATAACAGGATATTACCACCCCCATAACAGGATATTACCACCCCCCATAACAGGATATTACCACCCCCCATAACATCATATTACAACCCCCCATAACAGGATATTACCACCCCCATAACAGGATATTACCACCCCCCATAACAGGATATTACCACCCCCCATAACAGGATATTACCACCCCCCATAACAGGATATTACCACCCCCCATAACAGGATATTACCACCCCCATAACAGGATATTACTGCCCCCCCATAACAAGATATTACCACCCCCATAACAGGATATTACTGCCCCCCATAACAGGATATTACTGCCCCCCATAACAGGATATTACCACCCCCATACCAGGATATTACTGCCCCCCATAACAGGATATTACTGCCCCCCATAACAAGATATTACCACCCCCATAACAAGATATTACCACAACCCATAACAGGATATTACCACCCTCATAACAGGATATTACCACCACCCCCCCATAACAAGATATTACACCCCCCATAACAGGATATTACCACCCCCCCATAACAAGATATTACCACCCCCATAACAGGATGTTACTGCCCCCCATGAATGGATATTTCTGCCCCCCCATAACAGGATATTACCACCCCCATAACAGGATATTACACCCCCCATAACAGGATATTACACCCCCATAACAAGATATTACACCCCCCATAACAGGATATTACCACCCCCCATAACAGGATATTACACCCCCCCATAACAGAATATTACACCCCCATAAAAGGATGTTACCACCCCCATAACAGGATATTACCACCCCCCATAACAGGATATTACACCCCCCCCCCCATACCAGAATACTACAACCCCATAACAGGATGTTACCACCCCCCATAACAGGATATTACACCCCCCCCCATACCAGAATACTACAACCCCATAACAGGATGTTACCACCCCCCATAACAGGATATTACACCCCCCCCATACCAGAATACTACAACCCCATAACAGGATGTTACCACCCCCCATAACAGAATATTACACCCCCATAACAGGATATGACCCCCTCCATGCGTTACTGTAGGAAAGGTATTATTTGGATGGTGAGCTGTATTGGATTTCCTCCAGACATATCGTTTGGTGTTGAGGCCAAATCATTCAATTTTAGTCTCATCTGACCAGAACACCCTTTTCCATGGGGCCTCAGAACCTTCAAGGTGTGTTTTGGCAAAGCTCAGTGGTGACGGCATGTGACCTTTCTTGAGGAGTGGCTTTTTTCTTGCACCCCTTCACAATTGGTGATATTGTTGTCACATGCACACAATGACCACTCTTTGTCAGAGTTTCTGTAGGCCTCTTGGTGGCCTCTCTGACCAGTTTCCTCCTGGCTCTTTCATACAGTTTGGAGCGACGTCCTGATCCAGGGAGTGTCTGTGTTCTACCAAATACCTTCCACTTCTTATTAATAGACATCACTATGCTTCTAGGCTATGATAAAGCCTTTGTATCCATCTCCTGACTTGTGCCTGTCCACAACTTTTATCCCGGAGATCCCGGTGACAGCGCCTTGCCACCCATAGGTGATCATTTGCTTCAGTTGCACTAGCAGGGACTGATATGCACCAGGAAAGCTCTTTTCATGCTGAGCTAAACAAAATGACCACAGCTGATCAGAGTTGAAAGTCAAATGTCTTTCTGTGTCATTGAGAAGGTGATTAGCTTCCCCTACTTGAGTTTACAAGTCATTTTTAGGAGGGGAGGTGATCCTTTTTCCAACTCTGTGATTCTGTTCTTGAATTTTTTTTTCATCAAATGTAACTGAACCTGAGCAGTACTGCAAAGAAGAGCGGGCAAATATTGCAAAGTCTAGATGTGCAAAGTTAATAGAGACAAATTCCAACAGATTAAAGGCTGGAATAAAGCAAAATACTGACACAAGGAGGGGAGGTTCCTTTTTCCAACTCTGTTTTTGAATTTGGTGTTATAGCTTTCACATGGATGTTATAAGTTCCACTGAGTAAATACAGCTGGAAAAAACAAAAACTGTGTCTGTCTTCATTTTAGGCTGCAAAGCAACAAAATGTGATTATTTTAAAGGAGGGGGAGGGATTCTTTTCTTCCCACTGTATGTGCAGCACTAAGAGCCCTTTCACACTGGAGCCGCTACGCATTAGCGGTGAAGCGCTGCTAGTTTTAGGGGGGCGCCTTTAACCCCCGCTAGCGGCCGAAGAAAGGTTTAAAAGTGCCTGAAAAGCGGCGCTGCCAAGGCATTCCAATGGGCAGGGGTGATGTATACACTGTATATACCGCCCCAAGGATGTTGCTTGCAGGACTTTTTCTAACGTCCTGCAAGTGCACCGCCCCGGTGTGAAAGCACTCGCGCTCTCACACTGGGGCTGCAGAGGAGGCGTTTTCCAGGCACTTTACAGGTCCTATTTTTAGCCCAAAGTCACCTAAAAAATGCCTCCAGTGTGAAAGGGGTCTAAAAGTTCCAAATATATCAGCAAAGGCCCAAAAGAAGATTTTAGTCAACATTTAAATGGCATCACAACCTCACTAAACGTTGAAGTAAGCAATCTTAAAGCGGAATTCCACCCAACTTTATGATGCCCCGCGGAGAGCAGGGGAAGGGGAAGCTGCCACCGCCGCAATTCCTGTGGAGAGCTGTGAAGCCCATGAGAAGCTCTGCCAGCCAATAGATGGGGTAAGTGCTCCGGACCTGATGGGGGGGGGGTTGGGGGGGGGAGTGGTGGCGACACTGTTTGCCCCCTCAAAAAAAAATGTTTTTTGGTCAGGAGAAGAAATGGCTACTGAACGAGGTGTGTGATAAAATGGACATCATAATGCAGTTAAGCCAGGGACGGGCTGACAACTCATGAGCAATAGGCCCCCTGTGTCCCCGCCCACACTCAAGCCACACCCACACACAGCCCCACCTACATATTGCACTGCCCACATTACATGTGTTCATTACAGAGTTTTCTCGACAATATGTTCAAAATAAAGAAAAATTAACTTACAATAAAGAAAGTGCAGCAATGGTATATTTCTAAATGAAGGTTTTAATAAATGAAAATAATATAACAGGTGCAACAAATGTCTTCTTAGCTGAACACTACCCCCTACACACTCCATACATTACCCGTACACACTTCATGTACTGTACATACTGCATATACACTATATATAGATGTAGAGCCCTGGGGTTTAGTCAGGGAGCTCCTCACCAATTTCCTTGTCAGGAGTAGCTACTGCAGTCATTTGCTAGAGATCTATTGACTTCTCCCTAAGTTTGGCCTGGTTGTAATTTCTTCTTCTACCATCATGTGGCCGGGCACTTGGAGGTATTAGATTGAGAAGGACAACTCAAGGTCAGGTTATGTGTATATGGTTGAAGTCTTGGTAGACGAAACGCGTCGGGTGTGTGACGCTACCACAGCCATCTGAGTTTACTGCGCCAGATTCGTTTTTTGTTCATATGAACTTTGATTTTAAAACCTGATTTTTATTGGAATTCTTAACCATAACAATAAAATTCCTTGGTTACTTGGATTTTATGCTATGTGGAAGCCTTTTTTCTTTTTCTCGATCACATACAAGTAAAACCAAGTGAGGGATTATCGGAAGAGGATCCTATTGTACTGCCTGGTGTGCTCCTTCATCGGGGTGGACTCGATCCCATCGCTAAAGATTGCAGGTCGTGGGGCCATCCGGAACCTTCCATCACAGACCGGGGACAGCTTTAACCTTACCGTATAAACGGTGAAAGCCTATATGACTCACCGCCAACGGCCTGTGAGTCCACTGCTTCTGGTAAGGGCATTTCATTTTACTTCCCCCCTTACTGAATATAAGAAGGATCACTCTGGATGTGAATATATATTGCTGTGAGATCCATATCCATGTTTTATGACCATCTCTACGCTTAGATGAACTGTCTAATATGCCAGAGACTTGTTTTATATCTCACTTAAAGTTTAACTGTACATGTGTTTTTTGGTTTTTATGGGATTGTTTTGGCACAACCACACAGTCCAGAAGAAGGAGCATTATCAATTTTGGTGGTTTAATTTTCATTTGATGTCTATTAGATTTTTTTCACAGGTGCTGTTATAAGGCCTTTTTTCCTTTCGTTTTTGCTTGATTGGCAGCACTGACTGCAAGTGCATATATGGGTGGATTACACTAATGTTCACACTGATATTTACACCAGGTGTACAGACCCAGGAACTCAGCACAGGGATGGTGGGAAACTGCCATTCTGTTTCTTGACAGTGAGGTGTGAGGTTGCTAGTTCCTTTGCTCCTGTGCTTCCAGAGAACAGGGGCTAGAGTTGCTCCTCTGCCCCAGGAGTGATGCAGGATCCTGGGGAGGACCCTGGTGGAGGCCCAAGGAAAGATGAGTCTGCCTTTAGACGGAGGGTTGTTGAAACACTGAAGCGGATTGAGAAGGAAGAGGAGAAGTTGGTAAAAATGAATTTAAAAAAAAAAACAGATTTGTGCCAAAGTGTTCAGCAAGAAAAGACCGGCTCTGAGGCCTGAGCTGAAAGACCTGGTACAAGCTCTGCGGAAGCAGAAAGAACTGGTGAGTTCTCTGAAGGAGAATAGTGGAGCATTTAAAGAGAAATATAAGAATGAAGAAAGATTCAGCCAATTGAGAAGAGGAGCTGCTTCCTGCATGGAGGGTGAGGAGACCATTGAGGAGATGCAGGTACAGACAGCAGAGAGTGAGAAAGTGGGCCCGGAGGATGAGCCCAGCTCTTCAACACCTCAGACATCTGCTGAGCCCTAAATGGTGGAGGCCTCTGTCCCCCTCACTCCCCAGCAATGTGGAACATCTGAGCAGGAGATTGAAGGTACTGCCATGCTGGATTTCATCAATAAGCTTGAATCACCTCCAGGTGTTGCTCCCCAGGAAGATGAGGAGAAGAGAAGGGGACGGTTCCTAACCCTGTGGAAGAAAGACCTGTGGAGAGAGCAGGTGCAAGTACAGTGTGTGTGCAGGATGATGGTGTGAACTTTAATGACAATGTGCGTGCTGAGGGTTGTAGTGCTGCAGGCAGTCAGCCCAGACCCATAGACAATACACAGCATGCAGTAACATCTGCTAATAACCGTCAGCTTCAGTCTGCAGAGAGGTCCATGGACAATACAGAGACTTTGCCTGGACCAAGCACAGCGGCTGTTCCTGTGAATGGTGGAGGAGATGCTGGGTGCAGTATTGGTACAAGTCTGTAGTGGACAGGATTGAAGCTGTGTGTTCAGAGCAGGGGGAGGGGGCGGGTCCTGCCCCTGCTAATCAGAAGACTGCTATCCCAGCTGATTCAGACTCTCTGCCAGCAGGTTTGATTGTGTCTAAGGACAAGACTGCAAATGCTGCTGGTGTAAGAAAAACTTATGCTGGTGTTGCTGCCACAGGATCTGGGAAGGGGCAGCAAGTGGGGAAGGAGCATGAAAATGTTTTATCTTCCTCCCTGTTTAAAAGGAGGAATGTTGTTCAGTTAAAATGGGAAGGCGGTGGAATCCCCCCACATAGGAGGACAGTGGTGGATAAAATCCTGCAGATGGGGTTTACACCCACAGATATCTTCGCCCTGATCAGTCCGGCAGGTTCCTATGAGTATGATTTGTCCTTTATCCGTCCGGAGTCTTTGGACATATTTTGGGAGAAGTATGAACACATGTGTAGGGACCTGCCGGACTGGAAAAGGCTCATCCCCAAGCTTATATCACGCCAGACCCTCATTAAAATGGTGATAGTTCTTGTCCGTAATGAGTCCATACCGCAAGGGGATTTAACTGCTTGGTTGAGGAGGTATGGAGACGTCCTGAGCCCCCTAAAAAAGATTTTGGATGATCGAGGAATATGGACGGGGGGATGGTCTGTGCAGCTAAAATTAAAGGTTGTTGACAATGTCGTCCAGCATCTGCCATCCTCAGCTTTCCTGGGGAGGGACAGGCTGACCATCTTCTATCCAGGCCAGCCAAAGCTCTGCAATAAGTGTGGTGATAGAGGGCATCTTGCATCCGCCTGTCCAGTGATGAAGTGCTCTCTGTGTCAGGGTATAGGACATTTGGTAAAGGACTGTAATATCATCAGGTGCAATCTGTGCAATGCGGTGGGACATCCTTACAGTCAGTGTCCTTTGGCAATGCACAACAATCTTGAGCTCATGAGAGAGTTCTGGGCAGTTCCCACTCCATTAAAAGTGGCAACCATTAATGTTGCCAACTTAAGATCAGTAAGTGCTCGTCATATGGCCTTATTTTTGCTCAGCGAGTTTGATGCTGACATTTTGTTTTTGCAAGAAACCCATCTGAGTAGTCTGGCCGATATACATCTGCAAAGAAGGAGTGGAGACGTGGTCCCTCATTTTGGTCTCTTGCTGCCGAGCCTTACAGCGGGGTTGCGGTCCTTTTTTCTGGTATGGTAACGTGCCAGCGGGTAATTGAGGTAGAGATAGGGAGACGCATGGTCTTAGACGTCTCTGTGAAGGGGCAGGACTTGCGCCTGATTAACATCTATGGTCCAGACGAAGTGGGACAGGAAATGCCTCTTTACAAAGATTAAGCCTTTTCTTTTTACGACCCAGCAGGTTATTTTTGGAGGTGATTTCAACACCATTACTAGGTCTAAGGACAGGAGAGGTTTCAGAGATAAGCTGGGCCATGACACACTTTTTCTTAATGCGATAGTTAGGGAAGCAGGTCTGGTAGATGCGCACATTAAGCGCTGCCCAGACAGCACGGGGTTCACTTTTCAGCGAGGTAATAGTCAGAGTAGGATAGATAGGTTTTTTTTTAAAGGGAGACTCCGCTTTTTCGGCACCTGTGTGTCGGGCAGTGGAGTTTTCTGATCACTGTATTCTATCTGTGACTCTGAATGCCCCAGACATGCCACCTAGGGGGAGGGGTATCTGGAGATTGAATTCAGTCCTCCTGGAAGACGAGAGAGTAAGACAATCTTTTGAGGATTTTTTTCAAGCACAGTTAACGATCCTAGACTTTTGCAACAGCAAGTCAGAATGGTGGGAGCTTGTTAAACAGCGGACTGTTGGGCTTTTCAAGGCCATAGGAAGAAAGAAGCAGCAAGATAAGTATATCACCTACCAGCGTTTGCGGAGGAAACTTGACCGCCTTGTTTCGAATGGAGGAGATTCTGGGGCGATCTCTGAGGTGAAGCTCCTCCTTAGGAGACATCAATATGACCGGCACGCCACTTTGGTTCAGGAGAGGGATTACGGGAAATACCATTCGCCTGACCCTTACCAGAACTGTAAACAGAGCGTAGCAGTTAAGACGGTCAATGGCCTGAGGGACAGTACGGGCTCTCTGACGAAGTCTAGGTCAGGGATCCTGGAGGTTGTCAGGTCATACTATGCCAATCTCCTGGGAGGAAGGAACCTTAATCGGACAAGGATGTTGGGTTTTTTGGACTCTACACCAGGACTGGAAAGTAATGTTCCTTTGATGAATTTGACAGATGAAATCACTGCAGATGAGGTAATCCAGGCTATTGATAAACTAGCCATCAAGAAAACTCCAGGGCCAGATAGTTTCACAGCCGAGTTCTATAAATGTTTTAAGACGATCCTGGCTCCCTACCTTGCGGAGGTTTTTAATGGCTGTTTGAATGAGGGTTCTCTCCCTCCCTCCATGAGGCAATCTGCAGTGATCCTTCTGTCAAAGGGTAAAGATCCTTCGATGATTGGGAATCGGCGCCCCATTAGCCTTCTTAACGTCGATAGAAAGATACTGGCAAAGATTTTCTTCTGGCGATTATCACCAGTTGCAGGCAGTTTGTTATCCCGCCACCGGCACTGTTCGGTCCAAGATAGAAGCACTTTCTCAGCGGTGTTAGCTGTCCGGGAGGCTTTGGAGCATTGTAGGGCTGCTGGTTGGGGTAAATTTTTGCTGACATTGGATCAGGCTAAGGCCTTTGATCGGGTTAATCATGAGTACTTGTGGCTCCTTCTTGACAAATATGGCCTGGAGGGGGGTTTCATTGATTGGCTCAAGATTTTGTACAAAGGGGCTGAAAGCTTTCCTCTGGTTAATGGTTGGGTCGGGCAGCTCTTTGTGGTCGGCTCGGGTGTGCGTCAGGGGTGTCCATTGTGTCCTCTGCTTTATGTGTTTGCAATCGACCCCTTCATTAGAAGGCTAGAGAGTGGACTGTTGTGTGGAGTACATTTGGGCATCACTGGTGAGACTCCTTTGAAGGTTGTGGCCTATGCTGATGATGTTTCTGTTTTTATCTCTGGGACTGCGGAGGCGCAGGAGGTGCTCTCAGTGATAGGGAAGTATGCAGAGGCATCAGGTTCAAAGGTCAACCAGGACAAGTGTGAAGCTTTCTGGATGGGCATGGAAGGTGAGAGCTTTGTTCTCCCGGATGACTTCCCGGAGCCCCAACAAAAAATTAGAGTTCTAGGCATTGAATTTGGCCCAGGTGACTATGGTCATGCAAATTGGGTGAACAGGCTGGAGAATGCCGATGCCAAGGTGGCAAGCTGGAAAGGGGAAAGGTTGATCTGATCAAGACTTACCTGATTCTGATTTTTCTGTATGTCAGTTTTGTTTGCGTTTTGCCAGCTTCTCTCTATACCAGGATCTATAGTTGTTTCTTCCAGCTGTTATGGGGGAACAGAATAAACCTTGTCAAAAGGAATGTGACTTACCTTCCTAGGCGGGAGGGTGGTCTAGGGATGGTCAACCCTGTAGTCTTTTTCTCTCTGATGTTTGTGAAGTACAATCTTGGTAACATGTTGGCAGAGAGACCGCCTGGGTGGGTTGGTATTTTCCAGTCCTGGTTTAGGCCCTTTCTGCGAGACTGGGAAAATGGTGGGCCAGTGAATGGCCTGAGGGTCAAGCATGAACAGCTCCCGGCTTATGTTGCCCCGTGTTTGAAAATGCTTCGGCAGTGGCAAGTAACAGCAGGAGAAGTCAGATCTCTTCCAAGGAAACTTCTAGAGAAGCGGATCATGAGTTCTGCTTTTTGCGAGCCACTGGCCTTGAGGGATTGCCCAAGCCTGGTTTTGGGGGTGGGCTTGCGAATGGTTAATTTGGAGAGAATCCCAATGAAGTTTAGGGATCAGGCTTGACTTGCCTTTCATGGAAAACTATATGTGAAGGGCAACTTGAAGTTTCTTTCCATGAGTGATCGGGGATGCCTGAGAGTGGAGTGTGGAGGAGTGGTGGAGTCCATGGATCACTTTCTACTTCAATGCCCTTTTAATATAGAGGTGTACAAGAGGGTTGGGAGGGCTCTGAGTATACCCTTCCTCCCCCATATGAGTTATGCAGAGTGGGTGTATGGGGCATTCCAGACTCGTCGGGATTATGATTTGGAAACACTTTTTTTAGTTAGTCTGGTAGTCCGTTATTTCACGTGGAGTGCACGGTGTCAGGTATCCTTACGGGGTAAAATCCTCCCTGTGGAAGTGGTGGTGCAGGACATTCTGGGTGAGGTTGGGAAGATTCGGGGTCTTGAGAAAGGCAGGTGGCAGCAGGAGGCCTGGATAAGGGCGTGGAGGAATATCAGGACTCTGTAGCTGCTGCCTGTTGATCTCGGGGTGTGCGGCTTTTCTTTGTATTCTTGATTCACTCCCCTAGATTTTCAAGATGAAATCTATTTTTGATAAAAGGCTCCATGCACGGTGACGGTGATGTTCCTTAGTCTGGCTCTCCCGTAGGGATTGTGTTGTGTGCAATTTGATTTGTACCATTTATGTTCTTGTTTTGTATAATCGGATTCAATTATTTTGTAAATATGTTTTATTTATTTATTATGGTTTTATTGTATATAAGTTGTTGTTTGTAAGATTTTCAATAAACAAAATTAACCCCTCATAATGGGCACAGCGGGTGTACAGACCTGGGAACTCAGCACAGGGATGGTGGGAACCCCTCATAATGGGCACAGCAGGTGTACAGACCCGGGAACTCAGCACAGGGATGGTGGGAACCCCTCATAATGGGCACAGCGGGTGTACAGACCCAGGAACTCAGCACAGGGATGGTGGGAACCCCTCATAATGGGCACAGCAGGTGTACAGACCTGGGAACTCAGCACAGGGATGGTGGGAACCCCTCATAATGGGCACAGCGGGTGTACAGACCCAGGAACTCAGCACAGGGATGGTGGGAGCCCCTCATAATGGGCACAGCGGGTGTACAGACCCGGGAACTCAGCACAGGGATGGTGGGAACCCCTCATAATGGGCACAGCGGGTGTACAGACCCGGGAACTCAGCACAGGGATGGTGGGAACCCCTCATAATGGGCACAGCGGGTGTACAGACCCAGGAACTCAGCACAGGGATGGTGGGAACCCCTCATAATGGGCACAGCAGGTGTACAGACCTGGGAACTCAGCACAGGGATGGTGGGAGCCCCTCATAATGGGCACAACTGGTGTACAGACCTGGGAACTCAGCACAGGGATGGTGGGAACCCCTCATAATGGGCACAGCGGGTGTACAGACCCAGGAACTCAGCACAGGGATGGTGGGAGCCCCTCATAATGGGCACAACAGGTGTACAGACCCAGGTACTCAGCACAGGGATGGTGGGAACCCCTCATGATGGGCACAGCGGGTGTACAGACCCGGGAACTCAGCACAGGGATGGTGGGAGCCCCTCGTAATGGGCACAGCAGGTGTACAGACCTGGGAACTCAGCACAGGGATGGTGGGAGCCCCTCATAATTGGCACAGCAGGTGTACCAGTGTTGCCAACCTACCAGATTGAAATTTACTGACACAACACCCAAAATTTACTGGCACAGCCAAGTTTTTACTGGCATTTTCAAAATTACAGTTTTAAGTGCAAATTTGTGTATTTAGGCTACAAACAAGTACAATACGAAATTAGCAATGTGATTTAAAGGGGTTGTAAAGGTTCAGTTTAAAAAAAAAAAAACAAACAAACATGTCATACTTACCTCTGCTGTGCAGTTGGTTATGCACAGAGTGGCCCCAATCCTCCTCTTCTGGGGTCCCTCCATGATGCTCCTGGCTCCTCCTCTTCTCAGGTGTCCCGTCAGAGAAGCGCTCTCCTACAGGACACCTGTGCGGGTGTGCTCCCGTGTCCTGTTGCTGCGCCTGTTGACACAGGCAGCAGGACTTGGCCCCGCCCACGATATTGGATTTGATTGACAGCAGCGGGAGTCAATGGCTGCGCTGCTATCAATCTATCCAATCAGGACACAAGACACTGGCCAGAGCTGGTGTGCTCGTTCCCGTTGTGGGAATTATGGGGCTCAGGTAAGTATAAGGGGGGCTCGGGGGAGCTACTGCAGTAAAGAAGGTTTTTCACCTTAATGCAAAGAATGCATTACGGTGAAAAACGCTCAGGGTTTACAACCCCTTTAAGATAGAAATTAAGGCAAAAAACATATTTCTTATAGTAAGTCACAGCCATATTTTTTACTGGCAACCTTTTCCTGTCACTGGCATTTACTGGCAGGAGAAAAATGCCCATTTTTTACTGGCTGCCAGTAAAAATACTGGCGGTTGGCAACACAGCAGGTGTACAGACCTGGGAACTCAGCACAGGGATGGTGGGAACCCCTCATAATGGGTACATCAGGTGTACAGACCCGGGAACTCATCACAGGGATTGTGGGAGCCCCTCATAATGGGCACAGGAGGTGTACAGACATGGGAACTCAGCACAGGGATGGTGGGAACCCCTCATAATGGGCACAGCGGGTGTACAGACCCGGGAACTCAGCACAGGGATGGTGAGAACCCCTCATAATGGGCACATCAGGTGTACAGACCTGGGAACTCAGCACAGGGATGGTGGGAACCCCTCATAATGGGCACAGCCGGTGTACAGACCTGGGAACTCAGCACAGGGATGGTGGGAACCCCTCATAATGGGCACAGGAGGTGTACAGACCTGGGAACTCAGCACAGGGATGGTGGGAACCCCTCATAATGGGCACAGGAGGTGTACAGACCTGGGAACTCAGCACAGGGATGGTGGGAAGTCCTCATAATGGGCACAGCGGGTGTACAGACCTGGGAACTCAGCACAGGGATGGTGGGAACCCCTCATAATGGGCACAGCGGGTGTACAGACCTGGGAACTCAGCACAGGGATGGTGGGAACCCCTCATAATGGGCACAGCGGGTGTACAGACCCGGGAACTCAGCACAGGGATGGTGAGAACCCCTCATAATGGGCACAGCGAGTGTACAGACCCGGGAACTCAGCACAGGGATGGTGAGAACCCCTCATAATGGGCACAGCGGGTGTACAGACCTGGGAACTCAGCACAGGGATGGTGGGAACCCCTCATAATGGGCACAGCAGGTGTACCAGTGTTGCCAACCTACCAGATTGAAATTTACTGACACAACACCCAAAATTTACTGGCACAGCCAAGTTTTTACTGGCATTTACAAAATTACAGTTTTAAGTGCAAATTTGTGTATTTAGGCTACAAACAAGTACAATACAAAATTAACAATGTGATTTAAAGGGGTTGTAAAGGTTCAGTTTAAAAACAAACAAACAAACAAACATGTCATACTTACCTCTGCTGTGCAGTTGGTTATGCACAGAGTGGCCCCGATCCTCCTCTTCTGGGGTCCCTCCATGATGCTCCTGGCTCCTCCTCTTCTCGAGTGTCCCGTCAGAGAAGCGCTCTCCTACAGGACACCCGTGCGGGCGTGCTCCCGTGTCCTGTTGCTGCGTCTGTTGACACAGGCAGCAGGTATCGGCCCCGCCCCAGGCGCATACGACATTGGATTTGATTGACAGCAGCGGGAGTCAATGGCTGTGCTGCTATCAATCTATCCAATCAGGACACGAGACACTGGCCAGAGCTGGTGTGCTCGTTCCCGTCATGGGAATTATGGGATTCAGGTAAGTATAAGGGGGGCTCGGGGGAGCTGCTGCAGTAAAGAAGGTTTTTCACCTTAATGCAAAGAATGCATTACGGTGAAAAACGCTCATGGTTTACAACCCCTTTAAGATAGAAATTAAGTCAAAAAACATATTTCTTATAGTAAGTCACAGCCATATTTTTTACTGGCAACCTTTTGCTGTCACTGGCATTTACTGGCAGGAGAAAAGTGCCAATTTTTTACTGGCTGCCAGTAAAAATACTGGCGGTTGGCAACATTGAGGTGTACAGACCTGGGAACTCAGCACAGGGATGGTGGGAACCCCTCATAATGGGCACAGCGGGTGTACAGACTCAGGAACTCAGCACAGGGATGGTGGGAACCCCTCATAATGGGCACAGCGGGTGTACAGACTCAGGAACTCAGCACAGGGATGGTGGGAACCCCTCATAATGGGCACAGCGGGTGTACAGACCTGGGAACTCAGCACAGGGATGATGGGAACCCCTCATAATGGGCACAGCGGGTGTACAGACTCAGGAACTCAGCACAGGGATGATGGGAACCCCTCATAATGGGCACAGCGGGTGTACAGACTCAGGAACTCAGCACAGGGATGATGGGAACCCCTCATAATGGGCACAGCGGGTGTACAGACCTGGGAACTCAGCACAGGGATCTCACCAATAGAGTTCCTGGAAAATAGAAGGATGACAGCGGGTTCATCATGCAGCAAACACTGAAATGTCAGTTGTGGGCGGAGTCACGCTTTAACAAAGCCGGTACAACCAGCAGCCTGTAGGAGAGCAGCTGCAGCGCCGTCACTCACACCCACCTCTTCCTCCTCACACTTTCTGAGAAAGGCGCAGTGGAGAAATTCCTGGTAGTGCATTCAGCTGGGGAGGGGGAATATTTCTGTGTCTGTACACTGTAGGAGAGCCCGGGGGGGTGAACATTCACCGGCGGAGGATTTGGCAGGCACAGCGGTGGAATATTCCAGACTTACCTGCCAGAGAGGAGAAGAGCGTGGCGTCACACAATGGACGGGGATGACACAGATGAGGATGTGTCACCCGCCATGACAGATTGTCACTTTATGTAACACTTTGCAACAATATAAAGATCATGATTCACATTCACGCCGCCATTGCTGAGTAATCAGTTGTAGCAAAATAGAATTAATTTCCACCTACAACTCTATAGTGATTTTTCCTTTTGGGATTAATAAAATATTCTGATAGCCGTATGTGCTGAGCGCGTTGGTTCAATAGCTACGAACGCACCGCGATCCCATCGGAACAACTTTTCCCAGTAAAAAGAACACCTGGAATGATTGACCAGCACGCTGGTCAATGCATGTGCCTATTACGTCCCTGCAGTCTTTGTACCGACTCCTCTCTTGGACCTCCTCTGATTTCACTGCACACTGTGAGCTTCTCACCAGGTGCATTAGAAGCTGCAGCAAGTCAGCCCCGCCCCTTTTCCTGGCTGGAGGACGTCCTTTTCCCTGCACCGCCCCCTTTCAACCATGAGAATTCAGTTCTTTCAAACAAAGGCTCAACATTAAATGTGGGCGTTACCTATGCAAATACAGCCTGCCTAGGAACGCCCACTTCCCCATCAGGCATTTTGATATGTGCATAACTCCTCCCACTGCTTGCATCAGGACTGAGGGCTCCTGAGAGGAGTATTGGGGCCCGGTGCTGTGATGGTTTTAGGTAGCTATGTACAGCCCCCTGCTGACCCCTCCCACCAGCCATGATCTGCCTGCATTGCATAGAGAAGCACAGAGACCCAGTGATGGTCTAAAAATAGGCATGAAATGAAATCGGGTTTTATTGATGAGGGGGAGGGGGAATCAGGGTAGTCAAAATATAACCAGATTAAAGAGAAAGTAAACTTCCTTTACTGACTTCTGCCTATAGGTAAGCCTATAATAAGGGTTACCTATAGGTAGTGGCAGTGATAATTTTTTTTGGGGGGGAGGCAAACAATACCACCCCCTCCTCCCCCTCCTGGAGCACTTGCCCCATCTATGGTGGGCAGCGCTTCTCCCGGGCTTCACCGGCGGCTTCCCTTGCTCGGCGGCGGCTTTTCCTTCCCCTGCTCTCCACGGTCATGGATTTAACTAATTATTTTTTGTACATTTCTCCTTTAAGGGGGCGTGGCAGGGGGTGTGTCCTATACCCTACATACTTTTGCTAACAAGTGCCCCTCATTCCCATCTGAAAAAGTTCGGAGGTATGCTGGCGCCCCCTAATGGACGGGCCGCCACTGCCTATAGGTAGTGTAAATATCTCCTAAAGGTGTACCATTTAGGAGATATTTACATTACATGCAGCCGGTGACATCACCGGCGCATGCGCTCTCTGAAGGAACGGCCACCCGTGCCGTTTTTTTCCGATCCCTGTGCCGTGACAGAGCTGGAGCCTGTGAACCCGGAAGCAAGACGGGCGAAGATGGGAGCCCCTGCAGCGCTGACATTGCGGCGCTGGAACAGCTTTGTTTATAAGGTAAGTTTCACATAATGTGCTAATATGTAATGCATACTAGCACATTACGGCTTTACCTTGAAAAAAACATCCAGCGATATACATCCGCTTTAAACTTAAGGAAAAGTAAAGGGTGCATGCGGTCAATCATAGGCAGGCAGGGAATGGCAAATGGATAAAGCCGGCTCTGGTGGGAAGGTTTCATGCTTAATATGTTACTTCTGAGCGGGGAAATAATCCCCATCACACATTCCTGTACAGATTTCCTCTACTGCCTTCCTTTTTCTTTTTTTTTTTTTACAATGTAAATTTTGCAGAGAATCCTGGGAAATGTGGATTGGCCAGTATTATCTCCAACGTATCGGTTTTCTCAGCAGTAAAATGTGCAGAAATTTTTCCCAATGTGCATTGTTTCTTTTTTTCCCAATAAAGATTTATTAGGTTTAAAATATAGAAGAAAAAGAGAAGAAAAAAAAAATAAAATTGTGAAATGATTCTATTACTATAATTTGACCATTTAAAGCAGAACTAAATGCTGAAATCTGAGCAATGCAATCTGAAAACGCTATTTAATTCAAAAAGAATTCCGCCATCCATCCATGTCTCCATGCTTTATTTTGCGTAGAAATCACTGTTTAAAAAAACATTTTTAAGAATATTTTTTTCACAGGGCTGGATTGCTGCCCCCCAGCACTCAACCCTCCAGCTTTCGAAGCACGGGCTTGGGACCGGCCATGGCGGAGTTTTTAAAAAATATTTTTTAAGCATGTTTAATATTCAAAGTAACTTCAACCTCCCCCATCCATCCATCCATGTCTCCTTGCTTCACTTTGCTTAGAAATCACTTTTTTAAATAAAAAATCATTTTTAATATTTTTTTAAAATTTTCACAAGTCTGGTTTGCTGCCCCCAGCACTGAACCCTCCTCCTTTGGAAGCACGCGCATGGGACCACCCATGGCGGAGTTTTAAAAAAAATATTTTTTAAATTTGTTTAATATTCAAAGCAAACTTCCCCATCCATCAGTTTCTCCATGCTTTATTATGCGTAGAAATCACTTTTTAAAAAAAAAAATTTAATATTTTTTTTATTATTTTTACAGGGCTGGTTTTCTGCCCCCCCCCCCGCAGCACTCAACCCTCCTCCTTTCAAAGCAGGGGCTTGGGACCGGCCATGGCGAAGTTTTTAAAAAGTATTTTTTAAGCATGTTTAAATATTCAAAACAAACTCCCCCCATCCATGTCTCCATGCTTTACTTTGCTTAAAAATCACTTTTTTAAATAAAAAAAAAAATTTTTAATATTTTTTTTTTATTTTCACAGGGCTGGTTTGCTGCCCCCAGCACTGAACCCTTCTCCTTTTGAAGCACGGGCATGGGACCGGCCATGGCGGAGTTTAAAAAAAATAAATTTTAATTTGTTTAACCGCTTCAGCCCTGGAAGATTTTACCCCCTTCCTGACCAGAGCGTTTTTTGGGATTCGGCACGGCGTTGCTTTAGCTGACAATTGCGCGGTCGGGTGACGTGGCTCCCAAACAAAATTGCCGTCTTTTTTCCCACAAATAGAGCTTTCTTTTGGTGGTATTTGATCGCCTCTGCGATTTTTATTTTTTGCGCTATAAACAAAATAAGAGCGACAATTTTGAAAAAAACGCATTATTTTTTACATTTTGCTATAATAAATATCCCCCAAAAATATATAAAAAAACATTTTTTTTCCTCAGTTTAGGCCGATCGTATTCTTCTACATATTTTTGGTAAAAAAAAATCGCAATAAGCATTTATTGATTGGTTTGTGCAAAAGTTATAGCGTTTACTAAATAGGGGATAGTTTTATGGCATTTTTATTAATAATTTTTTTTTACTAGTAATGGCGGCGATCAGCGATCTTTATTGTGACTGCGACGTTATGGCGGACATTTTTGACACATTTTTGGGACCACTGTCATTTATACAGCGATCAGTGCGATTAAAAATGCACTGATTACTGTGTAAATGACACTGGCAGTAAAGGGGTTAACCACTAGGGGGCGGGGAGGGGTTAAGTGTGTCCTAGGGGAGCGATTCTAACTGTAGGGGGATGGGCTAGCAGTGTCATTAGACTAATCTCTGCTCCCGATGACAGGGAGCAGGGATCAGTGACACTTGTCACTAGGCAGAATGGGGAGATGCTGATGTAAACATCCCCTCCGTGAGGCGAACGCGGGTATCCCTGCGGCGATCGAGTCCGCGGGACCCGCGACCCGACTCACGGAGCTCCCGGCCGGTGCGCACGCAATGGCACGGCGGGGAATTCAAATGGACGTACCTGTAAGTCTATTTGCCCAGCCGTGCCATTCTGCTGACGTACATTGGCGTGCGCCGGCCGAGAACCGGTTAATATTCAAAGCAAACTCCCCCATCCATCCCTTACTCCATGCTTTATTTTGCGTAGCAATCACTTTTTAAAAAAACATTTTTAATATTTTTTTTTATTATTTTCACAGGGCTGGTTTTCTGCCCCCCCCTCAGCACTCAACCCTCCTCCTTTCGAAGCACGGGCTTGGGACCGGCCATGGCGGAGTTTTTTAAAAGTATTTTTTAAGCATGTTTAAATATTCAAAACAAACACCCCCATCCATCCATCCATGTCCCCATGCTTTACTTTGCTTAGAAATCACTTTTTTTTTTTTTAAAAACATTTTTGTAATAATTCTTTAAAAATTTTCACAGGGCTGGTTTGCTGCCCCCCAGCACTCAAACCCTCCTCCTTTCGAAGCGCAGGCTTGGGACTGGCCATGGCGGAGTTTTTAAAAAAATATTTTTTAAACATGTTTAATATTCAAAGCAAACTCCCGCATCCATCCATGTCTCCATGCTTTACTTTGCTGAGAAATCACTTTGAAAAACATCCCCCCCCCCTAGCCATCACCATCTTGAGTAAGGGCAGATGATTCACATAGCATTTACTTCCTGGAATCCATCTGCCTGTAGCTCAGGCATGCAGGCAGGAGGGTGTGCTTAGCTGAGAAAGCCCCTCCTCCCATGGAGATTCCTGGGGTGTATGACATCATTTTGGCCTAAGCCAAAAACCAGGGAGATACTGAAGAAATGTAAAAAAAATTAAAAAACAAAAAAAAAAGTTTAAAACGAGTAACTATAATCTACTTTCCTATCTATTTACCAATGCTAGCAGCATAAGAATTAAAAATAGTTCACGGTGATTAAGAGAATTTTGCTCTGCTTTGAAAAAAAAAAACCTGGCGAGAAAAGTGCCGCTCCACTGAATAGAATTTTTTTATTCAAAATCAGCAGAGAAAGCCAACGTGTTTTGGGGGGGTTGCAAGTCTCTCTCCTTCTTCAGGGCTATGAATATTTAACATAATAAATATAATCAAAATTGGTGTCTGGTTCTACAACAATATTGGAAAGATTTTCACAGGTGAGTATATATATATATATATATATATATATATATATATATATATATATTTTTTTTACTATTTTATAATTGTATATATATATATATATATATATATATATATATATATATATATATATATACACAATTATAAAATAGTAAAAAAAAATTAAAAATGATACAATAATAATTCAAAAAGCTTATTGATACAAAATATATTTTCTACAACCCAATTTAACTCTACAACAATAAAAGTTCTAATGTAAAATGAATCTGTTAGAATTAGTATTCAAAAATATATTTTATCTATTAACTGACACTTTTTTTATTAAATAAATCAAATAGATGTATTTTTTTTTATAGAAATAATAGATAGGACTTTTATTAGTATAGGTTTATAAATTGGATTGTAGAAAAAAAATGTTTTGCCTTTACTTACACCTCAATGAACTGAAGAAAAAAAAAACAGCTTTGCACCACTGAGGAACTACAAACACCAGCATGCCAAGGTTTGATTGTCTGGTCTGATTTACATGCCTGAATGTCAGTCATGGATCTGGCAAATTTTATCTAAAAAAAGCTCATTTTTTAAATGTTTTCATGTTTTTCATTTTACCAATTTCATTAAAACCCGCCCTTTTTTTAAGCAAAATTCCTGGCCACATTCTGATTTTTTTTTTTTTTTTAGAGCATCACTTGTCCTCAGTGCCACACAGTGCTATGGCATGCATTGGCACTCTTCCAAAATTAGCATGCCCACTGACATTTTTGGTCCACTCAGGTCAAAGCCTGGAGTCATCTGAAGCAATTAAAAATATAAACAATTCTTGAAATAAATTAAATGGGTGGATTTGGCCCTTTTTAGGTTATGTGTTGCATTAAAATCTTTTTATCTAGAACTTACAAAGTTCAGTGGTGGAGTTTTCCGTCTGTAGTGCGGCATCAAGGCGTATCCGGGATAATCAGCCGACTGCACAACGTAGAAAACTCCCAGCATTAAACAAACCTCCAGCATAAAATAAACTCTCAGCCAGGGCCAGGACAAGGGGTGGGCAAGAGGGACAGGGGCCCTGGGCACTGTGGTATCGTGAGGTGTGGGTGGAGGGGGGGGGGGCCACAAGGAGATTGGGGGAGGGGATTTGTGTTGGAAGGGGAAAACCGGGGGGGGGGCATCAGGGGATAAGAATCTGGGGGTAAGCTTATTTTTTTTGAGCGGGGGGTGGATTTTTGCTGACACATAATGCAAATACATCTGGGGGGGGGGTGCTAGGAGTGCTGGTTTAGAGAGGGATTTGCATTGGGAGGGGGAGATGGGGATGAGGATTTCTGCTAGAAGGGAGGATTTGGGGGGTTTGTTCTGGAAGAGGTGATATGGTAGACGGGGGAGGGGATTTGTGCTAGAAGGGGGATTTTTTTTGGGGGGGAGGGGGTAAATTTGTGCTAGTAGGGATAATTGGGCGGAGATTTATGCTGGGAGGGAAATTTGAGAGGGTGATTTGTGCAAGGAGGGGAAATTGGGGGGGGGGGGGGTTGTACTGGGGGGATTTGGGGGATGGCAGGGCAAAGATTTGTACTGGGAGAGGGGATTTCAGCAGGGGGGTGGATTTGTACTGGGGGAGGGGTAATTTATGTTCTGGGGGTAAGGTTAATTTTTTGAGGGGGGTGGATTTTTTCTGACACATAATGCAAATACTGTACATCTTGGGGGGGGGGATTTTTTTGCTAGAAAGGGGGATTTGTGCTAGAAGGGTTTTTTTGCGGGGGGAGGTAAATTTGTGCTAGTATGGATGATTGGTGGGGGGATTTATGCTGTGAGGGAAATTTGAGAGGGGTATTTGTGCTAGGGGGGGAAATTGGGGGGGTTGTACTGTGGGGGGATTTGGGGGATGGGAGGGCACAGATTTGTACTGGGAGGGGGGGATTTCAGAGGGGGGGGGGTGGATTTGTACTTGGAGGAGGGGTAATTTATGTTTAGAGGGTAAGGTTGGTGCTCAATTTTTTTGAGGGGGGGGGTTAATTTTTGCTGACACATAATGCGAATACATCTTGGAAGGGGGGGGCGCAATTTTGCATGTTCGCCCTCTAGATGATTTTAATCCCAGCACTGCACCCAGCATAAAATAAACCCCAAGCATAAAACCCCCAGCATAAAACAAAACCCAAGTATAAAACAACAACAACATGACAACAAAATTTATATCAAATCCTATTTATTGTCATCCAGAGAACTGGAAGAGAAACCATATTGTTCCCACTCTGCCCCAACTGTCCCGCTACGGCGGGAGTTTTAGTGTTTCGGTAGCCACAGGCCCGGAAAGTGGTCTCTGCCCAAGATGGCGGTCTGCGAGATTCAGTTACAGATCTCCAATTCCCCCGTGACGTAGATCCGGCGAAGACAGACCGCCAGTATGAAGCAGGTGCCAAAAGTTCGTAATAACTGGCGTTTCGCCGCGGTCACTATTATAGTGACTACATCAGCGAACGCCGAGTGCCGCAGTCCGCTGCTGAGTGATAATCTTTGGGCAGCTATCAGTGCTGGAAAAAAACGTTGGGTGCGGGGATTTATAATAAATATCAGGAATATTTACAGTCTCGGACTTTCGCCCATGTGTGGGAAGTATGTGTTGAAAATTTTTTTTAAAAAGTCCATCCCTAAAAACCATCAAAGCTTAAAGGGATACCTCTGTAGGTACTCCGCCATCCTGCGTGGCAGCGGCAGTTCCGTCACCTCCGCGCCGGGTGCCATGCTCCGGTTGATCTGAAGCCGGCACAGGTGCTGCAAACTCGGGCTCTCTCCGCTTCGGTGCAAGGGCTGCAGGAGCCTAAGGTGGACGGCCGCGGGCTCCTTTAAAGGGCTGGCTCCGGTGGCGGCGGCGGTTGGCTGGCAGGCTCTTTGGCGCTGTCGGAGCTGCAGGACGAGACGTAGAGCTGGACCAGATGACCACGTCTGGGAAAGAGAGGATTCGCGGCTTGGAGAGCCAGTTGGAGTCCAGTCGGAAAAGGCTGTCGGAATACTCGATCCGAACGTTCGTGGGCCCGCGGTTAGTCCGAACCGATAGGGTGAAGAGGTAGCTCGGGTGGGTGCTGTCCCGTACCAGGAAAAATCCTTCCGGCATTTTCTGCAGCTTCTGCTTGGCCTCGGTGGCAGTGATGGAGCCCCAGTACCACCTGGAAGGAGAGCAGAACATGGACGCGGTTAGAAACATTGGCGTAAAACGCACCATTTTTACAATGACATCATCACCTTTTCTTCTTGTTATTTTACAGGCCGTTCCCCCGCTTTACCGTCATTAGCCCCAAAAAGCTGGACTTGTTTTCAAAATTGTAAAATATATTATACTGTATTATATTGTATCATAATATGTTACTTTCATACTGTATTATATATATTATATTTATCATATTATATTATGTTACTTTCATACTGTATTATATATATTATATCCTATTATATTATGTTACTTTCATACTGTATTATATATATTATATTGTATCCTATTATATTATGTTACTTTCATACTGTGTATTATTTATTTTATATTGTATTCTATTATGTTATGTTACTTCCATACTGTATTATATATATTATATCCTATTATATTATGTTACTTTCATACTGTGTATTATTTATTTTATATTGTATTCTATTATATTATGTTACTTCCATACTGTATTATATATATTCTATTGTATCATATTATGTTACTTTCAGACTGTATTATTTATATTGGACAATATATTGTTACTTCTACTGTATTATATATATTATATCCTATTATATTATGTTACTTTCAGACTGTATTATATATATTATTTTGTATCATATTATATTATGTTACTTTCATACTGTATTATTTTTATTATATGTATCATATTATATTTCTTTGTAAAATGTTATATTGTATCAGATTACTAAACATATATTTTTTATATTGGTAAAGGTTTTTTTTCTGAACTTTATTTAATCCAAATAAAGTTTTCAACAGGCTCGCTTACATCACATCAGATTCAGACACCACAGAGTTAAACCAGACAGTAATGCGCCATCGTTGGATGACGGTTGCTAGTTTGACCGTTGACATTTGGGTCCAGATATTTTATGTCAGTATGAAGACTGATATCAATCTGACTAGTTTTGAAAAAAAAACAACCTAAAATCAATTACTTTTCAGGTCAATGCAGTCCAATAATCTACATAAATACCATTATATATGGCAGATATAACATATGTAATAAAAATAAATGAACTTTAAGCAGTGAGAATAACTAAAAACTGACTCATTTCTGTCTCTTAAATAAGGTGCAAAAAACACAATTAGCCTTCAGATTTATACAGTCCAATAATTTCATTAAAATAATTATATTGATTGCAGATAAAATTTATGTAAAATGTAACTTTTTTTTAAATTTTTTTTTTACTTTTTTTTTGTGCAAAAAAAAAAAAAAAAAAAACATAAAATAAATAGTCCAATAATTTACAGGAATTTCTGTAAAATTAAACAAGTGAACCTTAAGTAGTGAGACCAACAATTGATGATTACAGGTTCTTTTAAAAAATAACTTTTGTGAGGGGAAGTATATAGTCCAAAAATCTCCATGAACAGCCTTTTTTTTTTTTGGGGGGGGGGTGCAGAAACCAATCTATGATTAGTGAATGAACTTCCTTCAGATCTTTACAGTCCAAACATTTGAATAAACAATAATGAGGTCCTTAGTGGTAAATATTGTTTTTTTCCACCCCCCACAAAAAAAAATATTGATGATCAATGAGCTACCCTTCAGATCAATACTGTCCAGTACTCTATATAAAAATAGATTATAGATATAATGATGCCTATAAGCCTATAATTTGTTTTTGTAGGGGGGGTGTGCAAAAACATCTGTGATCAATCAGTTAACCTTCAGATCAATACTGTCCAATAATCCGCTTAAAAAGCATTGTATTGAATAAACAAGTATTACAAGTAATTGATATACATTATTTTTTATTTTAACTTTTTTTTTGGGGGAGGGGGGGGTTGCAAAAACAATCTGTGATTAATCAATTAATCAGTGAACCTTCAGATCAATACTGTCAAATATTCTGCATAAATAAAAAGCATTATATTGATTGCAGATATAACGTATGTAAAATAAAACAAGTATACAAATAATTAATATGACTTTGGATTTTCTTTAACCTTTTTATTCCGGGGGGTAGGGTTGCAAAAAAAAAAAAATCAGTTGTTACTTAGCAGGTATTTTGAGGCCCCTCTGGTGGTGAAATTTATTTTTTTTTCTTTGGGTGGTGGTTGCAAAAAGCAGTCTGTGATTAATCAATCAATAAACCTTCAGTAAAACAAAAAACTGATATGGCTTCAGCTTTTTCAACTTTTTTTGGGGGGTTGTAAAAAAAAAAAAAATCAATCAATGATCAATTATCCTTAAGATCACTACTGTACTGGGCAGTAATCAATATAAAAACATATAGATATAATAAGGCTTTTGGTGGTGACATTTTTTTTTTTGGGGGGGGGGGGGGTGTAATCGATTAATCTTAAGAAATTACTTAGTTTTTTTTTAACTTTGTTTGGGGGGGTGGGGTGCAAAAAAAACAATCTGTGATCAACCAATCAATCAGTGAACCTTCAGATCAATACTGTCTAAAAATCTGCATAAAAAAGCGTTATATTGATTGCATATATAACGCATGTAAACTAATACAGGTAAAACAAATTATTGATATGACTTAATTTTTTTTTAACTTAATTTTTTTTTTTGGGGGGGGGGGTTTCAAAAACCAATCTGTGATCAATGGATTATCCTTCAGATCAATACTGGCCAATAATCAGCATAACAAGCATCAAATGATAGCACATATAATGTATGTAAAATAAAACAAGTATGACAAAAGAAATCTAATGACTTCAGGGGGTGCAAAAACAATCTGTAATCAATGAGTTATCCTTCAGATCAATACTGTCCAATAATCGGTATACAAAGCATTAAATGACTGCAGCTAAAAACGTATGTAAAATGAAATAAGTAGTACAAAAAAATTATATGGCTTTAGGGGGTGCAAAAAAAAAATCTGTGATCAATGAGTTATCCTTTTAGATCAATATACTGTCCAATAATCTATATAAAACGGATTGCTGATATAATGAGGCCCTTTAGTGGTAAAAAATAGTTGCAAAAACAATCTGTGGTCCATCAATCAATCAGTGAACCTTCAGATCAATACTGTCTAAAAATCTGCATAAAAAAAACATTATATTGATCGTATATATCACATATGCAAACTAATACAACTAAAACAAATAATTGATATCACTTCATTTTTTTTTACTTTGGTTTTTGCAACCCCCCCCCCAAAAGTCATCAATTATTTGTTTTACTTGTATTTGTTTACATATGTGATATATACGATCAATATAATGCTTTTTTAATGCAGATTTTTAGACAGTATGGATCTGAAGGATAACTCATTGATCACAGATATTTTTTTTGGGGGGGGTTGCAAAAACCAATCTGTGATCAATGAGTTATCCTTCAGATCAATACTGTTTAAAATCTGCATTAAAAAAGCATTATATTGATTGTATATATCACATATGTAAACTAATACAAGTAAAACAATTGTTATGGCCTCATTTTTTTTTACTTTATTTTTTTTTGGGGGGGGGGCATTAGGGGGGTGAAAAAAACATCTGTGATCAATCAATCAATCAGTGAACCTCCAGATCAATACTGTCTAAAATCTGCATAAAAAAGCATTATATTGATTGTATATATCACATATGTAAACTAATACAAGTAAAACAAACAAATAACTGTTATGGCTTCATTTTCATATTTTAACTTTATTTTTTTTGGAGGGGGGCATTAGGGGGGGTGAAAAAAAATTCCTGTGATCAACCAATCAGTGAACCTTCAGATCAATACTGTCTAAAAATCTGCATAAAAAAGCATTATATTGATTGCATATATAAGGCAAAACAAATAATTAATATGACTTCATTTTTTTTACTTTTTTTTTTAGGGGGGGGGGGCATTAAGGGGGTGAAAAAAAACAATATGTGATCAATCAATCAGTGAACCTTCAGATCAATACTGTCTAAAAATCTGCATAAAAAAGCATTATATTGATTGTATATATCACATATGTAAACTAATACAAGTAAAACAAACAAATAATTGTTATGGCTTCATTTTCATATTTTATTTTTACTTTATTTTTTTTGGAGGGGGGGGGGCGTTAGGGGGGGTGAAAAAAACAATCTGTGATCAATCAATCAGTGAACCTTCAGATCAATACTGTCTAAAAATCTGCATAAAAAAAGCATTATATTGATTGCATATATAAGGCAAAACAAATAATTGATATGACTTCATTTTTTTTACTTTTTTTTTTTAGGGGGGGGGGCATTAGGGGGGTGAAAAAAAACAATCTGTGATCAATCAATAAGTGATCCTTCAGATCAATACTGTGTAAAAATCTGCATAAAAAAGCATTCTATTGATTGTATATATCATATATGTAAACTAATACAAGTAAAACAAACAAATAATTGTTATGGCTTCATTTTCATATTTTTTTTTACTTTATTTTTTTGGGGGGGGGCGTTAGGGGGGTGAAAAAAACAATTTGTGATCAATCAATCAGTGAACCTTCAGATCAATACTGTCTAAAAATCTGCATAAAAAAGCATTATATTGATTGCATATATAAGGCAAAACAAATAATTGATATGACTTCATTTTTTTATTTTTTATTTTTTTTTGGGGGGGGGGGTTCAAAAACCAATCTGTGATCAATGAGTTATCCTTCTGATCAATACTGTCCAATAATCGGCATAAAAAGCTTCAAACGATAGCAGATATAACTTGTGTCAAATAAAACAAGTATAACAAAAAACTGATATGACTATGGAGGTGCAAAAACAATCTGTGATCAATGATCAATACTGGCCAATAATCTACAGATTACAGATATAATGAGGCCCTTTACTAGTAAAAATAAAGATTTCTATTTGGGAAATTTTAAGGGGTTGATGGCGGCTCATTGTCGGTCGCGTTGACGACGCCCCTTACTCTTCACCAGATTTTTCAAAAACAATTCCCGAAAGTTGGAGTTTTTCATTTTTTTTTTTTTGTTTAGTATTCCTCATATAAAATAAGTTGTTTTTGGCGGACACGATTGGGGCGGCGGATTTTATTGCCCTCGCGGAGTTTTATGGGAGTTTGGTGTGCCTGCAAAGCAGCAGAGTGGAAAGCGGCTTCCAGGGAAGTGATTAAATCTTTCTTGGTATTTCAGACGTCACGGCTGCTCTCGGCACATCTCGTCCCACGTGTCCTTTTTCTCAGAAATCCCTATTATTCCTCCCGGTATTCCCCGCACAGATACATGAATTTCTATTGGAGCTAATTATATCCTGAAACAGCCAACCCAGTTCACTCGCATTCTTTTTCTTTTATATATATTTTTCTTTTTTTATATATATGTATTTTTGTCTTTTTTATTGTATATTTTTTTTTCTTTTTTTTTAACCCATTCACTCCGTCCCGTCACATTTTCAGAAACAGACGTCCTTTTTTTATTATTTATTTTTTTATTTTCCCCATTTCTGGGGACTTACCGGATTCCCGCAGGTAGCAGAAAGTCCTGGCGATGCACAGCAGGTCCTCTTCGGGGTCCCTCTGCGCGGGAGGCGGCGGGGTCGCCCTGGGCGGCAGCTCCGGCGGAGCGCTGCGGCTGCTGCGCGGGGCAGGTCGGCGGGCTCAAGGGGTGCATGACTTGGTCGGGGGCGAATCCGGGGACCCCCAGGCACGAAGAAGGTCGACAGCCCCTCTGATCGGCCAACAGGCTCTGTGGGCTGAAGGTAGAGAAAAGAAAAGGGGGGGGATGTTATTAGACGGGGCGATGATATGGATGGGCGCGTGACCCGCCGGGGACAGGGCGGGTCACCGCGACAGTTTACAGACAAAGGCGACAAACACAGAAAAGGAAAGAAAGGTAACAAATGCAACAATCGTAACATTCTCACGTGACCCCGAAATAAAACAATGTAACATTCTATAGAGTGAAGGTGGAAAGAAGACGTTATAGGGAGGGCGACGTCATGAGGGGGGCGACGTACAGATGGGGGCGAGTGACCCGCAAAGTGTGAGGTCACTGCGACAGTTTAGCGACAAATACAGAAAAGGTAACAAATGCAACAATGTAACATTCTATAGAGTGAAGGTGGAAAGAAGACGTTATAGGGAGGGCGACGTCATGAGGGGGGCGACGTACAGATGAGGGCGAGTGACCCGCAAAGTGTGAGGTCACTGCAACAGTTTAGAGACAAATACAGAAAAGGTAACAAATGCAACAATGTAACATTCTATTGACTGAAGGTAGAAAGAGGACATTATAGGGAGGGTGAGGTCATGTGACGGGGAGACCTACAAATTGGGGTGAGTGACCCGCAAAAGACGCAGCAGGTCACTGCAACAGTTTAGAAACAAAGGCAACAAATACAGAAAAGGAAAGAAATGTAACAAATGCAGCAACTGTAACATTCTCACATGATCCCGAAATAAAACAATGTAACATTCTATAGAGTGAAGGCAGAAAGAAGACGTTATAGGGAAGGTGGCGTCATGAGATGGGCGACGTACAGATGGGGGCGAGCGACCCGCAAAGTGTGAGGTCACTGCCACAGACAAAAGGCGACAAATACAGAAAAGGAAACCACCGTAATAAATGCAACAATGTAACACTCTATTGACTGAAGTTAGAAAGAAGACATTTATAGGAAGGGTGACGTCATGGGACGGGGGCGACGTACAGTTGGGGGCGGCTGACCCACCAAGTGTGAGGTCACTGCGACAGTTTAGCGTCAAAGGTGACAAACACAGAAAAGGAAACCGATGTAACAAATGCCAACAATGTAACATTCTATTGACTGAAGGTAGAAATAAGACATTATATAGGGAGGGTGACGTCACAAGACGGGGCGACGTACAGTTGGGGGGGGGGGCAAGTGACCCACAAAGTGTGAGGTCCCTGCGAAAGTTTAGCGTCAAAGGTGACAAGTACAGAAAAGGAAACCAATGTAACAAATGCCAACAATGTAACATTCTCACGTGATCCCGAAATAAGACAATTGTAACATTCTATTGACTGAAGGTAGAAAATAGATGTTTTAGGGAGGGTGACGTCATGAGACGGGCAACCTACAGATGACGTCATGGGACGGTCAACCTACAGATGGGGCGAGTGACCCGCAAAGACGCGGCGGGTCACCGCGACAGTTTGAAGATGAAGGCGACAAATACAGTAATGGAAACAAATGCGATAATCTCACATGATCCCGAATGAACACAATGTATCGAAAAGAAACACGCAACCCCCCCCACACGCTACGTCACGCGCTCCCCACTCGTTCCTGGACATGGAATCAGGTCGGGCGTCTTACCCTCTCACACAAAGAATCATATCCGTCCACGAAGAACGAAAAGGCATAAAAGTCTCTCGTGGAGACGGCTTGGCAGCGAAGCGCGGAAGCTGGTGAAAGTCACGGTCGTCTCCGGGGAATGGTGGTTTTCAGGTTAGCTGGAGGTGACGAGGGATGGTGGGCTGACAACAGTTCTTTCTCTCGGCTGCGCAGCGACCGTCTGTGACCGTCCGCCGCGCTCTGCCTATATATAGAAGCTTTGGGTGTGTGTCAGTACGCTTCCCCAATCTTAACAGCAGAACTAAGCTTATATATTTCCAAGAACTTTCCAGGAAAACCTGGGCTGGGCCATGCAAATCCACCAATGGCAGAGGGCAGGAGGAGGCGGCGGTCTGGTGGCTGGGCTCAGCCCTGGGAGGAGTTGTTGCAGCCTGCTTGTCCTCAGACGCAGGGGTGATCGCAGCTGCCAGCCTGCAGGATGTGCCCCAGGCTTTTCCACGCCGTTCGGTTGCTGCTTATGAAATTGCATTTTTAACGCTTGCGAAAAAAAAAGGAAAGAAAAGGACGGCGTGTCCTCTGGAGTGCACCTGCACCGCGCTGTCTCCAAACAACCGTTCAGATCACTGGCTTCCTGCAAAATCTGCAACATTACTGAGATATGAGAGGCTCCTCGTGCCTCGATGCTACAAATTCCTGACGAATGATTGGCTTTGTTATTATTATTGTTATTATTATAATACAGGATTTATATAATTATTATTACATAGGATTTTTATTATTATTAATATTATAATACAGGATTACTATTATTATACAGAATTTAAATTATTATTAAACAGGATTTATATTATTATTATTCAGAATTTTTTGTATTATTATACAGGTTTTATATTATTATTATTATCATCTTTTTAATACAGGATTATTATTATTATTATTATTCAGGATTTATGTTATTATTAATATTATTATACAGGATTTATATTATTATTATCATTATTATTATTATACAGGATTATTATTATTATTATTATTTATGATTTATATTATTATTAATATTATTATACAGGATTTATATTATTATTATTCAGGATTTTTTTTATTATTATACAGGATTTATATTATTATTATCATCATTTTTTATACAGGATTATTATTATTATTATTTTTATTATACAGGATTTATATTATTATTATTATTATTATTATTATTATTATACGGAATTATTATTATTATTATTATTATTATTATTATTATTATTATTATTCAGGATTTATATTATTATTAATAATATTATACAGGATTTATATTATTATTATTATTATTATTATTATTATTATTATTATTATCATTATTATTCAGGATTTTCTTTATTATTATTATTATTATTATACAGGATTCTTATTATACCGAATTTAAATTATACAGGATTTATATTATTATTATTATTATTATTATTATTATAATTCAGGATTTTCTTTATTATTATACAGACTTTATATTATTATTATCATCATTTTTATTATACAGGATTATTATTATTATACATAATTTAAATTATTATTAAACAGGATTTATATTATTATTATTCTGGATTTTTTTATTATTATATGGGATATATATCATTATTATTATCATCATTTTTTTATACAGGATTATTATTATTACTATTATTATTATTATTATTATTATTATTCAGGCTTTATATTATTATTAATATTATTATACAGGATTTATATTATTATTCAGGATTTGTATTATTGTTATTATTATTATTATTATACAGGATTATTATTATTATACCAAATTTAAATTATAATTATACAGGATTTATATTATTATTATTATTATTATTATTATTCAGGATTTTCTTTATTATTATACAGGATTTATATTATTATTATCATCATTTTTATTATACAGGATTATTATTTTTATTATTATTCAGGATTTATATTATTATTATTATTATTATTCAGGATTTTTTATTATCATACAGGATTTATATTATTATTACCATTTTTATTATACAGGATTATTATTATTATTATTATTATTATTATTATTATTATTATTATTATTATTATTCAGGATTTATATTATTATTATTATTATTCAGGATTTGTATTATTATTATTATTATTATTATTATTATTATTATTATACAGGATTATTATTTTTATTATAATACAGGATTTATTATTATTATTATTATTATTATTATTATTATTCAGGATTGATATTATTATTATACAGTATTATTATATTATTGTTATTACTATACAGGATTTATATTATTATTCAGGATTTTTATTATTATTATAATACAGGATTGATAAAATATGCAAAGATAAAAATCGAAATAATCATCCCAGCACTGACAGCGCTAGCAGAATAACTGGAAGTATTCAGCGCAATGGCATTTAAAAACCCCCTAAATAGTCAATCGGTTTGCGGAAAAACAAATCCATATAACGTTCTTATAGTATATGTAATGCTCCGTATCCCCTCAGAGGCAAAGAGAAAACTCCTCTCCTGAATCCCATCACCAGAAGACACCTCGTGTGCGGATAATCCCCGTTGGTAACACACTCACCACAGATAAACGATAAGGAAGCCTTTGTATCTCCACACACTGGATGATCTCCTGTCCTTAGATTCCTCCAGGAACGTGCAATGTCAAAAGCACTAGAGCCTGTTATCTCCTTATACTGGGGAGGACTCCTGTCCCTGGATTATATTGGTCCCTTCATAGGGCAGTTCAGAAAGTGCATCATGCAAAAGAAGAAGGGAACTAGCATAGCATAATACCGTTTTTTATTTGGGAAATCACCTACACACACAATAATGTATGCTTACAAGAAACACTAGATAAATTGTCTGTACGGCACAGCGTATGTCACTCTCACCACCTCCTATTGGCTGCGATGAGACCCGAGATGGCACACAATGAGACTGACTGACAGAAGAGCCGTGTGGTAACGCCCTAACGTGTTTCGTCATCACGTCTTCTTCAGAGGGCGTGGCCACACGTCACGGCTTGTCTATTATATATGCACGAAGGGCAAATTTGAAGGAGCCGACGAGGAAAATGAGGATCATAATGGTATACTCACTGCTTTGGGTAATGCTCTGGAAAAACGGGTGCGTACATGGTGGGATATCTGCACCTTCGAGAAATCACCTTAACCGCTTAAGCCCCGGACCATTTGGCTGGCAAAAGACCAGAGCGTTTTTTTGCGATTCGGCACTGCGTCGCTTTAACTGACAATTGCGCGGTCATGCCACGTGGCTCCCTTACAAAACTGACGTCCTTTTTCCCCCACAAATGGTGGTATTTGATCACCTCTGCGGTTTTTATTTTTTGCGCTATAAACAAAAAAGACAGACAATTTTGAAAAAAAAACGCATTATTTTTTTACTTTTTGCTATAATAAATATCCCCCCAAAAAATATATAAAAAAAATTATTTTTTTTCTCAGTTTAGGCTGATACGTATTTTTGGTTACAAAAAAAATCGCAATAAGCGTATATTGATTGGTTTGCGCAAAAGTTAAAGTGTCTACGAAATAGGGGATAGTGTTATGGCGTTTTTATTAATTTTTTTTTTTTTTTTTTTACTAGTAATGGCGGCGATCGGCGATTTTTATCGTGACTGCGACATTATGGCAGACAGATCGGACACTTTTGGCGCTATTTTGGGACCATTCACATTTATACAGCGAAAAAATGGCCCTGTTAGAAAAAAAAAGGATCATAGATCTACAGGACAAATTAGATCCCATTAAAGGAACACAACAATCGATTAACTTTAATAATAAAATTAAGAAAAGATTGGAAAAAACTGATAAAAAAAACTCAAAAGAAAAAACTTAAAGCGGAGTTCCACCCACATTTTTAACTTTTCACCATCCAGCAGTAAAGAGGGCATCCATTGCAATTTGGCATATCATTTTTTTTTTAAACACTTACTGCTGTATTAATTCACAGTATTCCTACTTCCTAGGCCGCGGCCGCGCGCGTCTTTTTTTTGTGTCATCAATCCCAGGAAACGAGAGGCATCGGCGCCGGTGTTAAGCCGCTACCCATCAGAATATGCAACCGAAGTGACGTTGCCTTGCGGCCATCTTGGTACACCCGCACTCGTCCACGGTAAGCCTAGAGTTAGAAGTCGGCAAGCGGACATCTTTGTACACCCAACGGAGTCTTGCTTTTCACAGATATTTTTAACAGTAAACTCAGCTTATATATATATATATATATATATATATACTGTATTTCACTATATAAGATGAGTTTACTGTTAAAAATAAGACTACAAAAAGCAAGACTACGGTGGGTGTATAAAGATGTCCGCTTGCCGGCTTCTAACTCTAGGCTTACTGTGGACGAGTGTGGGTGTACCAAGATGGCCGCGACAAAAAACAAAAACATCATTTCGGTTGCATAGTCTGACGGGTAGTGGCTTCCTGACAGGACACCGGGTCGAAGCATCGAGAGGTCAAGAGGTGCATGCTGGGCAAACAGCATCACCAAATCCCGGAAGAGACTGCTAGTGGGCTTCACGTGCGCCCACAGTAGAGATGGAAGCGCTCTGCAGAGCAAAAATAAACAGTAAGTCATTTTAAAAAAACGGGAATTGAGCGGCGATATGTTGACATGGATTTAATGTTTTAATATAGTGTAAAAGAGCGGATTACATTAAAAAAATAATAATAATTCTGGGTGGAACTCCGCTTTAAGAAGTTTTGCTGAGATATTAGTGATTTTAAGAAAAACTCTATTTACCTCGGGCAGAATGCGGATATGGCGTCCGGTCCTGCTGAAGGGATGACTAAATATAACCCAATAGAGAGTAATTATAGAATCAGTGATGTAGTTTGGATCTAATACAGCAACCCCCCCCCCTATGTTAAAGCCTGGGTTCAAGATACCAGGCCAATGCCACCTCCTCAGGGTAACAGAGGGAGGGGTAATAAACAATGCCCCAAAGGCAAGAATAACGGTCATTCCCAGCCCCCGAATCCCCCCCCCCCCAGTAATTCTGGATATCGGGGCTCTTTTTCGGTTAACCACTTGCCGACCGCCGCACGCCGATATACGTCGGCACAATGGCAGTGGTGGGCAAATGGGCGTACCTTTAAATGGTGGGGCTAGCGGGCGCGCGTGTGCCCGCCATGTACAGCGTGACTGTGCCCGCGGGACCCGCGGACTCGATGTCCGCCGGTCTCCTGGCGATCGTGTCACGGAGCCGCAAGAACGGGGAAGTGCAAACAAGGCATTTCCCCGTTCTGCCTAGTGACATGACAGAGATCACTGCTCCCTGTCATCGGGAGCGGTGATCGCTGTCATGTGAGTGGAAGTCCACCCCCCCCCCACAGTTAGAATCACTCCCTAGGAAAACACTTAACCCCTTCATCGCCTCCTAGTGTTTAACCCCTTCCCTGCCAGTGTCATTTACACAGTAATCAGTGCCTTTTTATAGCACTGATCGCTGTATAAATGCCAATGGTCCCAAAAGAGTGTCAAAAGTGTCCGATGTGTCCGCCATAATGTCGCGATAAAAATCGCAGATCGCCGCCATTACTAAAAAAAAAAATCAATATTAAAAATGCCATCGGTGCTATAAAAATGCATTGATTACGGTGTAAATGACACTGGCAGGGAAGGGGTTAAACACTAGGGGGCGATCAAGGGGTTAAGTGTGTCCTAGGGAGTGATTCTAACTGTAGGGGGGGATGGGCTACAACTGACACGACAGAGATCCCTGCTCCCGATGACAGAGAGCAGTAGATCCCTGTCACGTTGCTAGGCACGCTCACGGAGTACGCGCCAGGCGCGTGCGCGCCCACAATGCCGCGTCTTAAAGGGGACGTACGGGCACGCCCATTTGCGCAGCCGTGCCATTGTGCCGACGTAAATCGTCGTGCGCTGGTCGGCAAGCGGTTAAGCAATTGGTCTTAAAGGATTTGGAAGACGTGATCCCTAAATAGAAGAATGTTCACCCCCAATTACATTCAGGAGGGTATTAAGGCACCGGAAAGCGGGAAAAATGTAATTATACGCCCTGCCGACAAGGGAGGTGGGGTGGGGATTTCGGATAAAAAAACGGTTACCCCTCCCAGTTGTTGTCCATCCTCTCAGAGAGTGATGAGTATTTTCAGCTGGATAAAGACCCAACCAATAGTTATAGGATGGATCTCTTTAATCTGGCTGATTGTGGCTTCTATATGAGAGTGTTGACTAAAAAAGAAAAGTTATTTTGATTACCAAGTTTTAGTCGTATCCCGACAATTATATACTTTACCGGAAACCCATAAGGATCCAGTAGATCCACCAGCAAGACCCATTGTAAATGGGATCGATTCCGTAACATCTAGAATCGGTCAATATCTTGACCACTTTTTGCAGACATGAGCGCCTCACGTACAAAGGCTTATCTGAAAGATACCGCTAACTTTCTACAAATAATTGAAGAGGTGTTTATTTCCTGAGAACGCCGAGGTGTATTTGGTAACGGCGGGTGTATCTTCGTTGTACACAATAATTCAGCACGACGCGCATTACTAGCCCTCAATTGGGCATTTTGCCAAAAGGCATGACATCCCCTTTATTCAGAAAAAGTTTCTCAGGAGGGTTTTAGAATTTTGCCTTACGGCAAATTCTTTAACCACTAGAGATCCGCGCTATAGCCGAATGACGGCTACAGCGCGGACCTGCTTTGCCGGGACTTACGTCTATTCCCATGCACGAGCGGCCTGCGCGCCCCCTGCAGGGCGTTCGCGGCACGATCTGTGATCGGCGAGTCTATGAGACTCGCCTGATCACAGATCGGAGTAAGGGGTCGACCCCGACCCCTTACCACGTGATCAGCTGTCAGCCAATGACAGCTGATCATGTGATGTCAACAGAGCCGGTAATCGGCTATTTTTTCTCCTCGCGCTGACAGCGTGGGGAGGAAAAAAAAGCCGATCACCGGCGGCCATGAGAGGGACATCAGTCCCGATCACGGCGATCATCAGTGCCCACCTGTGCCCCCTGCCAGTGACACCTAGCAATAGGCAGCAGTGCCGCCTACCAGTGCCCACCAGCGCCACCCATCAGTGCCCACAGTGCCACCCATCAGTGCCCACAGTGCCACTCATCAGTGCCCACAATCAGTGCCACAACAACAGTGCTGCACATCAGTGCCACCTATCAGTGCCCATCAGTGTCACCTACCAGTGCCCATCAGTGCCGCCCATCACTGCCCATCATTGCCCCCCATCAGTGCCGCCCATCAGTGCCCCCCATCAGTGGTACCTATCAGTGCCCCCCATCAGTGGTACCTATCAGTGCCCCCCATCAGTGGTACCTATCAGTGCCCATCAGTGCCACCTATCCGTGCCACCCATCAGTGGCCATCAGTGCCGCCTTATCTGTGCCCATCAGTACCGCCTTATCTGTGCCTATCAGTGCCGCCTTAACTGTGCCTATCAGTACCGCCTTATCTGTGCCTATCAGTGCCGCCTTAACTGTGCCTATCAGTGCTGCCTTAACTGTGCCTATCAGTGCCCATCAGTGTAGTCTATCAGTGCCCACCAGTGCCACCTCATCAGCGCATATCAATGAAGGAGAAAAATTACCTGTTTGCAAAATTTTATAACAAACTATGAAACATGATTTTTTTTTTTTCAAAATTTTCCATTTTTTTTGTTTGTTTAGCAAAAAATAAAAATCCCAGCTGTGATTAAATACCACCAAAAGAAAGCTCTATTTGTGGGGGAAAAAAATGATAAAAATTTCATTTGGGTACAGTGTTGTATGACCGCGCAATTGTCAAGTGCGACAGCGCTGAAAGCTGAAAATTGGCCTGGGCAGGAGGGGGGGTTTAAGTGCCCGGTAAGCAAGTGGTTAACCAAAGACGAGGTGTAGCGATGGGCACTAAATTTGCGCCCAGTCTCGCCAACTTATTCATGAGCGAGTGGGAAGACAAATGGATCTATGGTAGAGAGAGGAAAGAATTCATCTTTTACCAACGCTACATTGACCATCTGTTCTTTTGTTTGGCAGGGATCGGAGGCTTCATTGATCGAGTTCTCAGAAGGGTTGAACACCAATAATATCAAATTGGAGTAACAAACGAATCAACGACCTAGATCTAACCATGATGAGAAGTCATCATTTATTGCGTACCAAAGCATATTTTAAGCCAACTGATCATTAATAGTTATATTCCTATTAATAGTGGAGACCATCCGCTATGGTTGCGTAACATCCCAAAAGGTCAGTTCACACGAATTCGCAGGAACTGCTCTTCAGATTTAGATTACGCCACACAAACACAGCAGATTAACCACTTAAGGGCAGAGCCTCTTTTTGAGGTTTGTTGTTTACAAGTTAAAAACAGTTTTTTTTTTTGCTAGAAAATTACTTAGAACCCCCAAACATTATACATTTTTTTTCGAACACCCTAGAGAATAAAATGGCGGTCATTGCAATACTTTCTGTCACACTGTATTTGCGCAGCGGTCTTACAAACGCGTTTTTTTTTTAACAAATATACTTTTTTTTAAAATTAAATAAGAGTAAAGTTAGCCCAATTTTTTTTTCTATTGTGAAAGATAATGTTACGCCGAGTAAATTGATACCCAACATGTCGCGCTTCAAAAATTGCACCCGCTCCTGTAATGGCGACAAACTTTTACCTTTAAAAGTCTCCATAGGCGATGTTTAAAAAAATTCTACAGGTTGCATGTTTTGTGTTACAGAGGAGGTCTAGGGCTAGAATTATTGCTCTCGCTCTACCGATCGTGGCGATACCTCACATGTGTGGTTTGAACACCGTTTTATGCGTTCGCTTCTGCACGCGAGCTCGGCGGGAGGGGGCGCGTTTAAAAAAAAATAAAAAAATTCATATTTATTTTACCTTTTATTTTTTATTTTTACACTGTTCTTTTTTTAAAAAAAAAATTGTGTCACTTTTATTCCTAATATAAGGAATGTAAACATCCCTTGTAATATAAAAAAAAGCATGACAGGACCTCTTAAAGTCGAGGTCCACCCTGAAAAAAAAAAAAAATTGCACAAAAAAATACCTTAAAAAATGGAGGAAAAGAAAAAAAAAATTTTTTTTTACTTACGTGAAATGGCTGTTGCTAGGCAGTCTTCCTAATCTGCCTCTTCCTACGCCGCGGTGATGTTGTCTCTTCTCCTCCCCGCGTTGTCTTCTGGGGAATGGGGCGCGGTGTGTTATGGGAACTGTGTGTGTGTCCCACAAACACATCGCGTCCCATTCACAAAGCGCTGCGCGACTCGCGCATGCGCAATAGGAAACGCGCAGTGAAGCCGTAAGGCTCCACTGCCTGTTTCCCTTAGTTTACACTAAAATGCAATTTAAAAAAAAACAAAAAAACATTTGGTCATTAAAAAATAAAATAAAAATATGACCTTTTAAGAGCTAATGGGCAGAAGTGACGTTTTGACGGCGCTTTCGCCCTGCAATGGTATGGAGAGGGGTGGGGGGCCATCTTCCCCCCTCACTCGTCTCCATGCCCAGCAAGGAAGGGCATCCGATCGCCACCGGTAAGCGGCGGAGGGCAACGGAGCGCGGCGGGAGGGGGTTTCCCTCTCCCGCCGCCGATACAAGTCATCTCGGGGCGAATCCGCCGCAGAGACCACTGTTATCGGAAAGCAGACCTCTGGCCGAAGAAGAGGATGCCGGGGTTATGGTAGCTAGCTGCTGCCATAACAACAATATTCCTCTTCAAAGTTAGGACTTTGGGGGTGGTCCGGAAGTGGTTAAGAATCGTTTTGTCGAAAAGGGTTACAACTCCCGACATCTGGACAAAGTCATACATGAGTTCGGAGCTTCCACACAGGGCTCTTGTCTTGTGGCTAGGGCAAAAGTTCATGATAAAAAATAAACATGAATGGGGCTTTATCAGCAACTTTCACGAGCAATTTAGAGACGTAGAATCTATTTTTAGGAGGCATTGGAGCATTCTGAGAATGGACAAGACTTTGAAGAAAGTACCTCCAGATGCTCCTCCTTTTACATATAGGAGGACGGCAACGTTTGGTGATAAAGTGGTGAAAAAAAAAAGTTCTGGATCCTCCCACCAGACCTCAAATATTTTGGGATGGGGCGGGGTTTTATGCCTGTAGGAAATGTAAGGCATGTCAGCAGGTCAACACCCATATCAGGGGTCTGAGAAGATTTAGATCTACGGCCAATGGTATGGAGTTCGAAGTTGAAGAATTCATCTCCTGCCTTTCTACCCATGTAGTATATGCTCTAGAGTGCCCCTTGTGGTCTAATGTATAGCGGCAGGACCAAGAGAACATTGGGCAAGAGGGTCTCTGAGCGTATTTACAATATTCTGATTGGGTATAAAGACCATAGTGTTTCATGACACTTCAGACAAAGGCAAGACAGGGGTCCAGCGGGGTTGAAGTTTTGGGGAATAGAGAAGATGCACCCCTCATGGAGGGGCAGCAATTTGGTCCGCGAGTTGTCTAAACGTGAAACCCAATGGATCTATTTGACCAATACTCTAAGCCCTAATGGAATGAACATGGATCTGGACCTAAATTCTTTTATTAGTGACTATTATGCCGCGTACACACAACCGTTTTTTTTTCGACCGTACTGGTCCGACGGACTTTCCGAATGAACGGACTTGCCTACACACGATCACACCAAAGTCCGGCGGATTCATACGTGATGACGTACGACCAGACCAGGGGCGGACTGACAACTCATGGGGCCCCCGGGCAATAGGAGAACATTATGGGGCCCCCGGGCAATAGGAGATTATGGGGCCCCCAGGCAATAGGAAATTATGGGGCCCCCAGGCAATAGATAATGGGGCCACACAGTATACACACACAAACAGTATACACACACAGACAGACAATATACACACACAGTATACACACACAGAATACACATACGCACACTGAAAAGGTACTGGAGAGTCGGGCAGCTATAATCTTGGGATTTTTAACAAAACACAGATTTTTACATACTGTAGCTGGTTTTATTGAGGCTGGCAACCCTGATGGGGCCCCTTAGTGCAGTGCCCGAGTGCCCGAATGGTCAGTCCGCCCCTGGAGCGGACTAAAATAAGGAAGTTGGTAGCCAGTAGCCAATAGCTGCCCTAGCGTCGGTTTTAGTCCGTCGGACCAGCATACAGACGAGTGGATTTTTCGACCCGACTCGAGTCCGTCGGAAAGATTTGAAACATGTTTTATTTCTAGGTCCGTCGGACTTTTGGGGAAAAAAAGGCCACACACGACCGAATTGTCCGACGGAGTCCGGTCCGCCGGACCAAGTCTGCCGGAAAATCCGCTCGTGTGCACGCGCCATTAGTCCTGTGGTTTTCAGTTGCACTGCAATGTATATATCTTTTCAGGGCATATTCTTTGGGGTCTGGAGGGCTCAACGCTATCCCTAATTATATAAGGCACCTATAGACTAATTCATTTATTTTTTAAGATATTTTAATATATTTTTTAATGGTTTTTTTGGGTGTCTTCAGTGCTATGCATTTTGGTGAGCACGATCCCATCCCCCATCCGATAAAGGGTTTTTTTTTGTTTTTTTTCTTATATTATTTACTGGTTAGTAATACTTCTCTATTGGCCTTATGTAAACACTCAATGATCTAGTATTTGGTTTTACTGATTTTTTGACCTATATTATGTGGGTTTACTGTTATGACATTTGTCTAATGGTTTACTTATTGCCTCATCTGCGATGGGATTATAATTTCAGTTTTTTATGTTATATGAAACTTTAAAAGTTACATTTGATGTATATATATATATATAGCTATTATATTTTAATATGTCATAACATTAAGACTGCCCCTTGCTTGCGCAGATGTAGCCAATTCACGGGTTTGTGATGCAGGTATACTGGAGATTGTGTAAATGTCTTGTGTTACTATCACTTATGAATTCTATGATGTTTCATTTTTGCTTTTTCTTACATTTTTTTTTATAAAAAAACAAAACAAATATTGTTTATATATAAAAGTATCGTTTGTTTGCACTGAATACTTCCAGTTATTCTGCTAGCGCTGTTACTGCTGGGATGATTATTTCGATTTTTATCTTTGCATATTTTATCAATTGTTTGTTTATATAATAGCTGCTATAGTGCATTCATTTTTTTTTCTATCCATTAGAGCGCTGGGATCAGTGACACCTAGTGCTTCTGATATTTGTTTGGTTATAATACAGGATTATTATACAGGATTTATATTATTACTATTCAGGATTTTTTAGCAATATTAATCAGGATTTATAATAATAATATTATTATTGGTATTAATATTATACACGATTTTTTTTATTATTTTTATTATTGTTATAGTACAGGATTATTATTATTGTACAGGATTTATATTATTATTAATATAATTAATATTATTATTCAGGATTTATAATATCAATATTATTATTCAGAATTTTTTTTTATTGTTGTTATTATTATTATTATTATTATACAGGACTTATATAGTACCAACGGCCTGTGCTTTACAAAATAAAGGGAGGCAGTACAGTTATAATACAACACAAGAGGGTCCATAGAGCTTACAATCTAAAGATATTCCTTTAAGGGCTCACGCATGCGTATGGCAGGCCTACTGCCCCTATGAAAAGTAATCTGTGGTGGATTGCTTTTCAGGGCCGTTTGACAGGAGGTGAGAAGGCAATAAGTCTGAAAATGCCAACTCACTGCATCACAACCGCATGCATGGGTTTCGCTCAGCCAGTACTGCCCCTCCCCCGGATGGGTCATGCTGTTTCATTTTTATTGTGACTACACAGAGCATCGAGGTCGGGGGCATGTCCCTGGGTGGCTTTAGGTGGGGGGGCCGAAAACTGCAGCTCAACCATCTGCTTTAACTTACCCCCCTGGCTACCCATGTGAATGAGCCCCAAGGGTCAGCCCTTGGCCATGGCTGGTTGCCTTGGTCTACAAGTGACAGGTGCCCTTTAAAGGCCCCTTTCACTTGAATGCATTGCACTTGGAGGCAGTACTGGCATTTTTTTTTTTTTTTTGCATGCGCGTGTACAACCCCCGAGCGGCTGCATGCCCTTATTCAGGTGGGCAGTTGGAGGGGGGGGCAGTAAAACCGCAGCTCAACTGCCTGCTGTTAGTGCCCCCCTTTGGCTGCATGTTTGAATGAGCTCCAAGGGTCAGCCATTAGCCACGGCTGGCTGCCCTTTAAAGGCCCCATACATTTCATTGGGGGTCGCGCTCGGTGGCAGTACCGCCCCACCCGAATGCGACGCGCTGTTTCATTTTTGCCACAGCCGTGGCACCTGTACACCCCTGGGTGGCGGCATGCCCTTGTTTAGGTGGGGCGGTCATGGGGTGGTAAGATCACGCCTCAACCTGCCAGCTTCTACTGTCCCCCTGGCTTGTCCACGAGCTCTAAGGGGGTCGGCCCAGAGCCGCCATTGGCCTGCAATGCCCACGATTGACAGGTGCCCTTTAAAGGAACAGAAGCCTACAGCTGAAGGGGCCATCGGGTGTCTGAGAAGTGACAGTTCTGTATGACGAAGTCCCCAAACCGGCCCAGACCTGGAGGAATTCCACCTATGAGATCCTCGGGCTGTTCTGTGTCAGCTTCTACGATTCTGGGGAAAAAATGAGAATCAAGATTTTTTTTTTTTCACTTAGAATAGAGATCACGATTCTCGTGGCGTTTACCGGCCCAGACCTGGAGGAATTCCACCTATGAGATCCTCGGGCTGTTCTGTGTTACCTTCAACAATTCTGGGGAAAAAATGAGAATCAAGATTTTTTTTTCCGCTTAGATTAGAGATCACGATTCTCGTGGCGTAACATTATCTTTCAAATTATACTAAAAAAAAAGTTGGGCTAACTTTACTGTTTCGTTTTTTGTTTTTTGTTTTTATTCATGAAAGTGTATTTTTTTCCCCAAAAAATTGCATTTGAAAGACCGCTGTGCAAATACAGCGTGACATAAAATATTGCAACAACCACCATTTTATTCTCTAGGGTCTCTGCTAAAAATATATATATATATATATATATAATGTTTGAAGGTTCTAAGTCATTTTCTAACAGAAAAAAAAAAAATAATGATTTTAACTTGTAAGCAACAAGTGTCAGGAAAAGGTTTAGTCTTTAATAGCAGGAATAATCGACCGATCGCTCAACCGCCGACCAACGAAACAGCGACCAAAAAATCGTCGGCAACATTAACCCAACCCCCCCAAAAAAAAAATCTTTGAAAGAGCAAACGATTTCATACGCAGTGTTGACGAACTAGTTCCGCTCATGCGTCATAATCTTCAAGAGATGTTTTACGAGCGGTACGACCTTCACACCGACGAATACCGTTCGTTCGCAAAAGATACAACACATTTTTTTTTCCATTTTTTTAATCAGTCTTTTTCGTTCGATATCGGGTATTGCTTGCTGGGCATCAACGAGTAGAAAATCGGAACGATCGTTCGCAGAACGAAAATTTTCACCCCGATTTTCTTATTGTGTATTCCTGCCATAAGTGGTTAAACTTCCCTCATTTACAGACCAAAGTTCATCCCTTTTGATCTAAAGAACAAAACGTTACAATGTTTATTGTTAGTTCCACGGCTGAGGAATGATGTGAGACTTGGCAGACTGACTGGGCCACGCCGATATACGTCGGCACTTTGAAGAGGGATATCGTTATGCCGGCAGCTAACTACCATAACCCCCGGTATCCTCTTCTTCAGCGGGCGGTCCGCTTTCATATAAAAGTGGTCTCTGCGCCGGATCCACCGCAAGATCACTTTTATTGGCGGCGGGAGAAGGGGCCCCCCCCCTCACCTCTGTAGACTTCACCTAGGGTTGCCACCTGTCCGGGATTCACCCGGGCAGTTCGGGTTTTGAATTGTGCGTCCGGGACAAACCCGGACACAGTATTCAGAATGGACTTCAGTATTCAGAATTCAGAAGTAACCAAGTATCGCGAACCGCTGAGTGCATAGGTGTGCACACGGGCCCCACCCTCATACACGGACAGGAGAGGAGAGCGGGCTTGATCTGCTCCTCCTCCTCCCGCCCCTACCCCTCTGTGTGCCCTGCACCTACACTCCAATACCCGGCGTTCTGTGCCTCAGGAAAGGGATGTGTGGGCTGGAAGTTTGAAGCTCATTCATTCATTCATTCGAAGCAGATTCATTGTGGATGAAAGGCTTCGATGCCTGAGCCTCCGTCCTCAGGTGAGTGAGCTCACCATCCAATGTCTGTGACTGAGGTCCCCACCCTCCCTCCCTTCTCTCTCCTGCCTCCAAGTGAGTGAGTACACTAAGGGAGGGTGTAATGGGTGCCCTGTGGGCTTTGGGAACCCTAATTTTAAGGGAAATGCTGGGAACTGTGATGTAAGTGGGAGGTTTGGTGAGCAGAAACCCCCTTGTGCCGGGCACACACGATCGCACATTCCGACAACAAAATCCAATGTTTGCCCCCATTATAATATACCTCCAGTCGCCACTGAATTTTTCCTGGTTCTGTATTCTCTAAAAGGGGCGGTACTGTTGGGTGGCTACGGGGGGGGGGGAGGGGAACCAAAGAACGGTGCTTGGAGGTGGGTAGGGGGCGGAGACAAGGGGTGACTCTGAAAAGGGGAGTTCCTGCACCTATCCTCTTGGAAAATAAACCAGGACGGCACCATCTTTGTTCAGGCATTGTCTAGGGCCACCACCTACTTTCTGGGGGCAGAAAGGACAGTCCCATAACATGACCACAGCGATTGGCTGTCTCAGTGGTCACATGATCAGGAACTGGTCCCGCTGGCTCCTGAGCATTACTAGAAGCCAGGGGCGATCTATGAGAGCTTGGCACTGTGCTGGGGGCGCACTCTCTGTACAGGAACCTTGGTCACCCATGGACGCTCATGTGAGACGTGTGGGCATTAAACCCCGCCCTCTTTGATGCCACACAAATGAGTTACGTGGGTGGCAAGAGGTAAAAAAAAAAAACTGAGACATAATTTCAAATATACTAAACTATAGATTGGTAGGTATTGTGAACCTGAGATTTGGGGGGCCGGCAATGTATGGACCTTCTCCACCACGAATTCCACATCTGCACTTTCTGGACAGTCAGGAGGACCCCCTCCTCCCCACCTTCCTCCAACCGATATAAATATCTTCCCCTTGGATTCCTCCGAACATTCCTCATCGGCTCATTCCCAGAGAAATGGGCTCGCTCTTATGTCTTCTCATCGGTCTGGAGGCCTATATTTAGCAGCACAGACAGCAGAAGCTTTCTGATTGCTCATCGCTGAAGGGTCAGCGGAGAGACCCCCAAAGCATCTATCTATCTATCTATCTATCTATCTATCTATCTATCTATCTATCTATCTATCTATCTATCTATCTATCTATCTATCTATCTATCTATCTATTTTGCTCTCTTGAAAGAAATCTCGCTATGATTGAGATTCATATTTTGTCTTTTATCGGGTAATATTATGGATAATAATGTTTCTATCTATCTATAGATAGAAAAATAAATTTATATATCATGTTTCATAGTTTGTTATAAAATTTTGCAAGCAGGTAATTTTTTCTCCTTCATTGGTATGCGCTGATGAGGCGGCACTGATGGGGATAGATAAGGCGGCACTGATGGCCATTGATGAGATGGCACTGATGGGCCCTGATGGGTGGCACTGATAGGTGTTACTGATAGGTACCACTGATAGGTGGCACTGATGGGCACTGGTAGGTGACACTGATAGGTGGCACTGATGGGCACTGGTAGGTAACACAGATGGGCAGCACTGTTGATGAGGCACTGATTGGTGACACTGATAGGTGGCACTGTGGGCACTGATAGGTGGCACTGTGGGCACTGGTGGGTGGCGCTGGTGGGCACTGGTAGGTGGCACAGGTGGGCACAGATGAGCTGGCGGCGGCTCTCCTTGATCGGGACCGATGTCCCTCTGACAGCCGCCGGTGATCGGCATTTTGTTTTTCTCCTCGGGCTATTAGCGCGAGGAGAAAAAATAGCCGATTACCGGCTCTGTTTACATCGCACGATCAGCTGTCATTGGCTGACAGCTGATCACGTGGTACGGGGTCGGGATCGACCCCTTACGCCGAACTGTGATCAGCCGAGTCTCATAGACTCGCTGATCACAGAGCGCACTGCACGCGCCCTGCAGGGGGCCGCTCGAGCATGGCAGGACGTCTATTGACGCCCTCCCGGCAAAGTAGGTCCATACTGTAGCCGTCATTCGGCTATAGCGCGGATCTGAAGAGGTAAAACCCCTTATGGTACATTTTAAGATGTACCACTCTTTCCCTTTGTTCTCCTTTCTTTCTCCTTTATCTCTCTCAATCCTAATTTCTTGTTTTTTTTCCCCCATCCCTCTCTCTAGCCGTCTTTCTTGTTCTTTCTCTTATTCTTTCCCCCCCTTTTTCTTTGTTCCTCCCCCTCTTTTCCTCTCCCTTCCATGTATTCTCTATTTTTATTCCTTCTCTTACTCCTTGGTGGGGGGGGGGGTTGGGATGAGTGCCAGTGCTCTCGGGTAGTTGGGATAAGTGGCAATGCTGGGGGGTGTTCTGATCAGCCAACTTTGGTGCTCTTGATCAAGGTCATCTGCTGATCTGAAAACTGTAGTGGGGACTTTTAATGGCAACTATAATTACAGCTCTGTGGTGTCTCACAGCAGTGCCACCTATGCCGAAATCAGGAGATAGGGTCTCCTTCAGCCCCACCCATTTCACATTCCTCACCAGTCAGCTGACCTCTAGTCTCTGCCCCCCAGCCATGCCGTGAACTGAATGGAGGGCTGCAAAGAGGCCGAGTAGGCAGCCGCGGGCTCCAGGAACAGACCAGCTGGGAGGCCGCGAAAAGGTTGGGAGAGCGGTGCGGGATTCAGGAACAGCCCAGGATTCGGTGACCCCTGACAAATCATCATTCGACCCCCTGGATGAGAACCCCGGATTTAGCCCATAGGGTTCAATATTGATTTGGCCCACCCTTTGCAGCTATAAGCTCTTCTGGGAAGGCTGTCCACAAGGTTTAGGAGTGTGTCTATGGGAATGTTTAACCATTCTTCTAGAAGTGCAGGTCAGGCACTGATGTTGGATGAGAAGGCCTGGCTCACAGTCTTCAATCTAATTCATCCCAAAGGTGTTCTATTGGGTTTAGGTCAGGACTCTGTGCAGGCCAGTCAAGTTCCTCCACTCCAAACTCACTCATCCATGTCTTTATGGACCTTGTATAGGACTAAGACTGGGATGCCATTAAAGTTCATGTGTGTGTAAAGGCATGGGTCCCAATACTTTTGGTAATATAGTCTATATCTATCTATCTATCTATCTATCTATCTATCTATCTATCTATCTATCTATCTATCTATCTATCTATCTATCTATCTATCTATCTATCTATCTATCTATCTATCTATCTATCCTTGCTTCCTTCTATCCATCCATCCATTCTTACTTTCATCCTTTCCTTTCCTTTCTTCCTTCCTTCCTTCTCTTCCCTCCTCCCATCTATCTCTATATCCATCCTTCCTTCTACCCATCATCCATCCTTCCATCTCTTCTTCCCTCCTTCATTCCTTCCTTCCTTTTGTCCATCCATCAATCCTTCCTTCCTTTCTTCTTTCTTTCCTTCCTTCTTTCCTATCTTCCATCCATCCTTCATTCCTTCCTTCCTTTCTTCCTTCCTTCCTTCCTTCCTTCCTTCCTTCCTTCCTTCCTTCCTTCCTTCCTTCCTTCCTTCCGTGTATTCTTGCTCCATCCATCCATCCTTCCTTCCTTTCTTACTCCCATCTATCCATCTCTCTATCCTTCCTTCTTTCTATCTAACCATCCATCCATCCTTCTTTCCTTCCTTTCACCCTTCCTTCCCCCATCCTTCATTCTGTCTATCTCTCCATCCATCCATCTTTCCATTCTTCTTCCTTTCCTTCTTTCTGTCCTTCCTTCCTTACATCCATCCTTCCTTCATTGCTTCCGTCTGTCCTTCCTTCCTCTCTCCATTCATCCTTCCTTCCTTTCTCCCATCTATCTTTCTCTCAATCCATCCTTTCTTCCTTCTCTCTATCCATCCTTCCTCCTATCCATTTATCCATTCTTCCTTTCATAAATCCTTCCTTCCCTTCTTCCTTCCTTTCTTCCACCCTCCATTTATCCATTCATTCTTCGATCCTTCCTTCCTTCCTTTTTTCTTCCTTTCCTTCCTTCCTTCCTTACATCCATCCTTCCCTCCTTCATTACTATCCTTCCTTCCTCCTTCTCTCCATCCATTCATTCTTCCTTCCTGCTATCTATCTATCTATCTCTTTTTAGGTTTGCTGGGATTTGTAGCTCCCTATCATCCAGCAGGAATCAGTTGGCTCAGCATTCTCTCTGTGGCTCCAGGCCCCTTATTGAGCCTCCTTGAGGCAGACGCAGGTGGTGGGGTCATACGAGGAGAGCTGCAGTAATAAAACCCAGACTTCGATTCCATCAACAACTGCAGAGCTGAGTTAAGCACACATCCCTAGAATTCCCCCAGCCCGGGCCCGAATCTTCCTAGAGACAGAATGACAGCTCACACAGGGTGGAGAATTACAGAGTAAGCCATTTCAAAGAAGAAACAACTGGCCTTAAACGAAACCACCCCATGGGCCCACCATCTGCAGGACAAGTTGTTGGGTTGGGTGCAGAGCTCTCTGGGTGGCATTGGAGGGGAGGTGGCCTGCGTACAGATCTAATGCAGCTGTGTACAGAGGCTGCTGGCACAATAAAGCTTCGGCAGTCGGAAGAAATGGAAAGTTATTGGCTGGGTGCAGCTCACCTCCATGTACAGCATGAGCCGGGGGGCCCCAAACCTTTTCAGTCCTACTCAAAGGTTTCAATAGAAGAAACATACAGTAAATGGAAGAAAAAGACCAAGTGGTCCATTGAGTCAGTCCCTATTACTCTTTTATTTTCTTCTAATCTTTTTGTCTGAGTATGAGGTTTTAAGGGTTCAGTGATATCCCCCATTTCTTTTCTTTCCCCCAGACCGGACATATGAAGTCCCTGCGGTCTCTGCTGATGTTTTATCCCTTAGACCTTCCACCAATTTGTTCTATTTAATATCTTTAAGTGAGGTCTCAGTGTTTGAATATATATCTAAAAAAAGCTCTATAAAGCGGAATCAGGATCTCCTTCCTTCTGCTGGTGACCCCTCCAGTGATATAAAGATCTATATAGCGGAATCCGGACCTTCATCCTCCTGTTGGTGACCCCTCTAGTGATATAAAGATCTATATAGAGAAATCAGGGCCTCCTTCCTCCAGGTGGTGATCCCTCTAGTGATATAAAGATCTATATAGAGGAATCAGGACCTCCTTCCTCCTGCTGGTGATCCCTCTAGAGATATAAAGATCTATATAGAGGAATCAGGACCTCCTTCCTCCAGGTGGTGATCCCTCTAGTGATATAAAGATCTATATAGAGGAATCAGGACCTCCTTCCTCCTGCTGGTGATCCCTCTAGAGATATAAAGATCTATATAGAGGAATCAGGACCTCCTTCCTCCTGCTGGTGATCCCTCTAGAGATATAAAGATCTATATAGAGGAATCAGGACCTCCTTCCTCCAGGTGGTGATCCCTCTAGAGATATAAAGATCTATATAGAGGAATCAGGACCTCCTTCCTCCAGGTGGTGACCCCTCTAGTGATATAAAGATCTATATAGAGGAATCAGGACCTCCTTCCTCCTGCTGGTGATCCCTCTAGAGATATAAAGATCTATATAGAGAAATCAGGACCTCCTTCCTCCTGCTGGTGACCCCTCTAGTGATATAAAGATCTATATAGAGGAATCAGGACCTCCTTCCTCCAGGTGGTGATCCCTCTAGTGATATAAAGATCTATATAGAGGAATCAGAACCTCCTTCCTCCAGGTGGTGACCCCTCTAGTGATATAAAGATCTATATAGAGGAATCAGGACCTCCTTCCTCCTGCTGGTGACCCCTCTAGTGATATAAAGATCTATATAGAGGAATCAGGACCTCCTTCCTCCAGGTGGTGACCCCTCTAGTGATATAAAGATCTATATAGAGGAATCAGGACCTCCTTCCTCCTGCTGGTGACCCCTCTAGTGATATAAAGATCTATATAGAGGAATCAGGACCTCCTTCCCCCTGCTGGGGACCCCTATAGTGATCTATATGGAGGAAAGAGCCTCCTGGTTCTCATCTTGTGACTTGCTACAAAGTTACAATGTCGAATTCTGATCACTGGGGGAATGCAGACTTGTAAAGTTACTAGAAGGTCCACATTGTTATCCCTGCCTGTTGGTAAATAATTATTGGCATTTTGCAAGAATATGAGTGTGACTGAGTTTGTTGGAGTTTGCAGATGACCCCAGTTGGCCGGGACTGTCTGGGACTGTCTGGGATGTCTCTGTGCCAGGAGGGAGGCTCAGCTGATACTTGCATGCTAAGTCGGAGTGTCAGTTCCTAGAAGTAATAAGTGACAGATGGAGGATGCTGTCCTTGGTTTTGTAATGTTCTGTTTGCCGTTTTGCAATAAAAAGTGTTAATAGCGGAACTGAGCGATAACGGCGGATTCTCAACCTCTAGATTCTCCAAACTGACCGCGAGGAGATAACGCTGATATTTCACAGCGATGATGTTTTCTTCGTAAATCATTAGTCATGTATTTCACATTCCTTCCAGCCTTAACCACTTGTGTACCAAGGTACATTTATAAACAGCATGGTAGACAAGGGGTTAAATCAAGCTCGCGGCTGCTTCTCGCTTGGCACTCGCTTTAACAACCTTCGGAGGTATTTGAGATAAAACTGATCCACTTGTATTGGACTCTTAAAGTGCACCGTGGTTCCCACGTGGAGCCCGGATGGTGAGAAACTGTTCATACAGTAAGACCCCTTTCACACGGGGGCCGCCCGTGCGTTCGCGGTAAAGCGCTGCTCGTTTTAGCAGCGCTTTACCGATGTTCGGCCGCTGACAGGGTGCTTTGAACCCCAAAAAAGGGGTTAAAACCTCCTGTGTTGCGGCGCTTTGGAATAATTTTTCAGGCGCTTCCCATTCATTCCAATGGGCATGGGCGTTTTGGGAGTGCTGGATACAACGCTCCCAAACTGCCCCAAAGATGCTGCTTGCAGGACTTTTTCTAATGTCCCGCAAGCGCACCACCCGGGTTTGAAAGCACTCATTGTAATGAATGGGAGGCAGTTTTCGGGCGCTTCATAGGCGCCTGAAAACTGCCTCAGTGTGAAAGGGGTCTAAGGGCAGCAGAAAGTCGGGGAACATCTGTTCCTGGATACCTCCTGTGACCAATGACCCCAGAAATGAAGTGCATTACATCACTTCCTGGGTCACAGCTATACTAGCCAAGGATGCAGCTATTCAAGCATGATCTGTGCTTGAATAGCTCAATTGGAGGCAACGCCGGGACAAGGGGTGGGCAGGAGGGGCACTGTGGTATCCTGTGGGGTGGGGGGGCACCATGAGGAGTTTGTGGGGGGAGGGGATTTGTATTGGGAGGAGGAGATTGGGGGGCAGCAGGGAGTAAGGATTTTTTTAGGAGGGGAAATTAGGGTGTGTGCGCTAGGACTGGTGATTCGGGGGGATTTGTGTTGAAAGGGGGATGGGAGAAGAGGGTTTGTGCTAGGAGGGTCAATTTGGGGGTTTGTGCTGGAAGAAGTGATATGGTAGAGGGGGAGAAGGATTTGTGCTAGTGAGGAGAATTTTTTTTGGGGGGGGGTTTTGCTATAAAGGCTGACTTGGTGAGTGTTTGTGCTAGGAGGGGGATGGGGGGATACTTGTGCTAAGAGGGGGATTTTAAGTGGGGGGTGGGGTGGGAGAATGTGTACTCGGAGGAGAAATTTGAGGAGTGAAGGATTTGTGCTGGGAGGAGTGATTTTTTTGGGGGGGGGCATTTGTGCTGGCGAGATTTGGGGCATGGAGGAGGCAAAGATTTATGCTGGGTGGGGGGGGGTGTCGGGGGGGTCTTATATGTACTGCGAGGAGGAGGAATGCAAATTAGTGCCCACCTTTTTTAGGGGGGGGCGCAGTTTGTCATTTTTGTCCTGGGCTCTAAGTGACCTTGTCCTGGCACTGCTTCCTAGGTGGGAGGGGCCCATGGCAACGGGCACCAGGCATCCTGCCCACCTCATCTTGAAACACGGGCCAAGGAGTCTGATGCTGTGGCATAAGTTGGAATCCTGATGCAGCTGATGGGTCACCATTTGCCCATCTTGCTCACCTTGTCTGGGAGGTGGAGCCTGAGCATGCATGGCAGGATCCCAAGATGGTGAATCCTGGTCCTTGAGTAGGTCACCCAAGGCCAGGACAAGGGGTGGGCAGGAGGGTCGGCTGCCCTGGGCGCAATGGTTTATTGCAGGTAAGGGGGTGCCCTGACCATAACCATAAGGGAAAGGGTAGGGGGCGCAGTTTGGCCTGGACGCTGGATGACCTTGTCTTGGCATTTGGGTCACCCACTCGCCTTTCTAACTTGCGGTACATCCAGCCTCCCCCAGCAGCCCCCACAATGAGCTGCACTGTAAATCGATGTTCTTTGCTCTTGGCGTAGTTGATCCAAAGTACATAATTGTAACCAAAAATATTTTTGGCAACATGCTTGTTTTGGGAAATTGGATTCTTCGCCCCAGAAGGATCGACTCGTCCTCCACATTACAGATCTGGGGTTGTGTCCTGTAAACAGGGTGATGCCCTAAGATTTGCTCAGGCAGACCCCCCCCCCCCCCCCCCCCTGGCCGTCGCTCCCTGAAGCTTATTTAGTAGAAAAGTCAGGATAAGGGTGACAGCCCTGGAACCTGCACCTCTAAAACCAAGGTAGAAATGTCAGCCTTCACACTTTCTTACAGGCTCCCTTTAAATGCATAGCAGAGTCCTTCTTTACAGGAAATATACAGAGCTGTCCTGTCTTAAAATGCCGACTGCCTGGCTGTCATGTCATAAAAGCAAATAAGCACATCAGGAATTCTGATTTCACTGCCTGCTTGTTTAGGAACTTAGGAGGTAACGAAGCCAATGGAAGCCAGGCGGCTGGTATTTCTCACCAGGAACTCGGCCGGTTTCTTTCTCTCAGTCCACCTTATAATCTGTCTCTCCCAGCCTTTCCTCGCTCTTATACAATCTCTTACCGCCCTCTAGTGGTGTTATGATTCACTGACTTCTGCAGAGTGAACTCTGATTGGCCCATCTGGGTCACTGCACTAAGAAGTTATTACTCCTCTCAAAGTGTTTATAGCAGCATAACAGGGACACCTCTCACTGCATTGTGGAAGGTTTCTCTATGCTTGCCACTGTACTTTGCAGGACGGTCCTGCTTAGTTCATGCCTAGTCTTCTGGCCTAGTCACTGTGCCCATCAATTGCTGCCACTGTACCATCAATCGCAGCCACCGTGCCCATCAATTGCAGCCACTGTGCCATCAAACGCAGGCACTGTGCCATATCAAATGCTGCAAGTATGCCCCCCGCCCGCCGTCTGCACTTACCATGTTTTGGTGGGACAGCTCCTCGATGCTACTCGATGTCTTCTCCTGTCCTCCCTTCCCATCCTCTGCTATGATTGGATGCCTGATATGCGTCCAATCACAGCGCCTGTCGTTTCAGCCAATCAGGTGAGGGGTAACAGATCCGAGCACCTGATTGGCGGAGAGGTGGTTTAGTGTTAGGAAAGCGAATATTCATTTGCTTTTCTAGCGCCCAGCACGGCGCTCGCAGGTCACCTTTTTTGACGCCTATTAGAGCCTCTGGCTCTAATCAGGTGCTTCAAAACCCCCCCCCGCTGCTGTAATTCAGGCCCTCGAAAAGGGGTCGGGCGCCTGAATAGGGTGTGGCAGTGGCGGCCATAGATAGATTCATGCAATGCATGGATCTATCTATTGGTGATAGAGAGGGTGGCAGGAGAGAGGGGGCGACGCCCGTGCGCCCTTATGGACGCACAGTCACTGCATTTAAGGGAATACTGGCTTTTGCCATTTGGTGACAAACATCAATGTATCAACCAAACAGATGTGAACAAAGTAAAAACACCTTGTTCACATCTGTTCGGTTGATATATTTATGTTGAGTCACTGTCACAGAACGTCCCACACTCCGCTTGAGTGCTTCCGTCAGTATACCACCTCCTTGTAGTCTGGATACAGATATCAGATATTCCAAACTCTCTGAGCACAAAACAAGGCGACACTTGCTTGTTGCTAACATGGACTGACTTTTTATTTGAGATCTCACACAAATATATACACAGCAGAATGACCAAAACTTAACCTAATTAACATGGGCTAATTAACTGATCATTTACCCAGACCAGATGACTCAGAGACATGACCTGTAGGACACAGACTTGTGGGCATCGATCCTGCCCGCCTCATCTTGAAACACGGGCCAAGGAGTCTGATGCTGTGGCATAAGTTGGAATCCTGATGCAGTTGATGGGTCACCATTTGCCCATCTTGCTCACCTTGTCTGGGAGGTGGAGCCTGAGCATGCATGGCAGGATCCCAAGATGGTGAATCCTGGTCCTTGAGTAGGTCACCCAAGGCCAGGACAAGGGGTGGGCAGGAGGGTCGGCTGCCCTGGGCGCAATGGTTTATTGCAGGGATGGGGGTGCCCTGACCATAACCATAAGGGAAAGGGTAGGGGGTGCAGTTTGGCCTGGACGCTGGATGACCTTGTCTTGGCATTTGGGTCACCCACTCGCCTTTCTAACTTGCGGTACATCCGGCCTCCCCCAGCAGCCCCCACAATGAGCTGCACTGTAAATGGATGTTCTTTGCTCTTGGCGTAGTTGATCCAAGGTACATAATTGTAACCAAAAATATTTTTGGCAACATGCTTGTTTTGGGAAATTGGATTCTTCGCCCCAGAAGGATCGACTCGACCTCCGCATTACAGATCTGGGGTTGTGTCCTGTAAACAGGGTGATGCCCTAAGATTTGCTCAGGCAGACCCCCCCCTGGCCGTCGCTCCCTGAAGCTTAGTTAGTAGAGAAGTCAGGATAAGGGTGACAGCCCTGGAACCTGCACCTCTAAAACCAAGGTAGCAATGTCAGCCTTCACACTTTCTTACAAGCTCCTTTTAAATGCATAGCAGAGTCCTTCTTTACAGGAAATATACAGAGCTGTCCTGTCTTAAAATGCCGACTGCCTGGCTGTCATGTCATAAAAGCAGGAATTCTGATTTTACTGCCTGCTTGTTTAGGAACTTAGGAGGTAACGAAGCCAATGGAAGCCAGACGGCTGGTATTTCTCACCAGGAACTCGGCCGGTTTCTTTCTCTCAGTCCACCTTATGATTTGTCTCTCCCAGCCTTTCCTCGCTCTTATACAATCTCTTACCGCCCTCTAGTGGTGTTATGATTCACTGACTTCTGCAGAGCGAACTCTGATTGGTCCATCTGGGTCACTGCACTAAGAAGTTATTACTCCTCTCAAAGTGTTTATAGCAGCATAACAGGGACACCTCTCACTGCATTGTGGAAGGTTTCTCTATGCTTGCCACTGTACTTTGCAGGACGGTCCTGCTTAGTTCATGCCTAGTCTTTTGGGGTGTCCCATCCCTAAATATGCAGGTGAACATTCAATAACTCAAATACGAATAAAACTGTGATCTCTGGACACAGCCTGGGACTCGGTATCATCATGTGGGACTGTCACAGCAAATACAGAACAGTTGGCATTTAAGCAGTGGCGGCTGGTGCTCAAATTTTTTTGGGGGGGGGCAAACAAATTGAAAAATTCTGCAAAAAAAACCCCCATCAATTGCAGCCTCACTGTACCATCAATCTCAGCCACTGTGCCTACAAACGCAGCCACTGTGCCCATCAATTGCCGCCACTGTGCCCATAAATTGCCGCCACTGTGCCCATCAATTGCTGCCACTGTACCATCAATCGCAGTCACTGTGCCCATCAATTGCCGCCACTGTACCATCAAACGCAGCCACTGTGCCCATCAATTGCCGCCACTGTACCATCAAACGCAGCCACCATGCCCATCAATTGCTGCCACTGTGCCCATCAAACGCAGGCACTGTGCCCAATCAAACGCAGGCACTGTGCCCATCAAACGCAGGCACTGTGCCATATCAAACGCAGGCACTGTGCCATATCAAATGCTCCCACTGTGCCAGTAAATGCTGCCACTGTGCCATATCAAATTCTGCAAGTATGCCCCCCCGTCCACCGTCTGCACTTACCCTGTTTTGGTGGGACAGCTCCTCGATGCTACTCGATGTCTTCTCCTGTCCTCCCTTTCCATCCTCTGCTATGATTGGATGCCTGATAGGCGTCCAATCACAGTGCCTGTCGTTTCAGCCAATCAGGTGATGGGTAACAGATCCGAGCACCTGATTGACTGAGAGGTGGTTTAGTGTTAGGAAAGCGAATATAGGAAAGCCTCTGGCTCTTATCAGGTGCTTCAAAAACACCCCCCCCCCCCCGCTGCTGTAATTCAGGCCCCCGAAAAGGGGCCGGGCGCCTGAATAGGGGGTGGCAGTGGCGGCCATAGATAGATTCATGCAATGCATGGATCTATCTATTGGTGATAGAGAGGGTGGCAGAAGAGAGGGGGCGACGCCCGTGCGCCCTTATGGACGCACAGTCACTGCATTTAAGGGAATACTGGCTTTTGCCATTTGGTGACAATCATCAATGTATCAACCAAACAAATGGGAACAAAGTAAAAACACCTTGTTCACATCTGTTCGGTTGATACATTGATGTTGGTCACTGTCACGGAACATCCCACACTCCGCTTGAGTGCTTCTGTCAGTATACCACCTCCTTGTAGTCTGGATTCAGATATCAGATATTCCAACCTCTCTGAGCACAAAACAAGGCGACACTTGCTTGTTGCTAACATGGACTGACTTTTTATTTGAGATCTCACACAAATATATACACAGCAGAATGACTAAAACCTAACCTAATTAACATGAGCTAATTAACTAATCATTTACCCAGACCAGATGACTCAGAGACATGACCTGTAGGACACAGACTTGTGGGCACCGAGCTTCACACAGTAGTATAAACACAATAGCAGGAGCTAATTACAATTAACAATACAAACAACAATCTCCTCCCTTCTCAGCCTAGACTGTTCGTCTCCTAGCCAGTCCTGGTGGCTAATGTGATCAGCTCATTCAATTAACACACATTACCGAAAACATCAACACAGGGTTAATTAGAACAAACAACAATGAGTTGAATACCCTTAGAAGCTGTGGTAAGCCAGACTAAACTCATTTACATTAAACACATTATAGCAGACATCAGACAGGTGAGTGGAGTTGATGATATTGGCATCTTCTCACAGTATGAGTCCCAACAGTATGACTCAGTCACTATTGCTACTATGGCAAATACAGGGTCCCCAGAGTCTGTGTGTCCTGGGGGACAAGGACCCGAAGCCAAAGTAACAACACCTCAAGGGTACCCCAAATGCCAGGGCCTATAATCTGTAGGCAAGAGGCTCACATTCAGTCCCCTCCAAAAGCCCCTATCCCGGGTGAGTCTGTCACAGTCACCAAATACCAAAAGTCAGTATTCCCTTAAATGCCAACTGTTCTGCATTTGCCGTGACAGTCCCACATGATGATACCGAGTCCCAGGCTGTGTCCAGAGATTACAGTTTTATTTGAATTTGAGTTACTGAGCGTTCACCTGCATATTTAGGGATGGGACACCCCAAAGTCTAGGCATGAACTAAGCAGGACCGTCCTGCAAAGCATAGTGGCCTTGTGCTCACTCTAAAGGGTTTGGCAGCAGAAACACTTCAGTTTGTTAGAATTAGACATGAGAAATTTGTTTCGTTCCGAATTAGTTTTTTAAAGAATTTTGACAAATTCGTTCATTCGGAAATATCCGAATTAACGAAAACCCATTTAACAAATTTTTCCTAATATTTGTAAATTCGAAAATTAGGAAATTCGCAAATTCCAAATTGGAAGTTCGAAAACCCGAAAACTTGAAAATCTGAAATAATAACTAACTAATAATAACTTAACTATTAATAACTATTAAATTACAGGTATTGGAATTTTCTTTCCAATTTGGCTGTTAGTGAACGTAACGAATATGAATTTATCCAAAGTTACGAATTTATCCGAAATAAGGAATGCCGTGTCTAAACGAATGGAACGTAACTAATAATAATAAGTAGCAATAGTAATAATAAAAACTTTTTATTATTATTATTTATTATTAATTAATTCCGTTCCATTTGTTTAGATGTGGCATTCATTATTTCGGATAATTCCTATCTCTTGTCTGAGCAATGTTTATAAACAATGTTACTTTGTATCTCTCTATCTCCTGTCTGAACAATATTTATAAACAATATTGTATCTCTTTCTCTCCTGGCTGAACAATGTTTATAAACAATGTTACTTTGTATCTCTCTATCTCCTCTTTGATCAAAGTTTATAATCAATGTCAGTGTGTATCTCTCTCTTAACTGCAGATTGCAACAAAAAAAGAAGCTGGTTGTGTAACTTCCATTTTGTCTCCTTTCAGACTTTTGTAACTGGCAGTTGGGAATTTTTTGTATTGCTTAAAAAAAACAAAATTGAATTGCTTAAAAAAAAATCCATGATTTACCCAGAGTGCAGGAAGCTGATCAGCCAATGAGAATCTTCCCTGCATGGATGGAATATGCTGCCAGCGATCTAAATATAAAAAAAAATAAACCTTTAGGCTTGATTCACTGTAATGCGTTTTTTTATGCTTTTTGCATTTTGCAGAAATGCAGGGAACTTTTTTAACATGGGTTCCTATAGAACACATTCACATCAATGCATTTTTGTGCCTCTGCATTTTTGGACAGGGTCAGGGACTTTTTTTCCCAAAATGTAGTGTTTTGCATGTAAAAGACTTTAATGAACCCGCATCCAAAACGCAAGTATTGCATTTTTACCGTGATTTTGCCTCGATTTGAGTTTTTTTTACATTCACCGTATATAGCTGGTTGCTAAGGAGCAGGCCGTGAAGCTGGCCGCCGCGTCCTTAACAACCGATGAGTCATCAGCTGTCTGTGGGCTTCCCTATGACAGCTGAATGTAAAAGAAAATTGCCGGCTAAAAAAATTCACAAAAAAAACGACGTGGGGTCCCCCTCCCAAAGACCATACCAGACCCTCCTGAACCATACCATGCGCATGCCCACAACATGGGGGGGGGAATTGCTTTGGGGCAGGGGGGGCTCCGCGCCCCCCAACCCCAAAGCACCTTGCCCCCATGCTGATGGGGACAAGGGCCTCTTCTTGACAACCCTGGCCGGTGGTTGTCGGGGTCTGCAGGCGGAGGGGCTTATCGGAATCTGGAAGACCCCCCAGATCCCCCTCCATGTTAATGGTATTGGTATTCACCAAAAAAACAGTGAAATGTAAAAAAAAAAAAAAAAAAACAAGAGCCAGTTTTTGACAAGTCCTTTATTTAAAAAATAGCTCCGAGCCGTCCTCTCCCACCGACGTTTCTCCCGGTGCCGTCTTCTCCCGCCACCATCTCTCCCAGTGCCGTCTCTCCCAATGCCATCTTTCCCCGCTGCCATTTCTCCCGGTGCCGTCTTCCCCCGCCACCATCTCTCCCAGTGCCGTCTCTCCCAATGCCATCTTTCCACGCTGCCATTTCTCCCGGTGCCGTCTTCCCCCACCGCCGTCTCTGCCAGTGCCGTCTTCTTCCGGTACCGTCTCTCCCAGTGCCGTCTTCTCCTGGTACCGTCTCTCCCAGTGCCGTCTTCTCCCGGTACTGTCTCTCCCGGTGCCATCTTCTCCTGCCGCCGTCTCTCCCACCACCGTCTCTCCCGGTACCGTCTTTCCCAGAAGCCCCCCAAAAAAGGCCACCACATCGCCACTTTACTCGCTGACATTACTTGTCCTGGACAAGCGAGACCCATTTTCCCTTATTCCAACGCTGGCTCCACACTGCCCTGCAGTGATTAGACACAAGAGGCAGGATTTATGATTTCTCAAATCACAGACAGGGGGTGGGGATTGTGCCCCTCCAGACATTCCCGGCCAGGACAAGTACTGTTAGTGAGTAGAGTGGCGATGTGCCTTATTCTGGGCACCGGATTGGAGGGGGGATTTAGTTTCATTCTGGGACACTGTATTCTCCTGTAATGAAGGTGCCCAGGACAGGCCTGCAAAATACGGGACTGTCCCGGGCAATCCGGGACATGTGGTCACCCTACCTGGAGAAGCCGTCTTTTCAAGCTGCCATCTCTCCCAGTGCCGTCTTCCCCCCGCCGCTGCCTCTCCCAGTGCCGTCTTCTCCCGCCGCCGTCTCTCCCAGTGCCGTCTTCTCCTGGTTCCGTCTCACCCGGTACTGTCCCTCCCGGTGCCATCTTCTCCCACCGCCGTCTCTCCCGGTGCCGTCTTCTCCTGGTACCATCTTTCCCGGTACTGTCCCTCCCGGTGTCATCTTCTCCCGCCGCCATCTCTCCCATCACCCTCTTCTCCCGGTGCTGTCTCTCCAGGAACCAAAGTGGGTATCCACGTAAAGTTAACCCCCAGATCGTTTCGCAGATCGCAGTACGAACTGTGAAATGATGCAGGAATCAGATTCCATGCAATGTGATTCCAGTGCGGACCCAAAAAAAAGGGTCCTGCACCATTTTGGTGTGAATGCGATGCAATTTCAGCCATACAGTTTGCACGGGTGAAATCGCATCGCACAGACATCGCATGTGATCTAAACAGCAATGCGGTGCGAATCACTAGTGTGAGGCCTCGTTCACTCCATGGTGCAGAGACAGCAGTTTTTCTGCATGCGTTGTACAACAATGAGTTGAATACCCCCAAAAAAAGGCCGCCACATCGCCACTTTACTCGCTGACAGTACTTGTCCTGGACAAGCTAGACCCATTTTCCCTTATTCCAACGCTGGCTCTACACTGCCCTACAGTGATTAGACACAAGAGGCAGGATTTATGATTTCTCAAATCAGACAGGGGGCGGGGATTGTGCCCCTCCAGACATTCCCGGCCAGGACAAGTACTGTTAGTGAGTAGAGTGGCGATGTGCCTAATTCTGGGCATCGGATTGGAGGGGGGGTTTAGTTTCATTCTGGGACACTGTATTCTCCTGTAATTAAGGTGCCCAGGACAGGCCTGCAAAATACGGGACTGTCGCGGGCAATCCGGGACATGTGGTCACCCTACCTGGAGAAGCCGTCTTTTCAAGTTGCCATCTCTCCCAGTGCCGTCTTCCCCCCGCCGCCGCCTCTCCCAAGTGCCGTCTTCTCCCGCCGCCGTCTCTCCCAGTGCCGTCTTCTCCTGGTACCGTCTCACCCGGTACTGTCCCTCCCGGTGCCATCTTCTCCCGCCGCCGTCTCTCCCGGTGCCGTCTTCTCCTGGTACCATCTTTCCCGGTACTGTCCCTCCCGGTGTCATCTTCTCCCGCCGCCATCTCTCCCATCACCCTCTTCTCCCGGTGCTGTCTCTCCGGGAACCAAAGTGGGTATCCACGTAAAGTTAACCCCCAGATCGTTTCGCAGATCGCAGTACGAACTGTGAAATGATGCAGGAATCAGATTCCATGCAATGTGATTCCAGTGCGGACCCAAAAAAAAGGGTCCTGCACCATTTTGGTGCGAATGCGATGCAATTTCAGCCACAGACATCGCATGTGATCTAAACAGCAATGCGGTGCGAATCACTAGTGTGAGGCCTCGTTCACTCCATGGTGCAGAGACGGCAGTTTTTCTGCATGCGTTGTGCAAGGGCACAAAAATCCAATTGTTCTCCATGAGCTCTGTTCACACCAAAACACTGGAATCACATGTGGATTTTTTCTGTGCAGGAATATGCAACGCGTATGCAGCTTTTTGCATGGGGAAAAAAAGCTGACATGACATCAACATTGGTGTGGACAGGGCACATAACTGACACGCGTGTAAACTGATGTCTCTGCAAGTGAAAAATGCGCGGTTTTCCAATCAGTTCTCATCAGTTTCGATGCACTTATGGTGCGAACGGAGCCTAAGGCCTGATTCACACCTATACAGGCTGCAGTTTGCATATTCCAGGTGCATTTTGCGTTTTTCAATACACATTTTTGATCCATCAAAGTCTATGGAACCAAAAACCAGAAAAAAAGTCCCCGGCTCTTTCCATAAAATGCACAGATGTGAACTACATCCATAGGAAACCGTGTTACATGGACTGTAGTGTGTTTCTGCAAAACTGAAAATGCGCTAAAAAAATGCATAGGTGTGAACCAGGCATAAAAGTGGATGAAAACAAGAATTGGATAACATTTAGTGCTGTTATCATAAACAATCATTTTTTTTACTAAAAATATTTCTTTCCCCTTTTTTTCTGTCTGTTGTTGCTTGTTAGTACTTCTGCTCTCCAGCAGCCTCTTTGCAGCCACCTGTGTGCATGTGTAGCACCCTCTACCAATAGGTAGGTGCTAGTAATAGGATTTTACTAGGGGACTGTCAGCGCAGGGAAATTTAGGCAGGCCTATGCTGCAAGCTAGGCCTGTCTGTTTTGATCTGGGGGGCTGGGAGTGGTCAGAGTAGCAGTGGGTGTGGCCACCTGTGCTCCAGGTCTGAGGTGCCTCCCCTGCTTCCAGGAAGAATGTTCTGGAAGAGGGGCTGGGCCCAGAACTGGAGTGGCAGGCAGCTCGTTTGGGAGCCCTGACCAATCCCCAACTGGTATTGGCAGGGGGCGGGCCTCCTATATAAGCTGAGGTAACATGCCACTGGGGGGGGATGTCGGCTATGTGAAGTGGAGGATGGCATACTAGGCAGCAGCAGGAGGGCACCCCCATCTGGGGGTGTGTAACGATCGCAGGAGGAGGCCCAGGGAGAGCTGTGAAGGAACTTTGCCTCTACACGGTCATGTCCTTATCATCACACGGTGGCTGATAAAGAACTCCTAGAGCTAGGGTTACCACATTTCCAAACCATTCAAGGACACCCCCCATTCCAAAAATCAGCTTGTACTGTAACAAATCACAGCATAGCCAGGGTGGCGGGTGCACGCTCTACCCAGAAGCACTAATCACGCCCCTAAAAAAGGCCGCCACATCGCCACTTTACTCGCTGACAGTACTTGTCCTGGCCAGCCGAGACCCATTTTCCCTTGTTCCAACGCTGGCTCTACACTGCCCTGCAGTGATTAGACACAAGAGGCAGGATTTATGATTTCTCAAATCACAGGCAGGGGGTGGGGATTGTGCCCCTCCAGACATTACCGGCCAGGACAAGTACTGTTAGTGAGTAGAGTGGCGATGTGCCTTATTCTGGGCATCGGATCGGAGGGGGGGTTTAGTTTCATTCTGGGACACTGTATTTTCCTGGAATGAAGGTGCCCAGGACAGACCTGCAAAATACGGGACTGTCCTGGATTGCCCGGGACAGTCCCGTATTTTGCAGGTCTGTCCTGGGCACTTTTATGTGGTCACCCTACCTGGAGCAGAGGGGCAGGTGAAGCTGTCGAAACGTACGGTCCGCTCAAGTTCTCCATCAAGTACTCAGGGCAGTGAAAGGTCAGTGAGTGTTAGCACAGTGGAGGGCTGGGTGTGCCAGGAAGTCTGTGAGGGAACTTTGCTTCTACATTGTCATTAGCAAAGTCTTCATCATTTACACAGTGAATGATGAGGAGTCCTGGATCAGAGGAGAGACTGTGGGGAGATGTGTCAAATCGATGTGGCCTGTGGGCACAGGATTTGCAAGCTGGGCTGGCTGGGAACAGTAGCCCATCACCCAAAATGTGCTTCTAAACTACCGGGCCTCCGGGGAGAGGTGCTGCAGGCCTCTGGCCTAGTAACAGCGAGCAACCAGAGCCAGTCAGAGGACCTTCTCAGAGTTGGTCCTTCTATCATACAGAAGAAGATGTGACATATTAGACATGTGCAATTCGCTTCGTTCCGAATTCGTTTTTTAATGAATTTCGACAAATTCATTAATTCGGAAATATCCGAATTAACGAAAACCGGTTTAACGAATTTTTCCGAATATTCTTAAATTCCAATATTCGAAAATTTGTAAATTCGTACATTCATAAATTCGTACATTCGTAAATTAGTGAATTCGTAAATTTGTAAATTCGGAAATCCGAAATAATAATTAATTAATAATAACTTAACTACTACTAACTATTAAATTATAGGTATTGTAATTTCCTTTCAAATTTGGCTGTTAGTGAACGTAACACATACAAATTTATCCGAAGTTACGAATTATCCGAAATAATGAATGCCGTATCCAAACGAATGGAACGTAATGAATTAATAATAATAAATAACAATAATAATAATAAAAACTTTTTATTATTATTTATTATTAATTTGTTCCATTCCATTTGTTTAGATGCGGCATTCGTTATTTCGGATAATTCGTAACTTCGGATAAATTTGTATTTGTTGCGTTCACTAACAGCCAAATTTGAAAGGAAATTACAATACCTATCATTTAATAGTTAGTTACTATTTCAGATTTTCGAATTTTCATGTTTTTGGATTTTCACATTTCGAATTTACAAATTTCCCAATTTTCTAATTTACAAATGTATGAATTTACGAATTTACGAATATACGAATTTTCGAATGTACGAATTTTCGAATGTACGAATTTTCGAATTTACAAATTTTCGAATTTATGAATTTACAAATGTACAAGTTTACGAATTTACGAATGTACGAATTTACGAATGTGCGAATGTACGAATTTAAGAATTTACGAATATACGAATGAGCGAATGTACGAATTTACGAATGTAAAATTTACGAATGTATGAATTTACGAATATACAAATATACGAATGTATGGATGTACGAATGTGCGAATGTACGAATGTATGAATATACGAATGAGCGAATGTATGAATTTATGAATTTACGAATGTACGAATGTATGAATTTACGAATGTACGAATGTATGAATTTACGAATGTACGAATGTATGAATTTAGGAATATACGAATGTGCGAATGTATGAATGTGCGAATGTACGAATTTATAAATTTACGAATATACGAATATATGAATGAGCGAATGTACGAATGTACGAATTTATGAATTTATGAATTTACGAATATACGAATGAGCGAATGTACGAATGTGCAAATGTGCGAATGTGCGAATTTACGAATTTACGAATTTATGAATGTACGAATATACGAATGAGTGAATGTACGAATGTACGAATCTATGAATGTACGAATATACGAATATACGAATATACGAATGAGCGAATGTACGAATAAGCGAATGTACGAATGTACGAATTTACGAATTTATGAATTTACGAATATACGAATATACGAATGAGCGAATGTACGAATTTACGAATTTATAAATTTACGAATATACGAATGTACGAATTTACGAATATATGAATTTACGAATATACGAATATACGAATGTACGAATTTATGAATGTACGAATGTACAAATTACGAATTTATGAATTTACGAATATACGAATGTACAAATTTATGAATGTGCTAATGTACTAATTTATGAATGTACAAATTTATGAATGTGCGATTGTACTAATTTACAAATGTAATAATTTACGAATGTACTAATGTACTAATTTACGTATTGCGATTATATCAAACGACCCAAAAAACTAAAAAAAAAATAGATGAATGAAATTAAGATGAAAACGAATGAATTTTTTGGCTGTGCACATGTCTATGGCATATTACTTCACTAACAATTTCAATACAAGATTTATGCAGGAGGAGAGGATCTCTAGGAACGTCACCCTTACACAGTCAAGAGCGATGTCCTCACCCTTACACAATCATGGGTGGGAAATGTCTGGAAGCAATAGTCTGCAGGAGTTAAGCAGAAGAGGAGCAAAAGTCTGCATGGTGATGCAGGAGGAAATACAGGAGGAAGATCACAGCTATCATATATATACATATCATTTTTTTCTGGCTCAAATATGTACTAAATTTTAAACCCTTTAAATATGATGGCAGAAATGAACTATTCTTTGGGCATCCCATATACCCCTTTCCCCCAACCAAGTTGTAACCCCCCCAATAAACAAAAAAACAAAACCAGCGAAGGACTGTTCATTGTCTCTACAAGTGATGTATGGGAGTCTGACAGGGGGGTGAATTGGTGGATTTTTGTTACTTGTGGCAACTACACCGCTACACATACAATCCAGCAACGCCTGCATGGCATTTCTGATGGTGACAACAGTGAAGCACGTCTGTGTCATGTGTGTTGATATGTCTGCTTTTAATCTCCCATGTGACAAGGCAAGGATCACCAGAGATTATCCTGACCACTTACCTACCGGGGCCCTTTACCCCCCTTCCTGCCCAGGCCACTTTTCACCTTTCAGCTCTGTCACATTTTGAAAGACAATTGCGCGGTTATGCAACACTGCACACAAACAACATTTTTATAATTTTTTTCACACAAATAGAGCTTTCTTTTAGTGTTATTTGATCATCTCTGTGTTTTTTATTTTTTGTTAAATAAACAAATAAAGGCCGAAATTTAAAAAAAAAAAAGCCTTTTCATAGTTTGTTATAAAGTTTTGCAAGCAGATAATTTTTCTCCTTCACTGATGGGCACTGATGAGGAGGCACTGATAGGTGGCAGTGATGGGCACTGATGGGTGGCACGGATGTGCATTAATGGGGGTCACTGATGGGTGTCTCTGATAGGTGGCACTGATGGACACTGATGAGGCTGCACTGATAGGTGGCAGTGATGGACACTGATGAGGCTGCACTGATAGGTGGCAGTGATGGACACTGATGGGTGGCACTAATGGGTACTGATAGGTGGCACTGATGGGCACTGATCAGGGCCGTTTTTAAGGCAGGGCAAAAGGGGCAGCTGCCCCTTTTGCCCTGCCTTTCCAACTATCCTGGTTTAAATTCCCTCGTCCCAACTATATTTCTAACTATCCTGGTTTAAATTCCCTCGTCCCTTGAGGTTTTAGTCATGTGCTGTGTCCCAATATCTCAGTGTGAAGTGCTGCTACTAATGCTGCCCAGCTCTGCCCTATTGTGTAAAGATGACTCACCTGCAGACCCTGTGTTTACCTGTAAATTACCGGCATTCATATGTAAATAGCGGCGGCATTCATATGTAAATAACCGGCATTCATATGTAAATAGCGGCAGCCAGCAGCATTGATATGTATATCATGCCCCCCCTGAGGTCATATCCACAGTAATCTCTAGCAGCCAGTCAACAAGCAGAAATCATGTGCTGTAACCTCTAGCAACTAATCAGTGAGCCATAATGTGTGCTGTAACCTCTAGCAACCAGTCAGTGAGCGGTAATGATACACTATAACCTCTGGCAACCAATCACAATAGCTGCCTGATCTGATTCAGTAAACTGATTTTGAGTCTAGCTGCTATTTATTGTGTGTCTCAGAGCAGGTGGAGAGCAAAACTGCATGGGGGGGGGGGGGGGGGGCAAGAAAAGTTTTGCCCAGGGTCCAATCAATATTAAAGACAGCCCTGGCACTGATAAGTGGCACTGATGGGAGTCACTGATAGGTGACACTGAAGAGGAGGCGCTGATGGGCACTGTTGGGACTGCACTGATAGTCAGTGTACAAGTCCCTTTAACTAACACAAGCCAGTTATCGGCTCTCTTCTCCTCTCCTCTGCTGTCAGTGTGAAGATAGGAGTGCTGATAACCATAGCTCCCAACTGTCCTTGATTTTGAGGGACTGTCCCTGATTTGGAGCAATGTCCCTCTATCCCTCTTTCCTCCTCATTTGTCCCTCATTTTGGTCTGATCCATATAGATGTTTATAAAATGTACTTTTTATCTATCAAAAAGTGTTTCCAGCACTAAACCTTTCATCTGATTTCTAAATTGCTGCATTTGTAAACTCCAAAAGCCGATATAAAGGAATAGTAGTGGTAAGAAAAGCACTTGTGGGTTTAAGCAATCTTGTTTTTTTGTACAATTCTCCTTTAAGGGGCGTGGCAAGGGGGTGTGTCCTATGCCTGCATACTTTTGCTGGTAGGTGTCCCTCATTCCCATCTCAAAAAGTTGAGAGGTGTGCGATAACTGGCTTCTGTTTACATCCTTGATCAGCTGTGATTGGACGCAGCTGATCACGTGGTAAGGAGCCACCGATTGGCTCTTTACCTCGATCTGTTATCACAGAGCGTGCCGCCCGCGCCCCCCTGGCAGCAGGCGCAGTCACGGGAGGCCGTCGTATGATGCCCTCCCAGAACTAGCCGGTTGCGCTGTAGTCGTCTTTCCGCTATAGCGCAGTCGGCAAGTGGTTAACGAAAAGCTGCAAATGTTGCAATTGACTTGTTATAGCTTCTATGCGATTTTTATTGATTGGGTTTACTTCACCTGACCTTCTGCCGATCGTTCGCCGCGTCGTTCTGTTTCCAGGCCTGCGCTCGGCTCTGCCCGAGGCTCAGATATTTATCGGTGTCTAGAAAGTGTCGGAGCTGCAGGACGGAGTCACTTATCACAGCCAAACTATGTCACCTCAGCCATCTGTCACTGACACTCCGCTCAGCGCCTGCAGCGTCTGCCGTATGGTGGAGGCTCGGCATACATTGCTGTTATCTGACACTGATCAGACTTGGGTGTCACATCGCTGCAGGAGCTTCAAAGGGTGACCCCGCCCTAAACCAATATTATACTTAGAGCTGAACTCCACGATAAACAATTATCGTTTAAATACGTTTATCAATCATGTGTCTTCTTCCTGAATCTCGGAGATCTTTGTGTATTTCTTCCAGATCTGTGCAGAAATCCAGTGTGAGACTTCCTGTAATAAAGACCAATCACTGCTGTGCTCTCTCTCCTTGTGCAGGGTGACTGGTCTTGTCTCCGCCCCCTCCTGTAGTTTTCTGTAGTGGGTGGAGCCTGCTTGTCCCCTCCCGCTGCCCTGCTCTCTCTCCTTGTGCAGGGTGACTGGTCTTGTCTCCACCCCTCCTGTAGTTTTCTGTAGTGGGTGGAGCCTGCTTGTCCCCTCCCACTTCTCTCTCTCCTTGTGCAGGGCGACTGGTCTTGTCTCCGCCCCCTCCTGTAGTTTTCTGTAGTGGGTGGAGCCTGCTTGTCCCCTCCCGCTGCCCTGCTCTCTCTCCTTGTGCAGGGTGACTGGTCTTGTCTCCACCCCTCCTGTAGTTTTCTGTAGTGGGTGGAGCCTGCTTGTCCCCTCCCACTTCTCTCTCTCCTTGTGCAGGGCGACTGGTCTTGTCTCCGCCCCCTCCTGTAGTTTTCTGTAGTGGGTGGAGCCTGCTTGTCCCCTCCCGCTGCCCTGCTCTCTCTCCTTGTGCAGGGTGACTGGTCTTGTCTCCACCCCTCCTGTAGTTTTCTGTAGTGGGTGGAGCCTGCTTGTCCCCTCCCACTTCTCTCTCTCCTTGTGCAGGGCGACTGGTCTTGTCTCCGCCCCCTCCTGTAGTTTTCTGTAGTGGGTGGAGCCTGCTTGTCCCCTCCCTCTGCCCTGCTCTTTCTCCTTGTGCAGGGTGACTGGTCTTGTCTCCACCCCTCCTGTAGTTTTCTGTAGTGGGTGGAGCCTGCTTGTCCCCTCCCGCTGCTCTCTCACCTTGTGCAGGGTGACTGGTCTTGTCTCCGCCCCCTCCTGTAGTTTTTTGTAGTGGGTGGAGCCTGCTTGTCCCCTCCCACTTCTCTCTCTCCTTGTGCAGGGCGACTGGTCTTGTCTCCGCCCCCTCCTGTAGTGGGTGGAGCCTGCTTGTCCCCTTCTGCTCCTCTCTCTCCTTGTGCAAGTGATTGGTCTTGTCTCCGCCCCCTCCTGTAGTTTTCTGTAGTGGGTGGAGCCTGCTTGTCCCCTCCCACTTCTCTTTCTCCTTGTGCAGGGTGACTGGTCTTGTCTCCGCCCACTCCTGTACTTTTCTGCAGTGGGTGGGGCCTATTGGGCCCCTCCCACAGCTTTGCTCTCTACACATGTGCAGCACCGTGATGATGTCACTGCTACTTTAACAAGGTAATATCTGGGTTTGCAAAGGGGTTCGGTGCACACAGAGTGGATTTATATCCTTTTGGCTTTTGGGGAAAATATTAAAGTAGAAGTTCAGCCAAATGCTAACTATACCTAAGCCAGGTCCCGCCTCCATTCTACATACCCTCTGAAGGGAAAGATCCCTATACTTACCTATTCTGAAGGCGGTCCGGTCACATGATCTCTCCAGCGGCCGGCTTCAGTGAAGACGAGAGATCGCCGACAACGCGGTGATGTCACCCGTAGGATTGCTATGGGGCATTCATTGTTGGCTGTCTCTCCTCTCCTCCTCCACTGAAGCTGGTCATGTGACCAGAGAGCGCCCTCGGAATAGGTAAGTGTAGACATCTTTCTTTTCACAGAGTAGTTAGAATATGGGGATGGGAGCAGGTTTAGGTACAGTTAGGATTTGACTGAACTTCCACTTGAAAGGAAAGTCTTTGAGCCTGGAGTTCAGTAGGTTGAGTTGGACAGGGATCCACTGACTTCTTTTCCTCTCCTAGCACTTCAATAGTGCGTTTTCCCCACTATTGCTCTCCCATGTTAACAATGTTTATAAACAATGTTACTTTGTATTTCTCTATCTCCCGTCTGATCAATGTTTATAAACAATGTTACTTTGTATCTCTCTATCGCCCATCTGATCAACATTTATAAACAATGTTACTTGTATCTCTCTATCTCCTGTCTGTTCAATGTTTATAAACAATGTTACTTGTATCTCTCCATCTCCTGTCTGTTCAATGTTTATAATCAATGTTACTTTGTAGCTTTCTATCTCATGTCTTTTCAATGTTTACAAACAATGTTACTTTGTATCTCTCTATCTCCTGTCTGTTCAATGTTTATAAACAATGTTACTTTGTATCTCTCTATCGCCCATCTGATCAACATTTATAAACAATGTTACTTGTATCTCTCTATCTCCTGTCTGTTCAATGTTTATAAACAATGTTACTTGTATCTCTCCATCTCCTGTCTGTTCAATGTTTATAATCAATGTTACTTTGTAGCTTTCTATCTCATGTCTTTTCAATGTTTACAAACAATGTTACTTTGTATCTCTCTATCTCCTTCCTGAACAATGTTTATAAACAATGTTACTTTGTATCTCTCTATCTCCTGTCTGTTCAATGTTTATAAACAATGTTACTTTGTATCTCTCTATCTCCTGTCTGTTCAATGTTTATAAACAATGTTACTTTGTATCTTTCTATCTCCTGTCTGATCAATGTTTATAAACAATGTTACTTTGTATCTTTCTATCTCCTGTCTGATCAATGTTTATAAGCAATGTTACTTTGTATCTTTCTATCTCCTGTCTGTACAATGTTTATAAACAATGTTACTTTGTATCTCTCTATCTCCTGTCTGAACAATGTTTATAATCAATGTTACTTTGTATCTCTCCATCTCCTGTCTGTTCAATGTTTATAAACAATGTTACTTTGTATCTCTCTATCTCCTGTCTGATCAATGTTTATAAACAATGTTACTTTGTAGCTCTCTATCTCATGTCTGTTCAATGTTTATAAACAATGTTACTTTGTATCTCTCTATCGCCCATCTGATCAACATTGATAAACAATGTTACTTTGTAGCTCTCTATCTCCTTCCTGAACAATGTTTATAAACAATGTTACTTTTTTCTCTTGATCTCCCAGCTGAACAATGTTTATAAACAATGTTACCTTGTATCTCTCTATCTTAACTTTGAACAATGTTTGTAAATATTAATGTCACTTTGTATTTCCCTATCTCCCATCTGCCAGGCGGGAGCTTCCCCTGCGTCTCCTCGGCATCACGGCAGCTTCCGCCATGCGTCTCCTCCCTCCTCCTCAATCCTCGTTCTAGGTGGCCAATAGGATCACTTCTCCTCTCTGCCAATTGGGTGACGGGTCTCGGGAGCAGTATTAGGAAGACAATAGCGAGTATTCATTCGCTATTGTCACACAACTGGGAGCCCACACTTTTTTAAAGCACTTTAGAACCTCAGGCTCTAATCGCGTGCTTCAAAAAAAAACAAAAACATTGGAATCCATGTGTCCAGCATCCTGCATGTAGATTAGGGGGCCAGATGCATGGAATGGGGGGGGGAGGGGTGGCGCCCCTATGCCCTGCAGTAAGGGTCGCTGATTTCAACTTTGAACAATGTTTGTAAATAATGTTATTTTATATCTCTCTATCCCCTATCTAAACAATGTTTATCAACAATATTACTTTGTATCTCTCCATCTCCTGGTTGAACAATGTTTATAAACAATGTTACCTTGTATCTCTCTATCTCCCCTCTGAACAATGTTTATAAACAATGTTACTTGGTATCTCTCTGTCTCCCCTCTGAAAAATGTTTATAAACAATGTTACTTGGTATCTCTCTGTCTCCCCTCTGAACAATGTTTATAAACAATGTTACTTTGTATCTCTCTATCTCGTGCAAATGCTTGGTATCGGTATCGGTGTAACCCTACTTTCCATCTCTCGATTTTGCTGTCTGGTCGATGTTTTTGTCTTTTGTTTCTTCAATCTGACCTCCATCCCATAAGTTCTGCCCACCAATCAATCTAGTTGAGTGGTAAATAGTCATACAGGCCTTAAATATCGGTGTGCTCCAACTAAAAGATTAAGTTATTTCCTGCAGCCAACAAATAGGAACAGATCTTCAAATATCTAGTAAGAGCATTAATAGCGATAGCTCCGAATGCATTTTTAGAGCTATTATAAGTACCTAAACCTGTCCTCATATTAGATCTCTATCACTGCATGCTCAGCAGCTGACAGACCTGGGAAGGAGGGTCCAGAAGGAGTCAGTCAGTCCTTTGCTGCAGTGCTGTCAGTCTAACACTGGGGTCCGTCCACCACATCCCGAAGGTGCTCTATTGGATGAGAAGTGGTGAGTGTGGAGGCCATTGGAGGACAGGGACCTCATTGTCCAGTGGTGAGATGATTGGAGGTTTGTGACATGGTGGATTATCCTGCTGGAAGGAGCCATCAGAAGATGGGGACACTGTAGTCATAAAGGGATGGACATGGTCAGCAACAATACTCAGGTAGGCCGTGGTGATTAATCGATGCTCAATTGGTACTAAGGGGCCCAAAGTCTGCCAAGAAAATATCCCCCCCACCATTACACCCCCACCACCAGCCTGGACCGGTGATACCCCATCCCCCCCACCATTACACCCCCACCACCAGCCTGAACCGGTGATACCCCATCCCCCACACCATTACACCCCCACCACCAGCCTGAACCGGTGATACCCCATCCCCCACACCATTACACCCCCCACCACCAGCCTGAACCGGTGATATCCCATCCCCCACACCATTACACCCCCACCACCAGCCTGAACCAGTGATATCCCATCCCCCACACCATTACACCCCCCACCACCAGCCTGAACCGGTGATATCCCATCCCCCACACCATTACACCCCCACCACCAGCCTGAACCGGTGATATCCCATCCCCCACACCATTACACCCCCCACCACCAGCCTGAACCGGTGATACCCCATCCCCCACACCATTACACCCCCCACCACCAGCCTGAACCGGTGATACCCCATCCCCCACACCATTACACCTCCAGCACCAGCCTGAACCGGTGATACCCCATCCCCCACACCATTACACCCCCACCACCAGCCTGAACCGGTGATACCCCATCCCCCACACCATTACACCCCCCACCACCAGCCTGAACCGGTGATATCCCATCCCCCACACCATTACACCCCCACCACCAGCCTGAACCAGTGATATCCCATCCCCCACACCATTACACCCCCCACCACCAGCCTGAACCGGTGATATCCCATCCCCCACACCATTACACCCCCACCACCAGCCTGAACCGGTGATATCCCATCCCCCACACCATTACACCCCCCACCACCAGCCTGAACCGGTGATACCCCATCCCCCACACCATTACACCCCCACCACCAGCCTGAACCGGTGATACCCCATCCCCCACACCATTACACCCCCACCACCAGCCTGAACCGGTGATACCCCATCCCCCACACCATTACACCCCCACCACCAGCCTGAACCGGTGATATACCGTCCCCCACACCATTACACCACCACCACCAGCCTGAACCGGTGATACCCCATCCCCCACATCATTACACCCCCACCACCAGCCTGAACCGGTGATACCCCATCCCCCACACCATTACACCCCCCACCACCAGCCTGAACCGGTGATATCCCATCCCCCACACCATTACACCCCCACCACCAGCCTGAACCAGTGATACCCCATCCCCCACACCATTACACCCCCACCACCAGACTGAAACGGTGATACCCCATCCCCCACACCATTACACCCCCACCACCAGCCTGAACCGGTGATACCCCATCCCCCACACCATTACACCCCCACCACCAGCCTGAACCGGTGATACCCCATCCCCCACACCATTACACCCACACCACCAGCCTGAACCGGTGATATCCCATCCCCCACATCATTACACCCCCACCACCAGCCTGAACCGGTGATACCCCATCCCCCCCACCATTACACCCCCACCACCAGCCTGAACCGGTGATACCCCATCCCCCACACCATTACACCCCCACCACCAGACTGAACCGGTGATACCCCATCCCCCACACCATTACACCCCCACCACCAGCCTGAACCGGTGATATCCCATCCCCCACACCATTACACCCCCACCACCAGCCTGAACCGGTGATACCCCATCCCCCACACCATTACACCCCCACCACCAGCCTGAACCGGTGATACCCCATCCCCCACACCATTACACCCCCACCACCAGCCTGAACCGGTGATATCCCATCCCCCCACACCATTACACCCCCACCACCAGCCTGAACCGGTGATATCCCATCCCCCCCACCATTACACCCCCACCACCAGCCTGAACCGGTGATACCCATCCCCCACACCATTACACCCCCATTACCAGCCTGAACCGGTGATACCCCATCCCCCCCACCATTACACCCCACCACCAGCCTGAACTGGTGATACCCCATCCCCCACACCATTACACCCCCACCACCAGCCTGAACCAGTGATACCCCATCCCCCAAACCATTACACCCCCACCACCAGCCTGAACCGGTGATACCCCATCCCCCCCACCATTTCACCCCCACCACCAGCCTGAACCGGTGATACCCCATCCCCCAAACCATTACACCTCCACCACCAGCCTGAACTGGTGATACCCCATCCCCCCACACCATTACACCCCCACCACCAGCCTGAACCGGTGATACCCCATCCCCCCCACCATTACACCCCCCACCACCAGCCTGAACCGGTGATATCCCATCCCCCACACCATTACACCCCCACCACCAGCCTGAACCGGTGATACCCCATCCCCCACACCATTACACCCCCACCACCAGCCTGAACCGGTGATACCCCATCCCCCACACCATTACACCCCCACCACCAGCCTGAACCGGTGATACCCCATCCCCCCACACCATTACACCCCCACCACCAGCCTGAACCGGTGATACCCCATCCCCCGCACCATTACACCCCCCACCACCAGCCTGAACCGGTGACACCCCATCCCCCACACCATTACACCCCCACCACCAGCCTGAACCGGTGATATCCCATCCCCCACACCATTACACCCCCACCACCAGCCTGAACCGGTGATACCCCATCCCCCACACCATTACACCCCCACCACCAGCCTGAACCGGTGATACCCCATCCCCCACACCATTACACCCCCACCACCAGCCTGAACCGGTGATATCCCATCCCCCACACCATTACACCCCCACCACCAGCCTGAACCAGTGATATCCCATCCCCCACACCATTACACCCCCACCACCAGCCTGAACCGGTGATACCCCATCCCCCCCACCATTACACCCCCACCACCAGCCTGAACCGGTGATACCCCATCCCCCACACCATTACACCCCCACCACCAGCCTGAACCGGTGATACCCCATCCCCCACACCATTACACCCCCACTACCAGCCTGAACCGGTGATACCCCATCCCCCACACCATTACACCCCCAACACCAGCCTGAACCGGTGATACCCCATCCCCCACACCATTACACCCCCACCACCAGACTGAACCGGTGATACCCCATCCCCCACACCATTACACCCCCACCACCAGCCTGAACCGGTGATACCCCATCCCCCACACCATTACACCCCCACCACCAGACTGAACCGGTGATACCCCATCCCCCACACCATTACACCCCCACCACCAGACTGAACCGGTGATACCCCATCCCCCACACCATTACACCCCCACCACCAGACTGAACCGGTGATACCCCATCCCCCCCACCATTACACCCCTACCACCAGCCTGAACCGGTGATATCCCATCCCCCACACCATTACACCCCCACCACCAGCCTGAACCGGTGATATCCCATCCCCCACACCATTACACCTCCACCACCAGCCTGAACCGGTGATATCACATCCCCCACACCATTACACCCCCACCACCAGCCTGAACCGGTGATACCCCATCCCCCACACCATTACACCCCCACCACCAGCCTGAACCGGTGATACCCCATCCCCCACACCATTACACCCCCACCACCAGCCTGAACCGGTGATACCCCATCCCCCACACCATTACACCCCCACCACCAGCCTGAACCGGTGATACCCCATCCCCCACACCATTACACCCCCACCACCAGCCTGAACCGGTGATATCCCATCCCCCCACACCATTACACCCCCCACCACCAGCCTGAACCGGTGATATCCCATCCCCCCCACTATTACACCCCCACCACCAGCCTGAACCGGTGATACCCATCCCCCACACCATTACACCCCCATTACCAGCCTGAACCGGTGATACCCCATCCCCCCCACCATTACACCCCACCACCAGCCTGAACTGGTGATACCCCATCCCCCACACCATTACACCCCCACCACCAGCCTGAACCGGTGATACCCCATCCCCCAAACCATTACACCCCCACCACCAGCCTGAACCGGTGATACCCCATCCCCCAAACCATTACACCTCCACCACCAGCCTGAACTGGTGATACCCCATCCCCCCACACCATTACACCCCCACCACCAGCCTGAACCGGTGATACCCCATCCCCCCCACCATTACACCCCCCACCACCAGCCTGAACCGGTGATATCCCATCCCCCACACCATTACACCCCCACCACCAGCCTGAACCGGTGATACCCCATCCCCCACACCATTACACCCCCACCACCAGCCTGAACCGGTGATACCCCATCCCCCACACCATTACACCCCCACCACCAGCCTTAACCGGTGATACCCCATCCCCCCACACCATTACACCCCCACCACCAGCCTGAACCGGTGATACCCCATCCCCCGCACCATTACACCCCCACCACCAGCCTGAACCGGTGATACCCCATCCCCCACACCATTACACCCCCACCACCAGCCTGAACCGGTGATATCCCATCCCCCACACCATTACACCCCCACCACCAGCCTGAACCGGTGATACCCCATCCCCCACACCATTACACCCCCACCACCAGCCTGAACCGGTGATACCCCATCCCCCACACCATTACACCCCCACCACCAGCCTGAACCGGTGATACCCCATCCCCCCACACCATTACACCCCCACCACCAGCCTGAACCGGTGATACCCCATCCCCCACACCATTACACCCCCACCACCAGCCTGAACCGGTGATATCCCATCCCCCCACACCATTACACCCCCCACCACCAGCCTGAACCGGTGATATCCCATCCCCCCCACCATTACACCCCCACCACCAGCCTGAACCGGTGATACCCATCCCCCACACCATTACACCCCCATTACCAGCCTGAACCGGTGATACCCCATCCCCCCCACCATTACACCCTCACCACCAGCCTGAACCGGTGATACCCCCTCCCCCACACCATTACACCCCCACCACCACCCTGAACCGGTGATATCCCATCCCCCACACCATTACACCCCCCACCACCAGCCTGAACCGGTGATACCCCATCCCCCAAACCATTACACCCCCACCACCAGCCTGAACCGGTGATACCCCATCCCCCCCACCATTACACCCCCACCACCAGCCTGAACTGGTGATACCCCATCCCCCACACCATTACACCCCCACCACCAGCCTGAACCGGTGATACCCCATCCCCCAAACCATTACACCCCCACCACCAGCCTGAACCGGTGATACCCCATCCCCCCCACCATTACACCCCCACCACCAGCCTGAACCGGTGATACCCCATCCCCCAAACCATTACACCCCCCACCACCAGCCTGAACCGGTGATACCCCATCCCCCACACCATTACACCCCCACCACCAGCCTGAACCGGTGATACCCCATCCCCCACACCATTACACCTCCACCACCAGCCTGAACTGGTGATACCCCATCCCCCCACACCATTACACCCCCACCACCAGCCTGAACCGGTGATACCCCATCCCCCCCACCATTACACCCCCCACCACCAGCCTGAACCGGTGATATCCCATCCCCCACACCATTTCACCCCCACCACCAGCCTGAACCGGTGATACCCCATCCCCCACACCATTACACCCCCACCACCAGCCTGAACCGGTGATACCCCATCCCCCACACCATTACACCCCCACCACCAGCCTGAACCGGTGATACCCCATCCCCCCACACCATTACACCCCCACCACCAGCCTGAACCGGTGATACCCCATCCCCCGCACCATTACACCTCCACCACCAGCCTGAACCGGTGATACCCCATCCCCCACACCATTACACCCCCACCACCAGCCTGAACCGGTGATATCCCATCCCCCACACCATTACACCCCCACCACCAGCCTGAACCGGTGATACCCCATCCCCCACACCATTACACCCCCACCACCAGCCTGAACCGGTGATACCCCATCCCCCACACCATTACACCCCCACCACCAGCCTGAACCGGTGATACCCCATCCTCCACACCATTACACCTCCACCACCAGCCTGAACTGGTGATACCCCATCCCCCACACCATTACACCCCCACCACCAGCCAGAACTGGTGATACCCCATCCCCCACACCATTACACCCCCACCACCAGCCTGAACCGGTGATACCCCATCCCCCGCACCATTACACCTCCACCACCAGCCTGAACTGGTGATATCCCATCCCCCACACCATTACACCCCCACCACCAGCCTGAACCGGTGATACCCCATCCCCCGCACCATTACACCTCCACCACCAGCCTGAACTGGTGATACCCCATCCCCCACACCATTACACCCCCACCACCAGCCAGAACTGGTGATACCCCATCCCCCACACCATTACACCCCCACCACCAGCCTGAACCGGTGATATCCCATCCCCCACACCATTACACCCCCACCACCAGCCTGAACCAGTGATATCCCATCCCCCACACCATTACACCCCCACCACCAGCCTGAACCGGTGATACCCATCCCCCACACCATTACACCCCCACCACCAGCCTGAACCGGTGATATCCCATCCCCCACACCATTACATCCCACCACCAGTCTGAACCAGTGATATCCCATCCCCCACACCATTACACCCCCACCACCAGCCTGAACCGGTGATACCCCATCCCCCACACCATTACACCCCCACCACCAGCCTGAACCGGTGATACCCCATCCCCCACACCATTACACCCCCACCACCAGCCTGAACCAGTGATACCCCATCCCCCACACCATTACACCCCCACCACCAGCCTGAACCGGTGATATCCCATCCCCCACACCATTACACCCCCACCACCAGCCTGAACCGGTGATATCCCATCCCCCCACACCATTACACCCCCACCACCAGCCTGAACCGGTGATACCCCATCCTCCACACCATTACACCCCCACCACCACCAGCCCGAACCGGTGATACACCATCCCCCCCACCATTACACCCCCACCACCAGCCTGAACCGGTGATATCCCATCCCCCCACACCATTACACCCCCCACCACCAGCCTGAACCGGTGATATCCCATCCCCCCCACCATTACACCCCCACCACCAGCCTGAACCGGTGATACCCATCCCCCACACCATTACACCCCCATTACCAGCCTGAACCGGTGATACCCCATCCCCCCCACCATTACACCCCACCACCAGCCTGAACTGGTGATACCCCATCCCCCACACCATTACACCCCCACCACCAGCCTGAACCGGTGATACCCCATCCCCCAAACCATTACACCCCCACCACCAGCCTGAACCGGTGATACCCCATCCCCCACACCATTACACCCCCACCACCAGCCTGAACCAGTGATATCCCATCCCCCACACCATTACACCCCCACCACCAGCCTGAACCGGTAATACCCCATCCCCCACACCATTACACCCCCACCACCAGCCTGAACCGGTAATATCCCATCCCCCACACCATTACACCTCCACCACCAGCCTGAACTGGTGATACCCCATCCCCCCACACCATTACACCCCCACCACCAGCCTGAACCGGTGATACCCCATCCCCCACACCATTACACCCCCACCACCAGCCTGAACCGGTGATACCCCATCCCCCACACCATTACACCCCCACCACCAGCCTGAACCGGTGATATCCCATCCCCCACACCATTACACCCCCACCACCAGCCTGAACCGGTGATACCCCATCCCCCGCACCATTACACCTCCACCACCAGCCTGAACTGGTGATACCCCATCCCCCACACCATTACACCCCCACCACCAGCCAGAACTGGTGATACCACATCCCCCACACCATTACACCCCCACCACCAGCCTGAACCGGTGATATCCCATCCCCCACACCATTACACCCCCACCACCAGCCTGAACCGGTGATACCCCATCCCCCACACCATTACACCCCCACCACCAGCCTGAACCGGTGATATCCCATCCCCCACACCATTACACCCCCACCACCAGCCTGAACCGGTGATACCCCATCCCCCACACCATTATACCCCCACCACCAGCCTGAACCGGTGATACCCCATCCCCCACACCATTACACTCCCACCACCAGCCTGAACCGGTGATACCCCATCCCCCACACCATTATACCCCCACCACCAGCCTGAACCGGTGATATCCCATCCCCCCCACCATTACACCCCCACCACCAGCCTGAACCGGTGATACCCCATCCCCCACACCATTACACCCCCACCACCAGCCTGAACCGGTGATACAAGGCAGGATGGATCCATGCGCCAAATTCTGACCCCACCATCTGAATGTCGGAGCTGAAATCCAGACTCATCAGACCAGGGAACGTTTTTCCAATCTTCTATTGTCCAATGTTGGTGATCCTGTGCCAATTGTAGCCTCAGTTTCCTGTTCTCAGCTGACAGGAGTGGCACCCGGTGTGGTCTTCTGCTGCTGTAGCCCATCTGCTTCAAGGTTGGATGTGTTGTGCGTTCAGAGATGGTATTCTGCATACCTTGGGTGTAACGAGAGGTTATTTGAGTTACTGTTGTCTTTCTATCATCTGGAACCAGTCTGCCCATTCTCCACTGACCTCAACAAGGCATTTTCCTCCACACAACTGCCGCTCACTGGATATTTTCTCTTTTTCCCACCATTCTCTGTAAACCCCGAGAGATGGTTGTGTGTGAAAATCCCAGAAATACTCAGACCGGCCCGTCTGCCACCAACAACCATGCCACGTTCAAAGTCACTTCAATCCCCTTTCTTCCCCCATTCAGATGCTCGGTTTGAACTTCAGCAAGTCGTCTTCACCGCGTCTAGAGGCCTAAATGCATTGAGCTGCTGCCATGTGATCGGCTGATTTGTGTTACCGAGCAACTGAACAGGTGTACCTAATAAAGTGGCCGGTGAGGGTATAATTAATGTCTGCATGCTATATGGGTTCAATTACAGCCTTTTTATGTTTGCATATTTGCATCCACCTATACCTAATAAAGTAATAAAGTGGCCCCCGGGGAAGGGGGGATGCCTATTGCAGAGCTGAGTACGTTTCTATATTCCACCAGTTTAATGTCGAAAATAAATATATTTTTATTAAAGGGCATCAGGTGTTTATAATCATCTACAAGGTACAAAAGGCAATTTTCATTATTCTAGGATGTAATTCATATTACCCTCCAGCAGGGGGTGCAAGTGCACTACATTGTGCAGCTTAACACCGAAGTTTTGAATTTCTCAGGGATTTTATACGTTGTATTTGTATGTATATATATATATATATATATATATATATATATATATATATATATATATATATATATACACACATAGTCTGAAAGATTTAGAAGCAGCACATACATCATATAAAGGTACAAATTAAAGTGAACCTGTCACCCATTTTACCCCTTTAACAACAAGTTTTGTACACAACTAGGAACCAATCTCTTGGCTCGCAGTTGCGTTCAATCAATCCCGCAATTTAAAAAAAAAAGTTTAAAAAAAAGGGGGTTCAGGAAGGGTCAGCAGCATCACCTGAACGCCAGTCAGTCACTGCTTTAATGCCCTAAGAAGATGCGATCCACCACAGATTGCTTTTCAGAGGGCGTTAAGCGGTTCTTCTAACATGAAAGAAGCCTAACTTTGTTGACTTTGCCTCGGTGGTCAGCAATGGCCCTGTGATTGGACGGGTGAAGAGGGGATATGGCTCGGCTCCATTAGGGGTCCTTAGCTCCAAAGTCAACCTTTAGTGAAACCAGTTTCATAGGGGCACACCGAAGAGGCAACGCACCTTCATAAATGTAAAAGTGCCCCCCGTAGTACCTGAAGGACTAAACTCGAGGGCCCTACACTTGTGATTGGGGGGATGGTAAAAACACGAGGCTGAACTGCATTTTTGGATGGAGTGGAGAGGGAGTGGAACCCCTGTCAGTCTTTTATTGCACTCTGTGCCCCCATTAGGGAGATTCACCCTCTCTTTTTAAATCAAATCATTTTTTTATTGCTTTTATGTACAGACAACAAAAACAACATACAAACCAGGTACGTATTAGATGGGGGAATAAAAAACACAAACCAAGCCCCCCATGTCCCCCCCCCACCAAGATTCACCCCCTTAATGTATCTAAAATCCCATATTTTTGTATCTAAAGTCCCATATTTCCCGTCCATTAGAAAAGTAATGGAGGGGAAATCTTCCAACGGGGACACTAGTTCTGGTGAGCTGGGGGGTCCCCAAAGAATTCCCTTAATTAGCAGGGATTTCCTCTCACTTCCTGTTTGGCTATGGGACAGGAAGTGAAGGGAAATCTCCCCAATGGGACACAGATGGTAAAAAAAAAAAAATCTGACAGGGGTTATAACCCTCCCTTGCCCTATCCAAAATGAAAACAAATGTTTTGCCTATAGTACTACTTTAACCACTTTAATACCGGGCACTTTCACCCCCTCCCTGCCCAGGCCAATTTTCAGCTTTCACCCTACACTGTACACAGATGACGTTTTTATCATTTTTTTTTAGATAGAGCTTTCTTTTGGTAGTATTTAATCACCACTGGGTTTTATTTTTTTGCTGAACAAACAAAATAAGACCAGAATAAAAAAAAAATTAAAAAAAAATCTTAGTTTCTGTTATAAAATTTTTGCAAACAGGTAATTTCTCTCCTTCACTGATGTGCGCTAACAAGACTGCACCGATGAGGCAGCACTGAGGAGGTGGCACTAATGAGGAGGCACTGGTGGGCACCGATGAGGCTGCACTGATATGTGGCACTGATGGGCACTGATAGGCAGCACTAATGAGTTCCCCATTGATGACGTCTACTAATGACGAAACACGTCTGGAGGAAAGTACGTAGTGACGTCACCACGCGATTTTACCAGGAGGACGGGCTCCGTGCTGTTTGCGCCGGATGGTTTTTTTTAATATGCATACGATTTTCTACTTAAATGTAAGTGCATTACTTTACTTTTTAATAAATATCATCTAGACAGTATTACGCTATGGTCAGTTTGTTTTCTTTTGGGACATCCATTTGAGTATAAGACGGACATCATAGGTGGAGAGAGGAAGCGATCTACATAATCCAGCCCACCGGTATCAGTGTTGACATCCGCAAGATAAAGACCTTGGCTGGGTTATAGTCATCTGCCCTTTATGCTTGCTATCTGGTAAGTAGATGTTAATTACGGTGGTCGGGTACTCTCCTGTCTGTGTGTGCGCACTGTGGTGACATCAAGTTCTTCAAAGTGTTCATGTGGACTTTTTTCCTATATGGTTTATGGTTTTGAACAGATTTATTGATTGAGACTTTTTTGTAGCGCAGCTCCTTAACCCCCACTAATGAGGAGGCACTGGTGGGCATTGATGAGGCTGCACTGATATGCACTGATAGGCGGCACTGATGAGGGGGCACTGATGGGTGCTGATAGGCAGCACTAATGGGCACGGATGAGGCTGCACTAATATGTGGCACTGATAGGCGGCACTGATGAGGCAGCACTGATGAGGAGGCACTGGTTGGCACTGATGAGGCTGCACTGATATGTGGCACTGAAGGGCACTGATAGGCAGGACTAATGGGCACTGATGTGTGGCACTGATGAGGAGGCAGTGGTTGGCACTGATGAGGCTGCACTGATATGAGGCACTGGTGGGCATTCATAGGCAGGACTAATGGGCACTGATGTGTGGCACTGATGAGGAGGCAGTGGTTGGCACTAATGAGGCTGCACTGATATGCGGCACTGATGAGGCACTGGTGGGCACTAATGAGGAGGCACTAATATGCAGCACTGATGAGGCTGCCCTGATATGCAGCACTGATAAGCGGCCAGATGGGTACTAATAGGCGGCACTGATGGGCACTAAAAGGCAGCACTGACGGCCACAGATAGGGGGCGCTGATTGGCATTGATAGGTGACACTGATGGGCACTAATAGGTGACACTGAAGGGCACTGATAGGCGGAACTGATAGGCAGCACTAATAGGTGGCACTGGTTGGCAGCACTAATTATCAGTGTAGGTGTCCCCTTTTACACTTGCCGGTTACCAGCTCTCCTCTCCTCTCCTCACGCTGTGACAGCGCATGAGGAAAGGAATGACGATAACCAGCAAGTGTGTTCACATTGTGATCAGCTGTGATTGGACACAGCTGATCACATGATAAAGGGCCACTGCGACTGGCACTTTACCCTGATCTGTGATCAGCTGTGTCTGAAGGACAGAGTGCCCTGGATGCGCAGTGCTGCAGCGGGCACACTGGGGGTGTGGTTCTGGGTAGACGCCCTCCCAGAACTGGACGACCACGCTGTACCCGTTATTTTGCCAGTGGTTAAGCTGCCTGGGGATAGCGCCAGATCAGCAGATGACCGTATTTAATCACCACTGGGTTTTAATTTTTTGCTAAAATAAGCAATAATAATAGCATAATATCAAAATAAGACCAAAATAAAAAAAAAATGTAAAAAAATTCTTAGTTTGTGTTGAAATTTGAAACAGAACAATAAATGTATTAATAATATATCTGTGTATTGCAAATGTATCTTTTCATCTGCTATTGTTTCTATTGATCTCCTGTCAACATTTTAATCCATAATATTAACAGATCTTTTTGCTTCATTTAAAGTGGTATTAAACCCGGTATTAAAGATTGCAGCTCTGCAGTTCTTAGTATGTGACGGCTGCATTAGTTTTACTTTTACTTTTTTATGTAAAAACCTTTTTCCTGACGGACTCCATGGCGGTCTACGTGTGGGGTTTACCCCGCCTCCTCTCCAATGCTATAGGACCCCATTCCCATAAATTTGAGCTCACAGCCAGAGACTGCGTTCCTTTTTTGTCCTCCTCTTTGGCCCTACAAGTGATGCACTTACGTTTACGGATGTCCAAAACCGATCAAGTGTCGGGCATACGTTTACAGTGGTGTCAAAATAGCCCAGGGCCCAGCCATGAGGGGGGGCTTGGCTTCAGGCCTCTGTGTCCAGTGGTGGGGACAACCTGGATATGCCCAGGAGTGAAGGATCGGCTGGCAAGGTCTGAAGCTAACTCCATGGCAGTAGTTTGTGTACCTGTCTTTGTTTTTTATTCCTCCCCCTCATGTTTCCTTTTTCTTTTTCCCCTTTATGGCACCTGGAATGCTTCCGCATTCCAAGACGCAGCTCCCTCTTCCGGGTCGTGGTCCTGGCAGGCTTCCACGCATGTGATATCCTCGGGTGAAACCGAGGCTTGCTTTCACGCATGCGCTGTTCGGCTGGAGACCCAACAAGGTAAGCCCCAGCCCAGGTCTGTAGTGCAGGAATGGGCAGGGGGGGAAAGATGGATCTTAAAGGGGAAGTGTGTTATCTGTGCTGCCACTTTACTCCTTTCTCCTAGATCATTGGTGTTCCTACAAGACTGCAGGATCGTCACCTATTCGTCCTCCGGGGTGTCATGGACAGGTCACCACCTCCGTGCAGCCAGCCCTCAGGCTCTAGGTACATGGGGTGTGAGGAGGGGGGGCAGGTCCATGGTTGGATGGACATATGCCCTAATGTCATGCCTGTTCCTACCCTTCTCTTATTAGCCCTTCCAGGTCGGATTGCCAGTTCACTGTACGAGACGTCAGGGACCTTGCCAGGCCGCAACGTCAACCTTCCTCATCCAGGTCCAGAAGTGACTCTCCGTCTAGGATCCATCAACAGAGGAGATGTTCCCATTCCTCCTCCAGACACCGCACCCACCGCCATGACAGCCACTCTGATCGCAGAGCCTGCTGGGGATGTGGGACTCAAGTCCCGGAGGGCAAGTCCTTGTGTGATCGATGCCCAGGCGGTGGGGGAAAAGGAGACCGAAAGCCGATAGATGGAGTCGCTAGTTAAGCGTGTGGTGCAGCAATCTCTGAAGGAGTGGGGTACAACCCGCACGTGGAGCCAGTCCACCACTCTATCAGGCTCCTTGGCTGAAGAGGCCCTTAAGGATACAGGCCCATCCCATCGGTATGTTGCATCTCCCGGGTCGTCAGACAGCGAAATGGAGGGAGATGAATTTGTTGGAGGCTTTGACTTCGCCTTAGTTTCACCACTAATTAAAGCGGTCAAGGAGACCCTTAAGTGGAAATATCCTTCCACTCCCTTGGCTAAACTAAGGAATTTCTTTAAGCATCTGGGGAAGGACGCTCCAATTTCCCTCTCCTTTCAGAGTTAAAGATATCATTGATAAAGAATGGAGCAAAGTAGACAAGAAAACTTCTTTGCCAAGCAAAACCTCCAGATTATACCCCTTCAAAGCAGAGGAAGTGAAGCATCTGGAAAACGCTCCCCTGGTAGATGCAGCATTGATGCGATTAGCCAAACATGTCGCTCTTCCTTTAGGGGATGTTGTATCCTTTAAGGAAGGGCTTGAGAGGAAAATAGATCAAGACCTCAAGAGAAGCCGGTATGGTAGGCTAGCCAGTATGGCTTGTAAACACGCTTTGGCCCTCAAAGGCCCTCACGCAGCCATGTCCAAGACGATGGAAGCTTGAATAGAAAATGTGGACTCCGTGCTCAGGGGGGGTTTCAGAAGAACTGGCCAAGGGCTCGGCAGTCCAGGAATTGAAGCTGGCAGTGGCCTTCCTGGGGGAAGCTTCTATTGTCCTGAACTGCCTGTTGGCCCGGACTATGCTATCCTTGGTCACGGCTAAGCAGGCCTTATTGTTATGCTCGCTGATACAGAATCTAAGCAAGCCTGGTGTAGGATCCCCTTTGAAGGGCCCTCTTTATTTGGTAACAGGCTGGATAGTGCCATCACCCGGGCCACGGGTGGGAAGTCGGCCTTCTTGCCCCAGGATAGGCGTCTGCTTGGCCAGAATAGGACCCAGTGGAGAAGACGCAGTACTGAGCGTTCAAGAGAAGTGCGTTCTTACAGGCCCGGCCAGGATTTCAGAAGGAATTGGAACAGATGCCAGATATCCTTCCAAAATGCACACCAAAAGTCAGGCGTCCAGCGGACACGAGCCGCCTAAGTCGTTTTGAGATTAGGCCCGCCCAGGCGGGTCGGGTGGGGGAGCATCTGCTTCTCTTCCGGCACGTCTGGGCAGCCTCAATCTCAGACTACTGGACCATCAGGACGGTCTCCATAGGCCACACATGGTCCTTCACCAGTACCCCCCCCCCCCAAATTTATTTCTACCCTGCTACCACGTTCAGAAGAAAAGAAGCAGGTGTTACTGTCTTATGTGTATTCGCTAATGGCACAGGGAGCCGTGGTGCCTGTCTCGAAAGGCGAAGAGTTCCAGGGGGTATACTCCCCTCTCTTCTTAGTGCTAAAGAAAAACGGTTCATGGCACCCCGTGATAGACCTAACTTACCTAAACAAGTTTATAAAACACGAAAGATTCAAAATGGAGACTCTGTCTACCATCCAACAAGCCATGCAGCCAGGCGATTGGCTAATCTCAATTGATTCTGAAAATACCTCCGGTTCAGGGTCGGGCGAGAACATCTACAGTTCACCTGCCTCCCTTTCGGGCTGACAACCTCACCCCGAGTCTTTTCAAAAGTTCTTCTGGCCATGGTGGCCCTCATCAGAACAAAAGGGATTTGTTTGTACCACTATTTCGATGACCTTCTGCTACTATCCCAAGACAATGAGCAGCTGTTGATCCAAAGGGAGCAGGTTATCATCACACTGATCGAATTTGGTTGGCTCCTAAACTTAGAGAAAAGCCATCCGGAACCAGTTCAGCGCCTGGTATACCTAGGGGTCCAGTTCAACACTGTGGAAAGTACCATCTCTCTGCCAGTGGAGAAGATCCCAGTCATACAAGAGAGAATAGCATGGGCTCTGACATCTGAGGGCCTCACAGTGCCTAAAAATTATCGGCACGATGGTCTCTACAAACCCCATGGTCAAATATTCTCTTTGGAGGTTACGTCCTTTTCGAATAGGGTTTCTCGAGCAATGGAACTCAGGAGACAACGATCAATCCATTCACATAACATCAGTGATGAGGAACAGCCTCTTCTGCCACTTCATCGCCCCCGTCTCATGGGTCATGGTCATGGCCAATGCCAGCGGTGCTGAATGGGGATCCCTCTGCAGATCAGAGCTTGCACAAGGCAGGTGGGATGCCCGTCTTCACAACCGGGGCTTGAACGTCCTGGAACTATGGTCAGCCTGGTATGCCCTTCAAACCTTCAGTCATCTCCTGAAAGGGGAATTCGTTTTAATGAGAATGGACAACACCACTGCGGTCTCCTATGTGAAGAGTCAAGGGGGCAGTCGGAGCTCCACCTTACTCCAAGAAGTCGAGCCCATCATGTCATGGGCCCAGAAAAACCTGGCCAATATCTCGGCAGTCTTCGTTCCCGAAGTTCAGAACGTCCAAGCGGACTTCCTGTCTCACACACAATTAGAGAACGAGTGGTCCCTTCATGTGGAGATGTTCGAGTGGATCCTGTCCTTGGGAGTCGATCTCAAAGTAGACCTATTTGCATCCCCCTGCAACGTCAAGATCGGGAAGTATTACACTTGGGGCCGTTGCAGCCAGGCTTTTGGAATAGATGCCCTGACAGATCGGTCGAGCTTCAGCAGGGCATATGCCTTTCTATCATTCCCGATCATCCTCAGGTACTTGTAGAACTCCAATCGGAAGTGGTCGAGGTGGTGGTGATAGCGCTTACTGGCCGAACAGGTCATGGTTTCCCCTCCTGACCCAGCTCAACTTCCGGGACCCAGTCCCTCTTCCTCTCAGACCGGACCTTCTTTCTCAGGGGAGAGTCCTGCACCCTTGCCCGGCGTTACTGAGACTGATGGTCTGGTTCTTGAGAGGGAGAGGCTGGAAACTCTCGGGTGTGCATCAACAGTGATTTCCACCCTCACGAGCTTGAGAAAGGCAAGCACGAATAAGGTCTACGGAAGAATATGGACCAAGTTCGTTGAATTCTCATCCTCTAAGGGTAGATCATTCAGAGATCCAGGAATCAAAGATATCCTCGGCTTCCTTCGATCTGGCCTAGATCTGTCTCTATCCATAAGCTCCCTCAGGGTCTGAGTCTCAGCCCTGTTGGCCTTCTCCGGGACATCACGGCCATTCACCCTCTAATCCGGCAGTTCTTCCATGGGGTGGCAGGACTCAGGCCCCAAAGAAGGCCAAGATTCCCCAAGTGGGATCTTCCTCTTGTTCTCGACTCGCTGACTGGACTCAGTACCGTGGGATCCGCTCCACTTTCTATCAAAGACCTTTCTGCAAAAGTCGCCTTCCTAGTAGCCATCACTTCGCCCAAAATGGTCTCTGAGATCGGGTCCTTAGGTCATAAAGAACCATTCCTGACTTTATTTCCAGACCAGGTGGTCCTCATCCCTATGCTCGGCTCAAACCCGAAAGTTACATCAGTGTTCCATCAGAACCAAGAAATTTTCCTACCTACATTCAGGGCCCCAAGGTCCACTGAAGCTTCCCCTCTGGATGTAGGGGAAATACTGAAGGAATACCTACAAGTTACTTCCTCGTTTAGACGTTCTGACTATCTGTTTATCCTGCACTCCGGGTGTAACAAAGGACAGCGAGCTTCGACCAGAACGATCGCGGGCTGAATCATCCAATCCATCCAGCAGGCTTATAGGGCTAAGGGCTTGGCTCCTCCAGAGGCGGTGACGGCTCATTCCACCAGGGGTACGGTGGCTTCTTGGGCAGCAGCCTGACATGTGGCTTCGTGGGCCTCCATTAATACCTTTATGTCACATTATTGCATAGAACCTGCTTCTCTATCATCTGTGAACTTTGGTTTAAGAAGAATCCTGTCGGTTGACACGGCAAATGAAATTTCTTTTGATGAGCATTCCCTCCCGTGTGGTCTGGCTAGTTACTTCCCACACGTAGACTGCCATGGAGTCTGCCAGAAAAATGGAAAATTTTCTATCAAATACTTACTGTAATTTTCCTTTCCTGATGGACTCCATGGCAGACGGAGTTCCCACCCATCGGTCAAGAGTTGTCTAGTTACGGAACGCAGTCTCTGGCTGTGAGCTCAAATTTATGGTAGTGGCTTCCTATAGCATTGGAGAGGAGGCAGTGTTAACCCACACATAGCCTGCCATGGAGTCCATCAGGAAAGGAAAATTACGGTAAGTACAGTGGTGGCCCGTGTATTAAGGGCACACGGGCGCCGCCCCCTCTCTCCTGCCACCCCCCTCTATCACCAAAAGATAGATTCATGCATTACATGAATCTATCTATGGCCGCCACTGCCGCTCCCTATTCAGGCGCCCGGCCCCTTTTTGGGCACCGGGCGCCTGAATTACAGAGGTGGGGGGGGGGTGATTTTGAAGCACCTGATTAGAGCCAAAGGCTTTAGTGGCGTCAAAAAAGGTGACCAGTGAGCGCCATGCTGGGCGCACGCAGATCACTCAGCTGTATTAGAAAAGCGAATAAATATCTGTTACCCGTCACCTGATTGGCTGAAACGACAGGCGCTGTAATTGGACGCCAGGCGTAGGGAAGAGAGGACGGGAGAAGACATCGAGGAGCTGTCCCACCAAGACAAATAAGTGCAGGCGGTGGGCTGGCAGGGGGCACACCGGCAGCGTTTTGATATGGCACAGTGGCTGCGTTTGATGGGGCACAGTGGGAGCAATTGATGGGCACAGTGGCGGCAATTGATGGGCATGGTGGCTGCGTTTGATGGGCACAATGGCTGCATTTTATTGGGTGCAGTGGCTGCATTTGATAGGCACAGTGGCGGCAATTGCTGGGCACAGTGGCGGCAAATTGAAGGGCACAGTGGCGGCAAATTGAAGGGCACAGTGGCTGCATTTGATGGCACAGTGGTGGCAAATTGATGGGCACAGTGGCGGCATTTGATGGCACAGTGGCTGCATTTGATGGGCACAGTGGTGGCAATTGCTGGGCACAGTGGCGGCAAATTGATGGGCACAGTGGCGGCATTTGATGGCACAGTGGCTGCATTTGATGGGCACATTGGCTGTGTTTGATGGGCACAGTGGCCGCGATTTACGGTACAGTGAGGCAGCAATTGATGTTTTTTTTTTCCAAATTTTTCAGTTTGTTTTCGCCCCCCCCCCAAAAAAAAAAATTTTGAGCACCAGCCGCCACTGGGTAAGTATTTGATAGAAAATGTTCTGTTATCCCAAAAAGAGAAAAAAATCCTGTAAATGATTATAAAGTGTGAACTGGAGTTTGACTTCAATTATTTTAGTGTATTTAAATATGCTAGTCCATTTTACACTCCCCCCCCCCCCAGACTGATGATGCTGCTGTCTGCTGTGCCCCCTGTGCTCCTTCATCCAGAGTGGGGGGGGGGGGTGCTCTAATCCAGGAGGTTGTGTTACTGGTCAGATCACCAGGTGAAAAAAAAATGGGGGGGGGGGAGCCTAAAAAGGATAAAAAAAGGATAAGAAAATGAATGCAGCCGCCACATCCAATGATTGGTAAGCTGCAATGACGTTTTGTGTTTAGTAGGTCGGTAGTCACGCTGTATTCTCCACTTGTCTGGACCTCTTATATAATCTGTGCGTTTATTTATAGAACCCATAATGATCATTTAGGATTTCTGGGCCATGGAGTCCTCGTTGTACTTGTGTGCGCTGGCACAGCCCTGGATGGGAGTGTCCCCAAACATTGTGTCACCATCCCTGGACCCGTCTCATGAGGCCACCACCCTGTCCTTTCCCTCACTTATGACTCACAGACCTCCCCGGACGTCGATGTACAGCATGCAGCGTGCAGATCTACAGGGCGGACAGCTTCAATCGGCGGTGTCATCAGAGGCCCAGTACATGCACGCCGCGCAGGGCTGCTGTTAGAAATCATGGGGCCCCATACAACCTACCTAACAGGCCCCCCTCCCCCCAGCCGGAAGGGACCGAGGACATTTATCAGTCCTTCAGTTGCAAAGATGGATGAATTGGAAGCGCTCTGAGGCTTCCTGCTCATTCACAAACTGAAGCATAGCAAACACAGTTTATGATGCTTCGGTGATGGGCGCAGGAGCGATTGGTACCGATCAATCACTGTTTTCATTCAGGAAAGGAAGGGGTCAATAAATTATATATTTACCGGCCCCTTCCCGCACTCTCCATCCTGAAACATCCCCCCCCTGTGTAGCCACAGCAGCTTCTGGCAGGAGAGGAGAGAAGCTGGCAGCGCTGCGGGGGGGGGGCACCCAGGGGGGGCCCGGCTGGCAGATGGAAGGGGGTGCATGTACTAGAACCAATCCCCTGCAGTACAGCTGGCAGCGTTGCAGGGAAGGCACAAGAGGATTGGTATCTGCATAGAGAGTACAGCCGGCCGTCCTGCCCCCCCCCTTTTGAAATGATGGGGCCCCCCGGGCCCAGTACAGGAGGGCTGGCTCTACTGCTCTATCAGCGGCCCTAATGCTGCATTCTGTTGGGGCCACACGCGGGGCCCCAGCCTGCAATTTCTCACTGAGTCTCTTGCACAAAGCACTTTTTTTTGGCGTCTGAAAAGATGAGCAATTACAATCACTGAGAGGCAGAGGGCGCTGTGTTGTGTCTGTGCCCCACCTCTACCACTGACGGTGCGGGCAGGAGGAGGCGTGGCCTGAGTTTTTTTAAAATTCTTGCACATGTGTATGACTGTTAGAGGAGTGAGGATCCCGTAGTCAGTAGGGTCATCCAGCATGAAGAGTTTGACCTCCAGCCCCCCCTCCTCTCCTGGACTGAGACTTCTTCCTCTGATTTCACTGCACACTGTGAGCTTCTCACCATGTGCATTAGAAGCCGCAGCAAGTCAGATAGAGAGCCCCGCCCCCATTTCCTGGCTGGAGGACGTCCCACCTGCGGCCCTCCAGCTGTTGCGGAACTACAAGTCCTATGACGCATTGCAAGGCTGGCAGGTACAAGCATGACTCCCAGAGGCAGAGGCATGATGGGACTTGTAGTTCAACAACAGCTGGAGAGCCGCAGACTGGACACTCATTCCTCCCCCCCAGCCTGCCTGTCCCTGGTCCCGCCCCTTTCGTCCATTGGATTTCCAATCAGAAAGGCTCAGCATCACGACTGCCCCCGCCTATGAAGGCATTTTGATTTTTGCATAACTCCTCCCACTGCTTGCATCAGGGCCGAGGGCTCTTGGGAGGAGTACTGAGGCCGGGTGCTGGGATGTTTTCAGGAAGGTATGTACAGGCCCCTCCCACCTGCCATGATCTGCCTGCATTGCATAGAGAATCGCAGAGACCCGGTGATGACATCACTGTGAGTAATATAAAGTCTGTCATGGAAATGGAAAGATTGTATTTAAGAATCTCATTATCGTGTGGATGAGGAAGGGGGAGGGGAGGACTTCAGCTCTAGGTGACAGTGCGGTTATATTAAGAGACCAAGAGAGATGTGAAAATGAAAGTCAGACGGGTGGAGTTCTCAGACATTGTTCCCTGTATGGTTGTCAGCCTGTGTTTCCTGTATACTCCATTGTACAACTCTGTACAATGTTCTCCTTGTGGTTATATTTTTAGACGTTTCCTGTGTTATGTTTCCCTTCCGATTTATGACTTCTGTACACACAGCGCAATCGTTCCAGCTGAACAAATATCCTCTAAATCCATTCCTCATGTGTCTTCTTCCTGAATCTTTGAGATCTTTGTGTATTTCTTCCAGATCTGTGCAGAAATCCAGTGTGAGACTTCCTGTAATAAAGACCAATCACTGCTGCTCTCTCCCCTTGTGCAGGGAGACTGGTCTTGTCTCCGCCCCCTCCTGTAGTTTTCTGTAGTGGGTGGAGCCTACTGGTCCCCTCCCACAGCTCTGCTCTCTCCCCTTGTGCAGGGAGATTGGTCTTGTCTCCGCCCCCTCCTGTAGTTTTCTGTAGTGGGTGGAGCCTACTGGTCCCCTCCCACAGCTCTGCTCTCTCCCCTTGTGCAGGGAGATTGGTCTTGTCATTGCCCCCTCCTGTAGTTTTCTGTAGTGGGTGGAGCCTACTGGGCCCCTCCCACAGCGCTGCTCTCTCTCTCCTTGTGCAGGGGGACTGGTCTTGTCTCCGCCCCCTCCTGTGGTTTTCTGTAGTGGGTGGAGCCTGCTGGTTCCCTCCCACAGCTCTGCTCTCTCCCCTTGTGCAGGGAGATTGGTCTTGTCTCCGCCCCCCTCCTGTAGTTTTCTGTAGTGGGTGGAGCCTACTGGTCCCCTCCCACAGCTCTGCTCTCTCCCCTTGTGCAGGGAGATTGGTCTTGTCTCCGCCCCCTCCTGTAGTTTTCTGTAGTGGGTGGAGCCTACTGGTCCCCTCCCACAGCTCTGCTCTCTCCCCTTGTGCAGGGAGATAGGTCTTGTCTCCACCCCCTCCTGTAGTTTTCTGTAGTGGGTGGAGCCTACTGGGCCCCTCCCACAGCGCTGCTCTCTCTCTCCTTGTGCAGGGGGACTGGTCTTGTCTCCGCCCCCTCCTGTGGTTTTCTGTAGTGGGTGGAGCCTGCTGGTTCCCTCCCACAGCTCTGCTCTCTCCCCTTGTGCAGGGAGATTGGTCTTGTCTCCGCCCCCCTCCTGTAGTTTTCTGTAGTGGGTGGAGCCTGCTGGTCCCCTCCCACAGCTCTGCTCTCTCTCCTTGTGCAGGGGGACTGGTCTTGTCTCCGCCCCCTCCTGTGGTTTTCTGTAGTGGGTGGAGCCTGCTGGTCCCCTCCCACAGCTCTGCTCTCTCTCTCTCCTTGTGCCGGGTGATTGGTCTGGTCTCCATATGTACATAGATGGTAGCGCCAGGGGGGGGATACAAAAGGTAAGGAGGACTGAAGTTCCTCTTTGACTTTACACTCTATTGAATTCTATGCACGGTGCAGCATTGCAATGCGTTAAAGTGTGTCGGAACGCGCTGCAAAATAATTCAACATGACCTTCAGGGCTTCACACCAGATGCAATCCAGTGCGTTTTTATCCTCCATCAAAAACGCACGGACAGTGTTTTCCATGTATTCCAGTGGCCCTGGTTCACACCAGTGCAGGGCGTTCCAGTGCAGTAAACAAAAGTAGAACATGCTGCATTGTTTTTACTGTATGGAATGCGGCAAAACGCATCAAAAAGGCACTGAAACGCACATGTCCTCAATTGAGACGAAGGGCCCCTTTCACACTGATGCGTTTTTGCTGTGTTGTTACCTAGTTAAAAAAAATGCAATAAAAATGTTTCCCTTTGAGGCCTGGTTCACACCTGTGCAGTTTGCTTTTGATCCCTTTCTGTAGTGCTTTTTGCGTTGCGTTTTGCGTTTTTGCACACACGTTTTTCACGTGGTTTTTTTTTTTCTTGTTATGCATTTTATATGTTTTTTTTTTTTTTCTTTAAAAGGGAAGATGTTTTTGTTGTTAGGCAGATTAAAATGCAAAACACATCATATGCGTTTCCGCAGAGGGGGATAAATGCACTGGAACGCATCAAAAATGCAGAAATGCATTCGGAACACAGAAATTGCCTTATGAACCAACCCTCAGTGCACACCAATGAGATTTTTTGCAGTCACATTTCCAATTTTACTGGTGCATGCTGGGTAATGGGCACCCAAAAAAGGCACAAGAAATGCAACAAAAATATATATGTGCTTTTGATGGCTTTTTTTCAATGTAGCAGTGCGAATGCATAAAAATGCATAAAAACGCCCCACAATGCATTAAAAATCACATCGGGAAAGCAGAAATGGTGGTGTAAGCCACAATTCAGGCCACCAAATCCGATATATTTTAATCTTTTACATTGCTATTTTTGTGTTTAGATACATTGTATTCCTTTGCTACATTTTGTGAGGGGAATAAATGCACTGGAACGCATCAAAAATGCAGAAACGCATCCGGAACACAGAAATTGCGTTATAAAGCAACCCTCAGTGCACACCAATGCGTTTTTTTGGGTCACATGTCCAAAATTTCGCTGGTGCATGCTGGGTAATGGGCACCCAAAAAAAGGCACTGGAAATGCAGCAAAAACGCAACAAAAATGTATATGCGCTTTTGATGCCTCTTTTCAGTGTAGCAGTGCGAAAGCAGCTGAAGAAAAAAAAAGAAGGAGACAAAATGCACTGGAATGCATCAAAATGCATAAAAACGCACCAGAATGCATTATAAATGCAGAAACACATCGGGAGCACAGAAATTGTGGTGTAAGCCACAATTTGGGCCACCAAATCTGATACGTTGTAATCTTTTACGTTGTTATATTTGGGTTTAGATGTACTTTTTGATGCACTGGAACGCATCAAAAATGCAGAAACGCATCCGTAACGCAGAAATTGCGTTATAAACCAACCCTCATTGCACATCAACACGGCACATTGGCGCACACTGAAGCGATCGGACATATCACCTCGTCTGTGGATTGGGACCGCATTGGACAATCAAATCAGATACGTTGTAATCTTTTTTGTTGTTTTTGGTTTTAGAAACATTGTATTCCTTTGTTACATTTTGGTGTTTTTTTGTCATTTAGGCGGACGGAAGAAGAACTCAGACGAGGCGACTGGGAATCGCATTTGCGGAGAGAGAAGAAATCCACCGGATCATTTTAATGTTTTGCCGCGGACGATCTACAGGGGAACGCGATGGGGCGGATCGCTTTGTTACATAACATAAACATTGTTCTGTGTCGCTGTTAACATTTTATTGGCTCTCTGTAAAAAAATGTGTTGCGTTTGGTTTTTTGAGTCACATGTCCAAATTTCACAGGTGCATGCTGGGTAATGGGCACCCACAAAACGCACTGGAAATGCAGCAAAAACGCGGCGAAAACGTATTGGCGCTTTTGATGCCTTTTTTCAGCGGAGCAATGTGAAAGCAGCTGAACAAAAAAAAAGGGGGGGGGGACTCACGGGAACGCATCAAAAATATATTAAAAAATACGATGGAATGCATCAAAAATGCATAAAAAAAGGCACTGGAACACATTAAAAATGCAGAAACGCATCCGGAACGCAGAAATTGCGTTATGAACCAACCCTCATTGCACAATCAACGCAGCACATTGGCGCACACTGAAGCTATGGGACATATCGCCTCGTCTGTGGATAGGGACCCCATTGGACCACCAAATCCGATACCTTGTAATCTTTTACGTTGTTGTTTTGGGGTTTTGGATACATTGTATTCCTTTGTTACATTTTGTTGTTTTTTGTCACGTAGAAATTCAGGCGGATGGAAGAAGAACTCAGACGAGGCGACTGGGAATCACATTTACGGAAAGAGAAGAAATCTGTTGTTATCGTTTCACATTTTGCCGCGAACGCTCTGCAAAAATGCAGAAACGCATTCGGAACACAGGAATTGCGTTATGAACCAACCGTCAGTGTATACCAATGCGTTTTTTTGCAGTCACGTGTCCAAATTTCACAGGTGCATGCTGGGTAATGGGCACCAAAAAAACGCAACAAAAATGTATATGCGCTTTTGATGCCTTTTTTCAATCTAGCATTGCGAATGCATCAAAATGCATAAAAACGCACCAGAATGCATTAAAAATGCAGAAACACATCAGGAAAGCAGAAATTGTGGTGTAAGCCACAATTCGGGCCACCAAATCCGATACATTTTAATCTTTTACGTTGTTATTTTTGGGTTTAGATACATTGTATTCCTTTGTTACTTTTTGTGAGGGGAATAAATGCACTGGAACGCATAAAAAAATGCAGAAACACATCAGTAACGCAAACATTGCGTTATAAACCAACCCTCAGTGCACACTCATGCGTTTTTTTGAGTCACATGTCCAAATGTCACGGGTGCATGCTGGGTAATGGGCACCCACAAAACGCACCGGAAATGCAGCAAAAACGCGGTAAAAACGTATTTGCGCTTTTGATGCTTTTTTTTTCAGCAGAGCAGTGTGAAAGCAGCTGAACAAAAAAAAAGGGGGGGGGGGGACTCACGGGAACGCATCAAAAATATATTAAAAAATACGAAGGAACGCATCAAAAATGCATAAAAACGCATTTTGCGCTTTTGATGCCTTTTTCAGTGGAGCAATGTGAAAGTAGCTAAAGGAAAAAAAAGAGGGGAAAAAACTCACGGGGAAGCGTCAAAAATATATTTTAAAAAGCACTGGAACGCATCAAAAATGCATAAAAAACGCACTGGAACGCATCAAAAATGCATAAAAAACGCACTGGAACACATTAAAAATGCAGAAACGCATAAGGAATACGTGTCTGTGGATTGGGACCGCGTTGGGCCACCAAATCCGATACGTTGTAATCTTTTACGTTGTTGTTTTTTTGGTTTAGATACATTGTAATCTTTTGTTACATTTTGCTGTTTTTTGTCATGTAGAATATCGGGCGGATGGAAGAAGGAAATGCGACTGGGAATCGCATTTACGGAAAGAGAAGAAATCCGTCGTATCGTTTCACGTTTCGCCGCAGACGCACTACAAGGGCGCGCGATGGGAGCGAATCGCTTTGTTACATAACGTAAACATTGTTACATCTTGTGTCACTGTTAACATTTTATTGGCTCTCGCTGTAAAAAATGTAGAGCAAGAAAAGAAGACGCGGCCGGCGGGGAGGAGGAAGGCGGCGGAGAAGGGGTTAAAGAGAAGGCTGTTCCTCGGGCCTATGGCGTCCCCGCCCCTCCTCCTCTCCTTCCCCCCTCCCTCCCTCTGAGCCGATCCACTGTGGAAAGCTGGTGTCACCGTCACCTGGACTTCAGCCTGGGAGCCGTTGCCATGAGGCTGGTGGCCGCTGCCGTTGAGCCTTGACGGGGAGGTGGGTGGTGGGGGGGCGCCGCCATGGAGGAGGAGAATGCCAACGTGCTGGAGCCGGCCAGCGAGTGCCCGCCGACGCAGCCCTTGAAGTTCGATATAAAACGCCATGCCATCACCGATGACTACAAGGTATCCAAGCAGGTGCTGGGCCTGGGCATCAACGGCAAAGTGCTGGAGTGTTACCGCAGGGACAGCGGGCTGAAGTGCGCTCTGAAGGTGAGACGTGCGGCAGAATAATAGACGCCGGTAAATGGCGGAGGATTCGCAGGGATGGGGGGGGCTTCTGGGAAGGGTATTCTATCTGCCAGGACAGTGGTGGGCACAGGTATCTGCCCATATTTCTGGGGTCACAGGGAAGCCTTGGCACTTTGGTGCCAATTTGGCACAGCCGGGCACGGGGTGCCAACCCAACCACCTGGGGATCTGCTCAGTCATCTGACCTGTTGTAGTTGTGGATCCCTTCAGATGTTGGGGAACTACAAGGCTTGTTATGCTCTGCCAGCCTATATAGTGTATCTCAAAACATTTTGAGCTTCAGGTTTGGATAGAACAAGGAATGTTTTGTTGTCTGTGTCCCTTTAAGGAGCTGCACCTTCACCTCCTGTCCCAGGAAGTGAGAGAAATCCCATCCTGTCTTAGATAGGTGTCCCCATCAGATGATTTCCCTCTTTTCCTGTTCCGGTGACAACTGTAAAATTTCCTATTTCCCATCACTTCCTGTCCCGGTGACACCAAGACCAAAAGAGGGTTGAATGTTTTGTTGTCTGTGTCCCTTTAAGGAGATTCGTCTTCTCCTCCTGTCCCGGGAAGTGAGAGAAATCCCATCCACATCCCATCTTAGATAGGTGTCCCCATCAGAAGATTTCCCTCTTTTCCTATTCCGGTGACAACTGTAAAATTTCCGATTTCCCATCACTTCCTGTCCAGGTGACACCAGGACCAAAAAGAGGGTTGAATGTTTTGTTGTCTGTGTCCCTTTAAGGAGATTCGTCTTCACCTCCTGTCCCAGGAAGTGAGAGAAATCCCATCCACATTCTATCTTAGATAGGTGTCCCCATCAGAAGATTTCCCTCTTTTCCTGTTCCGGTGACAACTGTAAAATTTCCGATTTCCCATCACTTCCTGTCCCGGTGACACCAAGACCAAAAGAGGGTTGAATGTTTTGTTGTCTGTGTCCCTTTAAGGAGATTCGTCTTCACCTCCTGTCCCAGGAAGTGAGAGAAATCCCATCCACATCCCATTTTAGATAGGTGTCCCCATTAGAAGATTTCTCTCTATTCCTGTTCCGGTGACAACTGTAAAATTTCAGATTTCCCATCACTTTCTGTGCCAGTGACACCAGGATCGATAGAGGAGTGAATCTCTATCAGTAAAGACATTGACAGCAAACCACACTTCATCCAAAGACTCTAAACAAGGTTTTGGCCTTGGATATCTTCGTATTTTCTAAATGTATTATATTTATCAGTAACAATCGTTGCCTATATGTAGTATGAGCATCCAATAAAAATGGTTGTTTATTTATCTCTTGTAATTATTAACATAGTGACAGTATAAATCTGTGAGTGGGAAGGTCCACGTGACAAACTACAAATTCCAGCACCTCTAGTGACTAAAGCAAAACAGAAATAATCTTTACTGAGTAATCGGCTGTGTAAATTTCAGCTATTCTGCTCATTTCTCTATGTGATTCTGAGTGGGAAGGTCCACATGACAAACTACAGATTCCAGCACCACTAGGGACTAAATTAAAAGAAATTTTGCCATTACCGAGTAATCAGCTGTGTAAAATTTCAGCTATTCTGTTCATTTCTCAATATGATTCTGAGTGGGAAGGTCCACACACCCAATCACAAATTCCAAGATCTCCAGGGACTAAATCAAAATAAATATTGCCTTTTCAGAGTAATCGGTTGTGTACATTTCAGCTATTCTGCTCATTAGTCAGTATGATTCTTTGAGTGGGAAGGTCCAAATTATGAACTACAAACTTCAGCACCTCCAGTGACTAAATCAAAACAGATATCATCTTTACCGAGTAATCGGCTGTGTAAACTTTAGCTATTCTGGGAATTTCTCAGGTATGATTCTGAGTGGGAAGGTCCACATGATGAACTACAAATTCCGACACCTCCAGGGACTAAATCAAAATAGAGATTGCCTTTGCCGTGTATTTTTAAATGTGTTACATTTATCGGTAACAATTGTTGCAAATATGTAGCAATAAGCATCCAATCAAAATTTCTCCTTTTTTAACTTATTAACACAGTGACAGTATGATTCTTTGAGTGGGAAGGTCCGGTCCACATGACGAACTATGAATCCCAGCAACTCCAGGGACTAAATTAAAACAGATATTGCCTTTGCCAGGTAATCAGCTGTGTAAATGTCAGCTATTCTGGTCATTACTTAATATGATTCTCTGAGTGGATAGGGCCACATGATGAACTACAAACTCCAGCACCTCCACAGACTAAATCAAAACAGATATCACCTTTGTCGAGTAATCAGCTGTGTAAATTTCAGCTATTCTGGTCATTACTCAATGAATCTGTGAGTTGGAAGGTCCAGCAAGCTCGTCTAAAAGGATTTACTTTGCATAAGAAGAGTATGTGGACCAGCAGCAGTTCGCCTGTTAAAGGAACATTTTTTCGGGCGCCGTCAGTGGCTGAGATTAATGATACAATGTTATGCGAAATTCCCTCTGGGTGCGGCCAATTTTGAATAATTATCTGCGAGCTTCCGACTCCATACTCTCAGAGAGAGAAAGATTCAATGAGAAATGAGCAGAATACCTAAATCGGCAAAGGCGATATCAGCTTTCATTTAGTCCCTGGAGATGCTGAAATTTGTAGTTCATCATGTGGACCTTCCCACTCACAGATTCAAATTGAGTAATGACCAGAATAGCTGAAATTTACACTGCTGATTACTTGGTAAAGGCGACATCTGTTTTGATTTAGTCACTGAAAATGATGGAATTCGTAGTTCATCATGTGGACCTTCCCACTCTTAGGGGTTGATTTACTAAAGACAAATAGACTGTGCACTTTGAAAAGTACAATTGCACTCTCCAGAGCTTAGTAAATGAGGTAAAGCTTCACTTTGCAATGAATACCCAATCACATGCAAGGAAAATTTTAAAAAACTGCCTTTTTGCTTGCATATGATTGGATGATGGAATTCAGCAGAGCTTTTCCTCATTTACTAAGCTCTGGAGCAACGATTTTCCTTTAGTAAATAAACCCCATAGAATCATATTGAAAAGTAACCATAATAGCTGAAATTTACACAGCTGATTACTCAGTAAAGGCGATATCTGCTTTAATTTAGTACCTGGAGATGCTAGATTTGTAGTTCATCACGTGGACCTTCCCCCTCACAGATTCATATTGAGAAATTACCAGAATAGCTGAAATTTACACAGCGATTACTCGTCAAAGGGTGATATCTGTTTTGATCTAGTCACTGGAAATGCTGAAATTTGTAGTTTGTCATGCGGACCTTCCCACGCATAGAATCATATTGAAAAGTGACCATAGTAGCTGAAATTTACACAGTGGATTACTTGGTAAAGATGATATCTGTTTTAATTTCATCTCTGGAGATGCTGTAATTTGTGGTTCATTATGTGGACCTTCCCCCTCACAGAAACATATTAAAAAGTGACCATAATAACTGAAATTTACACAGCCGTTTACTCAGTAAAGATGATATTTGTTTTAATTTAGTTTCTGGAGATGCTGGAACTTGTAGTTCATCATGTGGACCTTCTACCTCACAGAATCATATTGAAAAGTGACCATAATAACTGAAATTTACACAACCGATTACCCGGTAATGGTAATATCTGCTGTAATTTCGCCTCCTGGAGATGCTGGAATTTGTAGTTCATCATGTGGACCTTCCCCCTCACAGAATCATATTGAAAAGTGACCATAATAACTGAAATTTACACAGCCGTTTACTCAGTAGAGATGATATCTGTTTTAATTTAGTCTCTGGAGATGCTGGAATTTGTAGTTCATCATGTGGACCTCCCTGCTCATAGAATCATATTGAAAAGTGACCATAATAGCTGAAATTTACACAACCGATTACCCGGTAATGGTAATATCTGCTTTAATTTCGTCTCTGGAGATGCTGGAATTTGTAGTTCATCACGTGGACCTTCCCCCTCACAGATTCATATTGAGAAATCACCAGAATAGCTGAAATTTACACAGCGACTACTCGGCAATGGTGATATCTGCTTTGATTCACTGGAAGTGCTGGAGTTTGTAGTTTGTTATTTGTTATTTATCTAAATATATATATATATATATATATATATATATATATATATACACAGTGTGTGTATATATACTGCATATATATATAGATACACCTCCTTTCTCGGTAAGAGTCGCATGTAATGCACGGGAGGTGTGCACAGCGATTATGAACCGCCTAACTCGGAGAGCTCAGTTCATAAAAAGTCAGACAAAGACTCCTCGCCGCCTCTTCTCGCCGGAAGCGAATGTGGCGAAACGTCTGCTTTGCGCAATTCCTGTGGCTTTGACACGTTCAGGAAGCAGTAGTGTCAGTTGGTAAATATTTTTTACCCAGCGAAGGGGTCGTTGTAAAAGCCAAACACGGATCCCTCTTGTCACGTTCAGACAGTCCAGAGTGCGCCGTCTTATCTGGTCACTCCCACATTCCGGAGGTGCCGCGTTCTCACCTTACAACGTCCTTCCAGCGAGGACATGTTTGAGAGAGTCATTACTGTCACGTTGGCCTTAAAAATAATTTTTTATGAGTCATTCGAACTTTTTTTACACGCTTGCTGTCCCATATTTTCATGATTTGTGGATTCTTTGTCTAAAACTGAATCTAAAACCTGATAAACGGATGCTGAGATAAGACCAATTAGCCACACTGGCCATACACTTTGACAATTTGATTGAGCAATCGAGCTTTCGGTTCCTTTTTTTTTTTTTTTGCAATGCAATTGAAGACATAAAATGGTAATTTCAATCCACCATGAAGAGGTGGGCAGCTTTAAGTTGCTCATACGCGTGGCCACATTCTACCGCTGATCGCGCTGAAATCCTGAGCAATGGAGTGCAGAATTGAAATGGTTTCGATTGAACGCAAGGAGGTGGGATGGAAATCGTCATCAAACCCTGTAGAAAAATCTGATGATGGTCAATGAAGTTTCCGACGCGTTTCGTTCAATTTTGTTTTATTACGATCAGTTTTTCATGCCCATGTGTATGGCCAGCTTCAGAGACCATTTTAATTGAAAATGAATGGGTGTCCAATGCAACCCAACATGTGTAACCCCCAGTAACTGGCACTTTAAATGGGCTGTAACACCTGAGACCAGTAAAAGGGGATCCCGATCATGCTGCACTGTGATTGGCTGCACAATCCTGACATCATTGAGAGCCCCTCCTTCCACTTCCTGGTCATTAATAGCTGAGTTGTCAGTGACAGGCCAAGTTTAGACATGTGACCGGGGTGGGCAGTAAAAATGCATGGTTGAGCTGCATTTTTAGGAGGGAGGGGTTGTGCTGGAAGAGGTGATATGGTAGAGGGGGGGAAGGGATTTGTGCTAGGAGGGTCGATTTGGGGTAAGGGGGGTGGTTGTGCTAGAAGAGGTGATATGGTAAAGGGGGGAAGGGATTTGTGCTAGGAGGGTCGATTTGGGGGTGAGGGGGTGGTTGTGCTAGAAGAGGTGATATGGTAGAGGGGGGAAGGGATTTGTGTTAGGAGGGTCGATTTGGGGGTGAGGGGGTAGTTGTGCTAGAAGAGGTGATATGGTAGAGGGGGGAAGGGATTTGTGTTAGGAGGGTCGATTTGGGGGTGAGGGGGTAGTTGTGCTAGAAGAGGTGATATGGTAGAGGGGGAAGAGATTTGTGTTAGGAGGGTCGATTTGGGGGTGAGGGGGGTGGTTGTGCTAGAAGAGGTGATATGGTAAGGGGGGAAGGGATTTGTGCTAGGAGGGTCAATTTGGGGGTGAGGGTATTTGTGCTAGAAGAGGTGATATGGTAAAGGGGGTAAGAAATTTGTGCTATGAGGGTCGATTTATGGGGGTTGTGATAGAAGAGGTGATCTGGCAGAGGGGAAGGGATTTGTGCCAGGAGGGTCGATTTGGGGGGGGGGTGTGCTAGAAGAGGTGTTATGCTAGAGGGGGGAGGGGGGTGGGGGGAAGGGATTTGTGCTTGTACTAGGAGGGTAGATTTGGGGAGGGGGGGGTTGTGCTAGAAGAGGTGATATGGTAGAGGGGGTAATGAATTTGTGTTAGGAGGGTCGATTTAGGGTGGTTGTGATAGAAGAGGTGATCTGGCAGAGGGGAAGGGGATTAGTGCTAGGAGGGTCAATTTGGGGGGGGGGGGTTGTGCTAGAAGAGGTGTTATGCTAGAGGGGGATGGGGGGAAGGGATTTGTGCTAGGAGGGTAGATTTGGGGGGGAGGAGAGGTTGTGCTAGAAGAGGTGTTATGCTAGAGGGGGTAGGAATTTGTGATAGGAGGGTCGATTTAGGGGGGTTGTGATAGAAGAAGTGATATGGTAGAGGGGGAGGGGATTTGTGCTAGGAGGGTCGATTTGGGGGGGGGGGGTTGTGCTAGAAGAGGTATTATGGTAGAGGAAGGAAAGGAATTTGTGCTAGGAGGAGAAATATTTTTTTTTTGGGGGGGGGGGGCATTTGTGCTAGTAGGGATGATTAGGGGGAGGGTGTTTGTGCTAGGAGGGGGGTGGGGGGGATGATATTTTTGTTAGGATGAGGATTTGGAGTAGAGGTGGGGGAGACTGTGTACTTAGAGGGGAATTTTGCTAGGAGGGGGATTTGTGCTGGGGGGGGGGCTATTTTTTGGGGGAGGGGGAATTTCAGCAGGTAATAGGATTTGCACTGGGAGGAGGGGGAATTTATTCTTAGGGGGTAATCATGCAGATTAGTGCCCAATTTTTTTTGGGGTGGGGGGGGGGGGGGGTTTGCTGACATATAATGCTTATACATCTTGAGGGGGGGGTGCAGTTTTGCGTGTTTGCCCTGAGCTCTAGGTGACCTTGTCCCGGCACTGCCTGCACCGTATTGCAGTGTAATGCTCCACCACGCGTTATGGTGTGCTGCATTGCCAAAAATGGTGCCTAGCCACCAGTGTTAATTTTGGCGGCAAATTTCGATTTAGTTTTAGTCTTAGTCTTAGGACTAAAATGGCATTTTAGTTTTAGCCCCATTTTAGTCTTCTGCAATTGTTTTAGTTTTAGTCGTATTTGGTCGACTAAATCTCCAGGACATTTTAGTCAACTAAAATGATTTTAGTCGACTAAAACTCACTTTAATCATCTAAAATCTAATGGGAGTAGTTCAATTGTAATGCATTATTTAAGAATTTCTCTACAATTTACAAACTCATTATATACGGCTGGAGTGAAAAATTGATTAAGTTATTATTTATGGTATTGAGGTATGAACATGCAATACAGACCAGTGTTCATTTTGACGTCAAATTTCAATTTAGTTTTAGTCTTAGTCTTGGCTAAAATGGCATTTTAGTCCTATTTTAGTCATCTCAGTTGTTTTTGTCATATTTTAGTCGACTAAAATTGTAATAAGTTAGACGACTAAAAACTTTTTTAAATCAGGCGTCGAAAATGAACACCCAAACTATTTTTTTTGAATGAGTCGCCGACACCAGTTAACACGCAAAAAGACACGTATCCAGACATGCACATTAGACATGCGCACAACAATATATTGTGTTTCTTTACGTTTCCGTTGATTCGCAACGATTCGGAATTTCGTAAGACGCGCGTTTTCATATTCGGACTCGTTCGTATTTTCGTAACAGTTTTATTTTAGTTGATACGAAATGATTCGTAATTCCGTTAAAGTCTAATTTTCTTTGATTCGAAATTTGTAATTTTGTTAGATAATATTTTTCGTAATTTAGTAATTGTTACTTTTGTGAGATTTGCCTTTTTCGTTGATTCGTACATTTCGTAGGAAATAAAGAATAATGATCCTAGGCTCGCTTTTCTAATAAGTCCTCCTGTACTTCCTCCAGTCCACTCCCTCCGTCACCAGACCCGACTCCGTCTCCTCAACTCAATCTAAAAAAGATTCAGGAATGCCGAGTGACTCCGACAATAAAGGGATAGGCTGATTGGCTAAAGATATTAACTACTTCAGGCTCGGAAGATTTTACCCCCTTCCTGACCGGAGCACTTTTTTGCGATTCGGCACTGCGTCGCTTTAGCTGACAATTGCGCGGTCGTGCGACGTTGCACCCAAACAAAATTGACGTCCTTTTGTCCCCACAAATAGAGCTTTCTTTTGGTGGTAATTGATCGCCTCTACGTTTTTTATTTTCTGCGCTATAAACAAAAAAAGACCGACAATTTTGAAAAAAAAAAAACACAATATTTCTTACTTTTTGCTATAATAAATATCCCCCAAAAATATATAAAAAAAACCTATTTTTTTCCTCAGTTTAGGCCGATATGTAAAAAAAAAAAAATCGCAATAAGCATATATTGATTGGTGTGCACTAAATTTATAGCGTCTACAAAATAGGGGATAATTTTATGGCGTTTTTATTCTTAATTTTTCTTTTTAGTAGTAATGGCGGCGATCTGCGATTTTTTTTATCAGGACTGCGTCATTATGGCGGACAGATCGGACACTTTTGACACTATTTTGGGACCAGTGACATTTATACAGCGATCAGTGCTATAAAAATGCACTGATTACTGTGTAAATGACACTGGCAGGGAAGGGGTTAACCACTGGGGGGCGGTGAAGGGGTTAAGTGTGTCCTAGGGAGTGATTCTAACTGTGGGGGGGGGAGGGGCTACACCTTACATGACAGCGATCACCGCTCCCGATGACAGAGAGCAGTGATCTCTGTCCTGTCACTAGGCAGAACGGGGGAAAAGCCTTGTTTACAAAAGCATCTCCCCGTTCTACCTGTCCTTGACACGATCGCGGGCATCCGGTGGACATCGAGTCCGCGGGACCCGCGGTCACAGAGACCCCGGCGCACGCCCGCAACTCCGCTTCTTAAAGGGGACGTACCTGTACGCCCTTTTGCCCACCGGTGCCATTCTGCCGACGTATATCGGCGTGCGCTGGTCGGCAAGCGGTTAAGTAAGATACATCACTCACTAATGGACTGCCCATTCGAAAGAACGATTCAAGAATACGAACAAACAAAATTACGAACATACGAAATTATGAACAAAGGATTGAAAATACGAAATGTAAATCATTTGTTTTAGATGTCATTTTCTTTCTTTTTACTGTTTCGGAGTTTCGTATTTTCATAAGTTTATCCATTCGTAAGTTCGTATTTTGGTTCTTTCAGCTATTCGGATGTTCGAATTGATCCGAATGTACGAAGACTGACAAATTCGTACAAAAAATCTATTCGTTACGAACGGAATCGCACATGTCTCATGCACATGTGTTCAGGCAACACAACGGGGCACCGTGGTCGGAGTGCGCTCTTGTGTCCATCGGACCGATAGTCATGCGTTGGGAAAGAGGACCCCAATCATCCCACCAACACAATCACAGTGCAGGACCACAAAGAAGGAAGCAGAGTCTGCATATATATGAGGGAACATGGCCGCCACCATATGTACAGGTCCAAGCTGTACAATAATTAAGGTTTAGAAAACATTCACACACATTACAATTATCACACACACACCTCGTCCTGATCGCCGTCACGTGTCTCTATAAAAAAGAATCATGCGTTTGTCTACAAGACTAAAGATTCCCTGGAAGCAGTGACTGCCTTTTTCTGGTCACGCAGTAAAACACTCATCGTTGTATCCATGACCAATTATCTGTCCCGGGCTTTGTGAATTCCATTGTTTTCTGTCCTCGTTGCTTCTTCTTCTTCTTCTTTTTAATTATTTTTGTTGAGTTCTTGGAAAAAGAAATACAAATGTACATCTGTACAAATATGAGACATAGGAGGTCAGGTGGGGTACAATTCCGCTCCCTCCGCCCTTCCTCATGCTTTGAATTTTTATGGTTCAAAACATCGGATATGATACAGAGGAATTTTATTATCAAAGGACTTTGAATGGCGTGTGAGAGCGTTCTGTATGGGGCCGGATCTAGATCTGGAGGGGGCAGTAAAATAAAAGTCAGGGGGCGCAATGTCAGCGCTGTGTGTAAGTTACTGACAGTCTGTCATGACCCGGGAAACACTACTATGTGTTAGGCTGTTGTTAGATTGGGGTGAATAAACAGAACCTGTGCCCCCTTATATCAGGTGTCCCTATCAGAGTCCCTCTTTACATCAGGCTCACATCAGAGTGCCCCCTTACATCAGATGTCCCCATCAGAGTGCCCCCTTACATCAGGTTCTCATCAGAATGCCCCCTTACATCAGGTTCTCATCAGAGTGCTCCCTTACATCATATGTCCCCATCAGAGTGCCCCCTTACATCAGGTTCTCATCAGAGTGCTCCTTTACATCAGGTGTCACCATCAGAGTGCCCCTTTACATCAGGTGCCCTTAAGAGGTCCCCCTTACATCAGGTGTCCCTATCAGAATGCCCCCTTACATCAGGTGCCCTTAAGAGGTCCCCCTTACATCAGGTGTCCCTATCAGAGTCCCTCTTTACATCAGGTTCACATCAGAGTTCCCCCTTACATCAGGGCCTCCATCAAAGTACCTCCTTACATCAGGTTTCCCCATCAGAGTGCCCCTTACATCAGGTGCCCTTAAGAGGTCCCCCTTAAAGCAGGTGTCCCCATCAGAGTGCCCCCTTACATCTGGTTCTCATCAAAGTGCCCCCTTACATCAGGTGTCCTAATCAGAGTGCCCCCTTACAGCAGGTGTCCTCATCAGAGTGCCTCCTTAAATCAGGTGTCCTAATCAGAGTGCCCCCTTACATCAGGTGTCCCCTTTAGAGCGCCCCCTTACATCAGGTTCTCATCAGAGTGCCCTCTTACATCAGGTGTCCTCATCAGAGTGCCTCCTTACATCAGGTTCTCATCAGAGTGCCCTCTTACATCAGGTGTCCTCATCAGAGTGCCTCCTTACATCAGGTTCTCATCAGAGTGCCCCCTTACATCAGGTTCTCATCAAAGTGCCCCCTTACATCAGGTTCTCATCAAAGTGCCCCGTTACATCAGGTTCTCATCAAAGTGCCCCCTTACATCAGGTTCTCATCAAAGTGCCCCCTTACATCAGGTGTCCTCATCAGAGTGCCCCCTTACATCAGGTGTCCTCATCAGAGTGCCCCTATCTCATTTTCCAATATCTAGATTGCGGCAACATCTTATACTTTAGGTTCCCATCAGAGTCCCCCTCAGAGTCACATGATCATTCCCGGCATTGTAACAGGAAACATTTCTAGAAGTCCGAAGGTTTCATAAACTAAGTCTTGCTAGTGACCCCCTTACAACATTTTCACTCTTTGTTGGGCAACAGATAAATTGTGACACTTTATAATTATGATAAACAAGATCTACCAAACATCAATGAAAGGTAAAGAGTGGCGCTAAGTGATGGAATAATAACACATACACAGGTATTACATACCCAGAGTGGTACTGTGCTAACATGAGAGGTGCCCACCACAGCTGCAAATTCGTGGCCACCACAGTGCCAATCAGTGCCCATCACAGTGCCCATCAGTAACACCTGTCAGTACCTCATCGTCAGTGCTGCCCATCAGTGACATCTATTAGTGTCCATCAGTGCCACCTATCAGTGCCAATCAGTGCCCATAAGTGCTGCCTGTGAGTGCCCATCAGTGCCACCTATCAGTGCCACCTATCAGTGCCCATCAGTGCTGCCTATCGGTGCCCCTCAGTGCTACATATCAGTGCCACCTTTCAGTGCCCATCAATTCTACATAATAGTGCCTCCTCATCAGTGCCCATCAGGGGCACCTTATCAGTGCCCATCAGTGCCGCCTCATCAGTGCCCATCAGTGGCACCTTATCAGTGCCCATCAGTGCCGCCTCATCAGTGCCCATCAGTGCCCATCAGTGGCACCTTATCAGTGCCCATCAGTGCCGCCTCATCAGTGCCCATCAGTGAAGGAGAAAAGACACGAATATCACAGCTGTCAATAAATATGTGACCTGGTATCAGCCTCTTGTAATCCCCGTACAGCAGAGCTCAGAGAGACGGGGGGAGAAGCAACACAGAGAGCCAATCAGTCGCACTGTAGCACTCGGTGTCATCAGCTGTCCATCACCTCCTCCTAAACACCTTCGATGGAGATTATGGGAGTCCTTATAGCGCTATTCGGTGGTAAAATGTTCCTGTGCGATTTCTGAGGTAGCTGGATTTTCTGAGCAGTTTTCATGCCCTCCACACGTCCTTCAGAATGCTTAAAGTGGTTGTAAACCTCAGACATGAAATCTGAACAAAGCATATCCCTCTACAGTGTGTACTTGTCTCAATCCAGAGCACTAAGTGTCATTTCTGTCTGCTGCCTCCTTCCTGTGCTATCAGTGTGAGTCACTTCTGACAAGTTTTCCTGACACCAAGGGAAAAAAAGGTGACAGGGGAGGGAGATCTAGCACACAACCTGTGATTAGTAGCCTCAGCTCTGTTACTGTGTGAAGGGAGGAGGGGCTCCCCTCCAATCAGCTCTCAGAGCTCTCCTTACTGAGCTCTGAAATGTGTAATTTCAGCTCCTCACCCCTTTCCTCTGAACTCTCAGACAAGTTTTATAAATTCTGGACTTTGAATGGCTTTAGAGAATAGTTGTGAGCCATGAAACTCGTCTTTTCAATGATCTAAAACTCTTTGGGTTTCATCCAATATCATGACTCCAACTCATCTATGGACTCACCACAATCCCACCACACACTCCGATGGGGGCCTCTGCTGATCGGATCACCACCGGGTCTAATGTCCATCTACTACCCAAAGAAAAGGGTCAAAAAGACGCGTTTCATCGACCACAACTGAGGAAGTAGCAATTGTGAGACACTTTTCGGTGATCTAAAGCTCTCCGTTATTCAACCAACATCATGACTTCAACCCATCTATAGACACACCACAATCCTACCACACACTCCAATGGGGGCCTCTGCCGATAGGATCAACACCGGGTCTAATGTCCAATTCCTACCCAAAGAAAAGGGTCGAAAAGACGCGTTTCATGGACCACAACTGAGGAAGTAGCAGTTGTGAGACACTTTTCAGTGATCTAAAGCTCTCCGTTATTCAACCAACATCATGACTTCAACCCATCTATAGACACACCATAATCCTACCACACACTCCAATGGGGGCCTCTGCCGATAGGATCAACACCGGGTCTAATGTCCATCTCCTACCCAAAGAAAAGGGTTGAAAAGACGCGTTTCATGGATCGCAACTGAGGCAGTAGCAGTTGTGAGACACTTTTCGGTGATCTAAAGCTCTCCGTTATTCAACCAACATCATGACTTCGACCCATCCATTGACATATCACAATCCCACCACACACTCCAATGGGGGCCTCTGCCAATCGGATCACTATGGGGTCTAATGTCCATCTCCTAACCAAAGAAAAGGGTCGAAAAGACGCGTTTCATGGACCACAACTGAGGAAATAGCAGTTGTGAGACACTTTTCAATGATCTAAAGCTCTCCGTTATTCAACCAACATTATGACTTCAACCCATCCATAGACACCCCACAATCCCACAACACACTCCAATGGGGGCCTCTGCCAATCGGATCACAAACGGGATATTTTCTCGGCACACTTTGAGGGTCAGAATGCGCTCAGTGCAGCAAATACTGCATCTCCAAAGGCAGATTACACAAACTCCAATCCCACAATGGTAAGCATTAGAGAGAAAACTCCATGGAGTAGCACCAAATTACCCAAATGTACTCACAAGAAACAAAAGCACACAAAACAGTGCTTCGCTTCAGCCGATGAGCGAGTGTGAAAACATCACGCATTTCGTCAACACAGACTTCGTCCAGGGAAAGAGGCTGCCTGACGAAATGCGTGTCGAGCGGAGCTATAGCGGTGACGTTTTCACGCTCGTTCATCAGCATTGCTTTTGATTCTTGTGAGTACATTTCTTTTTTTTACTTATTTTATAACCACATGAGGCAAGGTATGCAACCCTCCATGATTGCAGGTGGAGATAACCCGTCTCCACTCAGAATGAGCTTGGTCGCGCTCCATGCATCAGGGGTCCCAATTCTCAGTCCTCCACGGGACTATAAGGTGGGTGGTGAGACTCTTGGGTATGAGAAGGACAACAGACCCGCCGGTGATTCAATCAGCAGAGGGACTTGTTGGAGTGTGTGGTGGGATTGTGGTAGGTCTGAGTTATGATGTTGGATAAATGATAAGGAGCTTTAATTCACTGAAAATATGCATTTCGTGGCTCACAACTGGGGAAGTGGCAGTTGTGAGCCACAAAACGCATCTTTTCCGCGAAATAAAGCTCTTCATTATCCATTCAACATCATGATTCCAACCCATCCATAGACACACCACAATCCCACCACACACTCCAACGGGCACCTCTGCCGATCGAGCCAGTCTGTTATTCTTCTCCTACCCAAGAAAAAGGGCCTGAACTGACCTCCTTGAGAATCAGCTGAGCAATCAGCACAGTGATTAAAAAGGAAAATAGTTGAAGTTCCACTTCCTTTTTTTAAAAATATTCTTTGCTGAACAAATTCCGGTGAAACGAATAAATGTGAAGAGAAACTGCTCACTGAAACTGAACTGAAATCACTTTATATATATAGATAGATAGATAGATAGATAGATAGATAGATAGATAGATAGATAGATAGATAGATAGATAGAGAGAGTGCTATGCTCCCTGGTGTAAGGAATAGGTAGCGGGTGCTATGTTCTCTGGTGTAGGGAATATGTAGCAGGTGCTCTGATCCCCGGTGTAGGGAATATGTAGCGGGTGATCTGATCCCTGGTATAGGGAATATGTAGCGGGTGCTCTGCTCCCTGGTGTAGGGAATATGTAGCGGGTGCTCTGCTCTCTGGTGTAGGGAATAGGTAGCGAGTACTCTGCTCCCTGGTGTAGGGAATAGGTAGCAGGTGCTCTGATCCCCGGTGTAGGGAATATGTAGCGGGTGCTATGCTCTCTGGTGTAGGGAATATGTAGCGGGTGCTCTGCAACCTGGTGTAAGGAGTAGGTAGCGGGTGCTCTGCTCCCTGGTGTAGGGAATATGTAGCAGGTGCTCTGCTCCCTGGTGTAGGGAATATGTAGCAGGTGCTCTGCTCCCTGGTGTAGGGAATATGTAGCGGGTGCTCTGCTCCCTGGTGTAGGGAATATGTAGCAGGTGCTCTGCTCCCTGGTGTAGGGAATAGGTAGCGGGTGCTCTGCTCCCTGGTGTAGGGAATATGTAGCGGATGCTCTGCTCCCTGGTGTATGGAATAGGTAGCGGGTGCTCTGCTCCCTGGTGTAGGGAATATGTAGCGGGTGCTATGCTCCCTGGTGTAGGGAATAGGTAGCAGGTGCTCTGATCCCTGGTGTAAGGAATATGTAGCGGGTGCTATGTTCTCTGGTGTAGGGAATATGTAGCGGGTGCTCTGCAACCTGGTGTAAGGAGTAGGTAGCGGGTGCTCTGCTCCCTGGTGTAGGGAATATGTAGCAGGTGCTCTGCTCCCTGGTGTAGGGAATATGTAGCAGGTGCTCTGCTCCCTGGTGTAGGGAATATGTAGCGGGTGCTCTGCTCCCTGGTGTAGGGAATATGTAGCAGGTGCTCTGCTCCCTGGTGTAGGGAATAGGTAGCGGGTGCTCTGCTCCCTGGTGTAGGAAATATGTAGCGGATGCTCTGCTCCCTGGTGTATGGAATAGGTAGCGGGTGCTCTGCTCCCTGGTGTAGGGAATATGTAGCGGGTGCTATGCTCCCTGGTGTAGGGAATAGGTAGCGGGTGCTCTGCTCCCTGGTGTAGGGAATAGGTATTTACAAAGGTGGTTTGCAGAGCTCCAAAAAACATTAATAAAAAAAAAATTCAAAACAAACCCATCCATGTCCCGGCAGGCCGGCACCAACTTGACATAAACCCGTCCTGACTAGCAAACTGAACAAGCCTGGTGATGGTCAGTCACAAAAATGCAGCTTTCCAATAATGATAAACCTTAGACTGGGCCTGCCTGCTCCCCGGGCTATGGAGCGCAGTGAGCATGCGCGGTCTGTGGGAACTCACCTGGCTGCCAGGGACGTGTATACGAAAAAGTCCGGGTGATGTATAAACCCCGGACAGGACTTCTCTGGGCTTCGCTAATATATATATATATATATATATATATATATATATATAGTATATACACACATATATATATACAGCCCCCTCCGTCCTGTTGGTGTCACTCAATAGCTGTGCGGTGAAGGGGATGGGGGTGATGAACGCTCCAGAGATGACACAATGTCGGCCTCCCCATGGAGGAGGATAGGAGGGCTCCATAATACATACAATGTAGCCCGGGGGGGGGGGGGGTGATGTTCCGCCTGATCCCACTTTACTGGCTGAAGGCTTAAAGTGGAATTCTAAAGCTGTTTTAATGGCTAAAATGTTTGTAATTCTGTTGGGCCAGTCTTGTGATTCACACGCTCTCCTGCCAAGCAGCGCCGCCAGGACAGTCACTCCACTCCGCCGATGATGCAGATTTCTTGTCCAATCAGCGGGTGACACGGGAAGCTGCATTGGGGAGACAGGAAGCCAGCGTGTCCCCTGCCCTGGCTAGGCCGGTGTGTAGATGGAAGGACTGGCTGAACTGGGTTAAAACACTTTTTAAAATACGGTATAAGGGAGATTTAATAAAACTGGAGCAGACAGAATCTGGTGCAGCTCTGCACAGTAACCAATCAGCTTCTAACTTCAGATTGTTCATCTAAGCTTTAACAATAAAACTTGGAAGCTGATTGGTTACTTTCTGTTCTCTACTCTCCAGTTTTAGTAAATTGCCCCCATATATGTATTATGTGCACTTAGTTGTTTACATGGAGTTTAGTTAAAACTGTTTAAAAAAAGTGACTTTATCTATAAAAAAATCGTAAAAACGTCGTCATTTGCATTCAGACTAAAACCATCCGAAAATCTGTGCAGAGACGCGGTGCGATCCAACGTCTGTGCCGGCCGCCATTGTAGGCTGACGAGTGCCGTCAGACACGTTCCCCTGTCTCTGCGATCTCAGCAGTCCGCTGTGCTCCGCCCTAACTTGACGTTTTTCATTCCTGAAGGTTTTCTGCGCTGATCCGTTGAAGTTATATAATGCGCTGTGAAGTTATTCTGAGGCCTCATTCGTTTTAATGGCCCCGTAAAGACATATTTATGTGATGCAGAAAAGTGAGGAGGATGGGTCCGAGGCTTCTATAATAATTTGTTTCCATTTATGTAACATTGTTATTTTTATAGAGGATTAAAACTATTATTATTATTATTATTATTATTATTATTATTATTGTTGTTGTTATTATTTGTATTGTTGTTATTATAATTATTATTATTATACAGGAGTAATAATAATAATTATTATTATTATTTATTATTCAGGAATTGAATAACGATTATTATTATTATTATCATCATTCAGTATTAAGAATAATAATAGTTAATATTATTATTATTATTATGATTAAAATTGTTGTTGTTGTTATTATTATTATAAAGGATGAATAATAACATTAATAATAATTATACTAAGCAGTGGATCAGCAAAGTGTTGGGGTAATATAAGTATTATTATTAATCATTATTAATTAATATTACACAGGATCAAAATAATTATTATTATTATTTATTATTATTCAGGATTATTAAAACTATTATTATTATTATTATTATTATTATTATTATTAATAATATCAATAATACAAATAGTTATTTTTATTATTATGTTTATTAATATGGTTGTTGTTGTTGTTATTATAATACAGGATGAAATATGTGTATTGGGAAAACCCATAAAAATAGGACTTATTATTTATCCTGTATTATATTAACAATAATAATAACAACTACAATAATAATTATTAATGATTGATAATGATTAATAATTATAATACCCTCAGCTTTGCTGATCCACTGCTTGATAGTAGTTATTATTATTCATCTTGTATTATAATAATATCAACAACCAAAGAATTAAAGGGGACGATTTCGAAAGTGTATAAAATTCTGATGAGTTGGGGCGGACAGGACACGCCCCCGTTCATCAGAAAATGGGAGGAAGATCTGGGACTCCAATGTGATGGGGAAATGGAAAAACGTATTTTGGAAGCTACGCATGGGACAGCAGTAGATATGAAGACAAGGGAAGGCAATTACAAGTGCATCGCCCGGTGGTACATGACCCCGGCCAGAATGAGTAGATTTTCGCCAGATAAACCCCCCAATTGTTGGAGAGAGTGCGGGGGTCCAGGTACAATGGCGCATATATGGTGGGATTGCCCTAAAATCAAACTGTATTGGCAAGAAGTGATAGGGTTGATAGAGAGGATAACAGGGAAGAATGCACGGTCGGACCCCTGGAGCTGCTTGTTTCATCCTCATGAGGGTGGGAAGAAGGGGTATAATTCCTCTCTAACGCCAATTCTACTAAATGCAGCTAAAAATATTATCCCCAAAAATTGGCAAGAAATAGAACCGCCAAAGGTTAAAGACTGGATCAAAAAAGTAGATGTTATCTATAAACTAGAGTATATCAAATGGAAGGAACAGCTTGACAGAAGCCAAGAGAGAGGAAAAGGGAAGTGGAAACCGTGGGGGGCTTTTAGAAAAACAGAGGAATTCGTAGAAATAATGTTAAGATAGTTCAAGGGGAGCAAGGTAGGGTCATTAAGGACTATAAATAAGATGCGAGTTTGCCGGGGGGGGGGGGGGGGGGGGCGGGCAGGGGATTTAGTGGGTAAGATAACCCCGGCAAGTGGTTAGGGGGAGATGAAGAGCTGTGAAATTTATGAAGATTCTCCCCGCAGCAGGGGTATTTTATTTATGTGTATGTAAGATATATTCTATATTGAAAAATAAATAAAGATTTATAAAAAATAATAATAATATCAACAACAATCTTAATAAAAATAATAATAATAATAATAATAATAATAATAATAATAATAATCATAATCATAATAATAATAATAATAATCATAATAATAATAATAATAATAATAATAATAATAATAATAATAATAATAATAATAACTAATATTATTTATGCTTTATAATAATTGTTTTAATAATCCTGAATAATAATAATTATTACTATCATTAATATTCATCCTGTATAATGACAATAATAATAATAATTATACTGAACAGTGGATCAGCCAAGCTGGGGGTTAATTAAGTATTATTATTAATCATTATCATTATTGTTGTTGTTGTTATTATTATTGTTATTATACAGGATGAAAATTAATAGTAATAATTATTAACAACAACAATAATAATGATTAATAATAATACTTAATTAACCCCCAGCTCTGCTGATCCAGTGTTCAGTATAATAATTATTATTATTATTGTTGTTATTATTCATCCTGTATTATATGATAGAAAATGATGTTACCAGTTCTAGGGACAGCTACTACATCCACATCCTGAAATTGTGAAATACGTGTATTGAGAAATCCCATAAAAATAGGACTTCGTAGGATGTAGGGCTGACACTGAGGTGAGCACACAATATTGGATAAAAATAATTTATTGAATAGAAAATGTAAAATCACATACAGAGATAATCATATCTTATGATATAATCAATAGCAGAACATGATGTACAGATATCAATACGTGTTCCACATGCTCGATGACAGTTCATATAAGTACAATCACCCAACGCGTTTCGCAAAGTCATATCTCCGCTTCTTCAGGGGATTTTAACATTATATCTCATTATCATTGAATTGAAAGAGATACAATTATTATCATGTTATGCTAATTTTCACAATACATCCATAAAAACATTCATTTATTTATATACTATATAACTCATGTTACAAACCTGCTCACCAAATACACTGATATGCAGAAAAATGCGCTCCCATAGGCTCAGCATACAAAGAGACTGCCCTCCAATCAGTGGTAATAAAACCAGGACCCCGTCATGCGAATACTGGATGATGTAGTGATGGACATGGCGGGAGGGATATCCGGTACGAAGTACTGTGAAGGAGATAGAGAGTGTATGTGTATTCTATGACCATTGCACTTTATAAACAGCATGACAAGTTTCAGGTACAGAACGTCACATACATACTAACTTCCTATTGTCCCTATTCAAAATATGACGTCATCGATATAGCGATGCCACAGTAATATGTAGCGAAGATATATTGATGTGGCCTCACTAGAAATTAGTGATCTCCCCCCCAGGTACAGGTTGGCTTACAGTGGGACAAAAGAAGTTCCCATCGCAACCCCCTGTACCTGGAGGTAGGTAACTTCATTAAACATAAATGTGTTCAATGTTAAAATCTGTTCCAACAACTCAAGGAGAGAATCGCTCAATGGCCAGCAATTCCTGTCCAACTCCCGAAGGGAAGGTAGAAACCACCTCGACCCCCTTTGAATGGGGGATACTAGAATAGAGTGCCTCAATGTTGATAGCCACCAGGTATGAGCCCGGTGGGACACTGAGGCCTTCCAGAACTTTCAACAACTCAAGAGTGTCTTTTAGATACGACGGCAGTCTTATTACATGAGGTCGCAACTGACCGTCGATGTACCTACTAGCCATTTCCATGTGGCAGCCAATCCCGGAGACGATGGGACACCCAGGAGGTTTAGCCAAATTCTTGTGCTCTTTTGGGAGGGCATAAAATGTGGGGGTCACCGGCCACTTGACATCTAGATACTCAAAAAAGGTCCTTATCAATCATGCCCTTATGATAGGCACCACGATAAGAGCCTTAAACGCCACCCTTAAATTGTCCACCGTATCCGGTGGTATCACCTTATACCACTCCACATTATGTAGGATGTCTTCACACGTCAACATACCCCTTTCTATCCATAACGACTACATTGCCACCCTTGTCAGAGGGCTTGATGACAACACAGCCGTTATGGGCGAGGTCACGAAGAACATTACGCTGGCAACGTGTGAGATTGGTGTTGGAAGATGTCCTAACTGAAACATTATCCACTTCCTTGACACTTTGTTTAAGAAATGCCCATACAGCTGGGCAAGTTTTTACTTTAGGGAAATTCTGCGATTTTGCTTTAAATTTTGTAGGTTTAGGTTGATCGCCTCCAGCTTCCTCATCAGAGGAGTAAGATTCTCCTTCCTGTACAGATTGATCACTCTCATCCCATAATTGTGGCTTATTAACAACCTTATACTGCAAGGTAAAGCCTGGTACACACGGTACTATTGTTGGCCAACCGAGCGTCTGATTTTTGTCAAAAGGACGTGTGCCAGAATCTTGTCTTGCATACTAACGGTACACAATTGTCGTGCCACAAACACGAACGTAGTGACGTACAACAAGGAATTTCAGCTCTTGAGCGCCACCCTTTGGGCCCCTTCTGCTAATGTTGCGTTTGGCGAGCATTGATTCCGAGCATGCGTGTTTGTACTTTTGACCTTTTGTGCGACGGATTTGTGTACCGACCATACGAAAATCTGACATCAAACCGTTGTCCGACGGAAATTTACTAGCCTGCCACCCAACATTTGATGGCCGAAAGTTGGACAACAATTGTCAAAAGGAGCGTACTAACGGTAAGATTTTAGGACAACAGTCTGTCAACAGACAATCCCCTGCCAACAATCGAACCGTGAGGCTTAAGGATGGTGAGCGGTTTTGAGCAGCTGTTAGTGTATGGTGATTTGTGGATCGAATAGTGGGGAGATATCGGTGGGCGCCACTTGTCTATACCATGACGTGAATGGTAGGCCCTGCTCTGGATCCTGAGGGGTCTTTGATAGTTTAAATTTTGGTTGATATGGGTTGAGTCCTGAATAATTCTGCTTCTATAGGATTTAAATCCATTGGAGACTTGCATTGGGGATTACACTTAGTATGGTGGCTGGGGGCATAGATAGTTCACTCTGTTAGCTGGTATTTAATTAAATCATCTTCCCCCCTCATCTCCTTAGGGGCTTGCCACGTATGGTCTGAATGTTCCAATTTCCGGGTCCATTATGTGACACCTAGTCATCTTTTGCCCCCATGTCATATTTTGAATAGGGACAATGGGAAGTAAGTATCTATGTGGCGTTCTGTACCTGGACAATTTAAGGGTGGAGTTGAAGGCTCTTATCTGTGGTGCCTATCATAGGGGCATGATTGATAAGGAACTTTATAAGTATCTAGATGTCAAGTAGCCTGTGACCCCCCCGCATTTTATGCCCTCCCAAAAGTCCACAAGAATTTGGCTAAACCTCCTGGGCGTCCCATTGTCCCCCGGGATTGGCTGCCACACGGAAATGGCTAGTAGGCACATCGACGGTCAGTTGCGACCTCACGGAATAAGACTGCCGTCGTATCCAAAAGACACTCTTGAGTTGTTGAAAGTTCTGGAAGGCCTCAGTGTCCCACCGGGCTCATACATGGTGGCTACCCACATTGAGGCACTCTATTCTAGTATCCCCCATTCCATTCAAAGGGGGTCGAGGTGGTCTCTACCCTCCCTTCGGGAGTTGGACAGGAATAGCTGGCCATTTAGCGATTTTCTCCTTGAGTTGTTGAAACACCGAACACATTTATGTTTAATGAAGTTACCTACCTCCAGGTACAGGGGGTTGCGATAGGGACTTATTGTGTCCCATTGTAAGCCAACCTGTACCTGGGGGGGGGGAGATCGCTAATTTCTAGTGAGGCCACATCAATATATCTTCGCTACATATTACTGTGGCATCGCTATATCGATGACGTCATATTTTGAATAGGGACAATAGGAAGTTAGTATGTATGTGGCGTTCTGTACCTGAAACTTGTCATGCTGTTTATAAAGTGCAATGGTCAAAGAATACACATACACTCTCTATCTCCTTCACAGTACTTCGTACCGGATATCCCTCCCGCCATGTCTATCACTACATCATCCAGTATTCACATGACGGGGTCCTGGTTTTATTACCACTGATTGGAGGGCAGTCTCTTTGTATGCTGAGCCTATGGGAGCGCATTTTTCTGCATATAAGTGTATTTGGTGAGCACGTTTGTAACATGAGTTATATTGTATATACATAAATGAATGTTTTTATGGATGTATTGTGAAAATTAGCATAACGTGATAATAATTGTATCTCTTTCAATTCAATGAAAAGGAGGTATAATGTGAAATCCCCTGAAGAAGCGGAGATATTACTTTGCGAAACGCGTTGGCTGATTCTACTTATATGAACTGTCATCGAGCATGTGGAACACGTATTAATATCTGTACATCATGTTATGCTATTGATTATATCATGAGATATGATTATCTCTGTATGTGATCTCACTTTTTCTATTCAATAAATAATTTTTATCCAATATTGTGTGCTCACCTCAGTGTCAGCCCTACATCCTACGAAGTCCTATTTTTATGGGTTTTCTCAATACACGTATTTCGCAATTTCAGGATGTAGTAGCTGTCCCTAGAACTGGTAACATCATTTTCTATCATATAATACAGGATGAATAATAATAATAATAATAAAACTAATAATTATACTGAACAGTGGATCAGCAAAGCTGGTGGTTAATTAAGTATTATTATTAATCATTATTATTGTTGTTATTATTATTAATATTGTTGTTATTATTATTCATCTTGTATTATAATAAATAATAATAATAAAAAGAAGAAGAAGACTAATAATAAGAAGAATAATAATAATAAATATTCTTATTCTTATTCTTATTCTTATTATTATTATTATTAAGAATAATAATATTTATTATTATTATTATTATTATTATTATTATTATTATTATTATTGTTATTATTATTATTATTATTATTATTATTATTATTATTATTATTATTATTTATGCTGTATAACAATAATAATCATTTTAATAATCCTGAATAATAATTATTATTACTATCTATACTATTAATATTCATCCTGTATAATAACAATAATAATAACAACAACAATAATAATGATTAATAATAATACCTAATTAACCCCCAGTTTTGCTGATCCACTGTTATTATTATTCATCTTGTATTATAATAATAATAACAACTACTACCGAGCCGTGGATCAGCAAAGCTGGGGGGTATTATAATTATTATTATTAATCATTAACAATAATTAATAATTATTATTGTAGTTGATATTATTATTGTTAATATGCTACAGGATAAATAATAATAATAGTAAACATAATAATTTTGTAATATTATTCAGGATTATTACAATTATTATTATTTTATATTATGATTATACAGGATTTATATAGTGCCAACAGTTTGCTCAGCACTTTACATAATAAATGGAGACAATACAGTTACAATACAGTTCAGTATAAAAAGGCTCAGGGTGTCCTGATCATAAAAGCTTAAATAAAATAAGTTCCAAAGGATTTCTAAAAGTGTAACACTTTGGGGTTGATTTACTAAAGGCAAATAATGTGCATTTCGGGGGCGCAGTTGCTCCAGAGCTTAGTAAATAAGGGGAGAGCTCTGCTGATTTTCATCATCCAATCATATAAAAAGCAAAAATGCTTTTTTTTTTTTTCCTTGCATGTGATTGGGTACGCTTTGCAAAGTGAACCTTCACCTCATTTACTAAGCTCTGGAGCAACTGCACTTGTCGTACATAGGGGTTGATTTACTAAAGGCAAATAGGCTGTGCACTCTGCAAGTGCAGTTGCCACAGAGCTTAGTAAATGAGGTAAAGGTTCACTTTGCAAAGAAAACCCAATCACAAGAAAAAAAAAAAAAAAAAACAGCATTTTTGAATGAAGGAAGTCAGCAGAGCTTCCCCTCATTTACTAAGCTCTGAAGCGACTGCACTTGCAGAGATCACAGTCCATTTGCCTTTAGTAAATCCACCCCTTTGTGTTCTGATACATAGTATGTGGTGTCTTCATCACATGGCCCGCATTATGTTTTCCCTCACCAGCCGCTCCCAGTAAACGGCCGGCGTGGGGAATCGGCGGCTCATTCCAGAGATGTGCGAGGAGTGACACACCCGACTGTGCGACACACCCCATCCACACAACACGGCTACCGCCCAACACATACACAGGGAAACCCGTCCTGAGAAATATGGCCACTGAAATTACAAGTGCCTGGCTGGCCCTGGATTCTGAACTTTCTGAATCACTGACCTGCAGCAAGCAGGCGGGCAGTGAAGGATGAGCAACAGCAGAGCAACAAACTGTTATCACTATGTAAATCCTGTATAATAATAATAATAATAATAATCCTGTATAATATTAATAATAATAATTCTGTATAATATTAATAATAATATTACTGTATAGTAATAATAATAATCCTGTATTATAATAATAATGATAATAATAATAATAATAATAATAATAATAATAATAATAATAATAATAATAATAATAATAATGCTGTATAATATTAATAATAATAATTCTGTATTATAATAATAATAATCCTGTATAATAATAATAATAATAATAATAATAATAATAATAATAATCCTTTATTATAATAATAATAATCCTTAATAATAATAATAATAATAATAATAATAATCCTTTATAATAATAATAATAATAATAATAATGCTGTATAATATTAATAATAATAATAATTCTGTATTATAATAATAATAATCCTGTATAATAATAATAATAATAATAATAATAATAATAATAATAATAATAATAATAATAATAATAATCCTTTATAATAATAATAATAATAATAATAATAATAATAATAATAATAATAATAATAATAATAATCCTTTATAATAATAATAATAATCCTGTATTATAATAATAATAATAATAATAATCCTGAATAATATTAATAATAATAATCCTGTATAATAATAATAATAATAATCCTGTATAATATTAATAATAATATTACTGTATAATAATAATAATCCTGTATAATAATAATAGTTAAAGCTAAAACAGTTAAAGCTGAACCAAGTCTGCATGCGCAGCTCAGCATACATTCTGGTGCTGTACCTGTGTGCTGGGATCTCCTGCGCATGTACGGGAGTTATATAATCCCTCGCTGACCAATCAAGATGGCTGAAAACCGACACCTGGAAGAAGCCAGAGAGAAGATGCCGGCGAGGGACCTCACAGGTGTCGGACCTTTGGAGCTAAGGTAAGTACTTCTGAGTTTAGATCCACTTTAATCTCTTGGCGCAAACCTCTCGGCGAGTGGTGGGCATTGGCGCAGAGCGGCCGCATATTTGCGTGCAATAGTGCAAAAACAGCTGTGCCGAGAGCGCACGCCCTGTGTGTGGCACAACGTGAGCTTGTGATCGGGAGCTTTCCAATCATGTGACTGCCATGACAGCCAATCACGACTAGCACCTGACCATAAACCCTGCCCCGCCTCCCGCCATTCTAAACCCCTTAAAGGCCCGGCAGGCGTCGGCTCCAAGGGGTTAGGAGATCAGATGTGGTGCGTTTACACCCCTGTGTTATTCTTACCTCCATTCATTATAAATTGGCTGCCAATGCACCACCATGGTTTAAAAAAAATTGCACATGACCCTTTTTTTTAGCAATGCAGCACAGCACGTGCCCACCGCGCTAGGTTCATTGTGTCTACTGTATAGTACATTGTGGTGCCAGTCACAATAAATGCCACCGCATTCCACATACCTACAAATGAGGATGGGCCCTTTAAGTATATAAACAATATAACTAAACAACCACGGCGCAGACCTCCCTGGTGTGATATTACGGTCACTTTATTGGTTGGAAGTTGCCTTTATTTTTATGAATTCCTTTAAGTGTATAGAAACCATTTTTCTAGGTGAGATCAGGTCTTTACTACTCTTTGGGGGCTCGACTAGAGAGATTCCCCTCACTTCCTGTTCCAGTGACAACAAATTTAACAGACAGGAAGTGGGAAAAATCTGCAACAAGGACACAGACCGCCATAAAAATCTGACTGGGGCTCTAGACTTCCTCTACTAAATTTAAAAAAAAAAAAAAGCTGTTGCAGATTTTCCCTTTTTTCTTGTCTAGTGAAATTTTCACTGTGACAGGAAGTGAACTGGCAGGGCACCAGAAAAAAAAAGAATAATAATAATAATATCAGGGGTTGTAATCCTTCCCCACTCTAAGGCCCCGCTTAGACTTCACAGCATTCCCGCTTGCGATTTTAAAGCACAATTTAGCCCTGGTTCACATTGGTACATTTTGGCGTGTGATTTGACATGTCAAATCGCATGCCAAATTGGCGGCTATCGCCGGTAATGGTACTGTCCGAGTCGGTGCAGCGCCGCACCAATTCCCAAAAGTAGTTCCCGTACTGCTTTTGGCGACTTTGGGAGGAATTTCTATTAGAAGGCAGGAACCCTCACAGATATCGGTCAAATCGCCCCCCAACCCCCACCCCCCAAAGTCGGACTGCATTTCAGCTGAACTCGCACGATCTCTAACCCGCATCAATGTGAACCTGGGCTTACACGCGGAAATACGTTTCGCACATATGCGCATTTGTCACCCAAAGAAGTGCTCCTTTTTTGGGCGATAGGCTTACTGCAACTTTTATCCGCATGTTTCACTGCAAATTGTCGCAAGAATCACACCGCGTTTGGGATGCCATTGAGATTAATGGCATCCCAAACATGTGTTGCGCATTTCGCCGCGATTTGGATTTGTGAGCAGAATTGCAGGGGGGGGGGGGGTTTCTGCCTGCGATTCCAAATCGCCTTATCTAAGTGGAGCCTGAATCTAAAGACAGTGTTGATTTCGTCGACTAAAACGACTAAATCGTTTTAGTCGACGAAATGAATATTATTTTAGTCGACTAAAATACGACTAAAACTAAAACAACTGAGATGACTAAAATACGACTAATAATAAAAATGGCATTTTTGTCAAAAGACTAAAATGGGACTAAAACTAAAACGCCATTTTAGTCAAAAAGACTAAGACTAAAACTAAATCGAAATTTGACTTCAAAATGAACGCTGGTCTGTGGTGCATGTTCATACCTCAATACCATAAATAATAACATATGAGATTTTTCACTCCAGCCGTATATAATGAGTTTGGAAATTGTAGAGAAATCTTAACGAATGCATTACAATTTAATTACACCCATTAGGTTTAGACGACTAAAATGAGTTTTAGTTGACTAAAATGTACTGGAGATTTAGTCGACTAAATACGACTAAAACTAAAACAATTGCAGAAGACTAAAATGGGACTAAAACTAAAATGCCATTTTAGTCCTCAGACTAAAATTAAAACTAAATCAAAATTTGCTGCCAAAATTAACACTGTCTAAAGAAAGAAAGTTTTGTTTACAAATACACTCTAATCGATACATTGTACAATAGAATGTTACTTTATAGATACAATGTAATTTAAATTTTTTATAAACACATTTATGTTTTTCATCCCCTTTTTGTATCCTGAAAAAGTTAAACATAAACCTTCACTGACATTCAGGGAGTCTCCAGGACCAGAGGAGTCCTCCTGGCATTGCTGGGAGTTGTAGTCCCCCTGGTACTTAGGTCTTCCAGTAATCTGAACCCCCCCATGTGTTATGGCCTGGAGTTGGGGGGTTGGGGGATATTTTATTTCTGTAACCAGATCCCAGGCGTGTGACACTCGGCTCATACTGACTTCTGCTCTTTAAAATGTCTCAGTGTTGGGAATCCCCCCCCCAACAAACCACTTCACCATATTCTGACTCACACTTCTCCTGCTATACATTGACCAAGACTTTCCTAGAGTTACACAACATGAAGCTGGTTTTCGGTCATTGAAGGATCACTTGGCCGTTGTTTGTGGCCTCTGAGGAAATAGGAGAACCCTTGTGTAAAATATTTGCCCCCACCCCAGCCCCCATTCAATTATTATCAGGCATATGTGACACAATGGGGAGTTTTCATTTTGCTGAAATTTCAGCAAAAAAAATGTAAAATGATTTGGTGAAATTATGCCATTCTGGTGAAATGCGTTTGGTCAATGGGGATTGTAAAATGCGACCCCTTGGCACTGGCTGCAAGCAAAATATGCAACCTCCCGGCAGGTGGGCCTTAGTGCCTTAGTGTGTGAATTCGTGTAAATAGAGCTGTGCTGAGAGCATGCGCCCTGCGCGCTCCTAGCACAGTCAGGGCCGGTGCTACCACTAGGCAAACTAGGCAGCTGCCTAGGGCGCCCAGCCACTCTCTTCTCTCTGCAGCAAGCAACTAAGTCTCAGCATCAGCAGGCAGCCGCCGCTCCATTCGCACATAATGTCAGAGGCGCAGCGGTGGCAGAGAACTGCGTCTGTGTTCCGACTCCCAAATGAGTGGAAGCAAGCAAACATTCATTGATGAGCGCTGGTAGGCTGCATTTGATGGGCGCTGGTGAAGTTGCATTTGATGGACGTGGGTGGGCTGCATTGATGGGCACTGGTAGGCTGCATTGATGGGCGCTTGTGAGGCTGCATTTGATGGGCGCTGGTGAGGCTGCATTTGATGGGCGCTGGTGAGACTGCAGTTGATGGGCACTGGTAGGCTGCATTGATGGGCACATGTGAGGCTGCATTTGATGGGCGCTGGTAGGCTGCATTGATGGGCGCTTGTGAGGCTGCATTTGATGGGCGCTGGTGAGGCTGCATTTGATGGGCGCTGGTGAGGCTGCATTTGATGGGCGCTGGTGAGGCTGCATTTGATGGGCGCTGGTGAGGCTGCATTAATGGGCACTAGTGAGGCTGCATTTGATGGGCGCTGGTGAGGCTGCATTTGATGGCCGCTGGTGAAGCTGCATTTGATGGGCATGGGTGGGCTGCATTGATGGGCACTGGTGAGGCTGCATTGATGGGCGCTTGTGAGGCTGCATTTGATGGGCATTTCGTTGAAAAGGTGGGATATACATGGGCAGGTCAAAAGGGGTGGAGCCAAGGGGGGGGCAGCAAAATTAGGTTTCGTCTAGGGTGTCAAAAATCCCTGCATCAGCCCTGAGCACAGTTACCAGCCAATCACAGCATTCACATTAGGGTTGCACTGATGCTAGTGTCGGTGTCGATACCGAGTACTTGCACAAGTATCGGTACTCGTGTAAATGCACCGATACCTGAAACCGATACTTTCAGGCTCGGCTCCTTCAGCCGGCAATGTTTATCAACAACATTGCTCAGCCCTGAAACACTAAAATAAAAGGAAACATTGTTTCTTTTTGTATATTTCTGTTTCTTCATCTGCAGATCAAAGGGATGAACAAATGTTCCTCTGTTTAACCCCTTAATAACCCTTAATTTACTCTAATCAGCCATAATTAACTCCCCTATTCTCCTGCGTCGCTTTAACTGACAATTGCGCGGTCGTGCGACGTGGCTCCCAAACAAAATTGACATCTTTTTTTTCCCACAAACAGAGCTTTCTTTTGGTGGTATTTGATCACCTCTGCGGTTTGTATTTTTTGCGCTATAAACAAAAACTAGCGACAATTTTGAAAAAAACGCAGTATTTTTTACTTTTTGCTATAATAAATATCCCCAAAAATATATAAAAAATCATTTTTTTTCCTCAGTTTAGGTCGATACATATTCTTCTACATATTTTTGGTTAAAAAATTGCAATAAGCGTTTATTGATTGGTTTGCGCAAAAGTTATAGCCTCTACAAAATAGGGGATAGATTTATGGCATTTTTATTAATTTTTTTTTTTTACTAGTAATGGCGGTGATCTGCGTTATTTATCGTGACTTCGACATTATGGCGGATAGATTGAACACATTTGGCGCGATTTTGGGACCATTCACATTTATACAACGATCAGTGCAATTAAAAATGCATTGATTACTGTGTAAATGTGACTGTCAGTGAAGGGGTTAACCACTAGGTGGCACTGTAGGGGTTAAGTGTGTCCTAGGGAGTGATTCTAAGTGCGGGGGGGAGGGGCTGTGGGTGACACATCACTGATCAACGCTCCCGATTACAAGGAGCTGAGATCCGTGTCAGTGTCACTAGGGCAGAATGGGGAAATGCTTGTTTACATCAGCATTTCCCCATTCTTCCTCTCCGTGAGACGATCGCGGGCAGTGGCGTCTCCAGCTTTCATATTTAGGGGGGGCACATGGGGGGACAGGGACAAAAGTAGGGTGGCAACTATAAAATGCAATTATATATATATATATATATATATATATATATATATATATACATATATGTGTGTGTTTGTGTGTGTGTGTATATATATATATATATATATATATATATATACTGGGGCTCTTTACTACGATCCCACGGGCCCTTTCACATGTTCTGCAGTGAGCTCTCTTCCTACTGTATTGGGGCCCCCCCCCAGGGTGGCAGAAAACAAGAGATACATGTCACCAGCATACCAAGAAAATATAAGGGTCCAAAGCAGTGGGATAACTATCAGGGTTGCAAAGGTTGTCTTGCCACCAGGCCCTGGTGTTCTGTCACTGTGGGGTTCCCCAGCCTCCTCTTGCTGTCCTGCCCCTGCTATTGACAGCGCTGGTCTGGCATCTCTTGGAATTTACAGGCTGGTTCTTCTGTCCTAAGGATGGGAGAAATCAGTCTGTTTTTTCAGTAACTGAGAGTCCTGGTGGAGTCCTTCCTGCAACTCGTTCTTCTCCCTGCCAATGAGGATGCAGGGGAAGGAGCAGATCGGGCGGCCGTGGTTATGTGAGCGCTCGCATTATGCAGTGTCAGCAAGCAGAGGGAGGAATCACCCGCAGGAGCTGACTGGGGACGCTCTCCCTCTCAATAGAGACTGTGTTACTCCAGCGGCGGCCCGAGTAAGATGTGGCGCATCCACTACCAATGCAAACAAAAAGACATTTTTGAAAAAAAAAATTGAATTAGGGGGACACATGGTGGGGCACAGCATAATGTTGGGGGGGGGGGGTCAGGGCCCCCTCTGCCCCCCCTAGGGACGCCATTGATCGAGGGTATCCCCGCGGACATCGAGTCCACGGGACCCGTGAGCACACTCACGGAGCTCGCGCCCGCAAACCTCTTCTTAAAGGGCAACATACAGGTACGTTATTCTGCCTGTACATGCCCTTCTGCTGACATATATTGGCGTGAGCAGGTTAGCAAGCGGTTAAAATACTTGTTATGCCCAAAGGGACACTACTACTCTTCCGTGACCTTGTAGCTAGGTTTGGACTTCTGGGAAGGATGCTATTCAGATACTACCAGTTGAGGCATGCTGCCAGAACCCAATTTCCCTCCCCCTTAGGACTGGAAGCGGACGCTATTGAGGCAATTTTAGCGCAGGAGACTCTTAAAAAAAAAAACCCTATCTACACTATACCTTTGCTCTTCTTGGGGGTGGATTCACCTAAGACAGAGGCCCTATGGGAAAAGTGGCGGACTGACATCCCTAGCCTAGACAGGGAGACCTGGGAAGAGTGCTTCGGGGCTGGCTGTAGATTGGTGGTCTCCTCCAGAGACAAGCTGTTGCAAACCAAATTCATGCCCTGTATAAGTTGACTTACACTAATAGAGGCTGCCCCCAGAAATTTGATCAGATATGGTTGCCCTGGAGGGAACAGCTGTGATTCCCTACAGCAGAGGACCTATTGCATTGCCCCCGGGACCCTGAGCCCCTGGTCCCCCCCCCCCTCTATATTTCTATACTCCTGTTTTAAATCCATGCCTTTGCACTACATAAGGGTGTATTCAGTATATGTATGGATCATAGGTGTGCATAGCCTATTGAGATGTGCACCCCAAGGCTCAAATACGTATGCCTGTGTGTGCATGTGTATATATACTGTCAGTGTCTGTAGAGCAACAGACGGTGTCAGTAGGGAAGAGCTTGGTGTCAGTAGTTTTTATTTTTGTTATTTTATTTTTTATTATTTTTTTACATTTTTATGTTCTTTATGAATTTTTTTAGGAGCCCCGTTAGGAGGCTTTGGTGAAATATCAGGGGTCCACACAAGGGGAATCAGCGACATACAGTGTGATTAGGGGGTGCCTAGGCACACACCTATGGTATGGGATGTTATACACGTGAACTGTATATTATGCATATGCATGTTTTTACTCCATTGTCCACTTTCAATGGATTGTTTACGGATGTTTTCATGTCTGTCACTCGCGATGTTATATCTTCTCAAGAAAGACCAACCTTGATTGTTAAAAAAAAAAAAATCTATTTATTTCATTTGTAAATAACTTTTCAATGCTTTGTACCATTGCTGACAGCTGAAGTTAAAACAAAACAGTTGCGGTATCGGTAATTGGTATCAGTGAGTACTAAAAGTATCGGTACTCGTACTCATTGTAAAAGAAAATGGTATCGGTGCCTCCCTAGTTCACATGATAATAAACCCTGCTTCCCGGCATCCTAAACCAAATGGTGCAGGAATCGGATTGCATAGGTGTGAACGCCCAAAAAAAAAAAAAAAAAAAAGGGTCCTGCACCATTTTGGTGCGAATGTGATGCAAATTCAACCATCTGATGCATCACACAGACATTAAATGTCTGGGGGTCTATTGTTGCTTGGGGGAGGGGATCTATTGTTGCTGGGGGGGTATAATTGCTGCTGCCTGTGGGGGATCTATTCAGGGCTGATGCTACCACTAGGCAAACTAGGCAGCCGCCTAGGGCGCCCGGCCACTGGTGTTCCTACTCTCTTCTCTCTGCAGCAAGCAACTAAGTCTCAGCATCAGCAGACAGCCACCGCTCCAGTCTAACATAGTGTCAGAGGTGCAGCGGCAGCAGGGGACTGTGTCTGTATCCCATCTCCTGAATGAATGGAAGCAAGCAATTATTCATTGATGGGCGCTGGTAAGGCTGCATTGATGGGCGCTGGTGAGGCTGCATTGATGGGCGTTGGTGAGGCTGCATTTGATGGGCACTGGTGAGGCTGCATTGATGGGCGCTGGTGAGGCTGCATTTAATGGGCGCTGGTGAGGCTGCATTGATGGGCGCTGGTGAGGCTGCATTGATGGGTGCTGGTGAGACTGCATTGATGGACGCTGGTGAGGCTGCATTGATGGGCACTGGTGAGGCTGCATTGATAAGCGCTGGTGAGGCTGCATTGATAAGCGCTGGTGAGGCTGCATTTGATGGGCGCTGGTAGGCTGCATTTGATGGGCGCTGGTGAGGCTGCAATGATGGGCGCTGGTGAGGCTACATTTGATGGGCACTAGTGAGGCTGCATTTGATGGGCGCTATTGAGGCTGCATTTGATGAGCGCTGGTGAGGCTGCATTGATGGGCGCTGGTGAGGCTGCATTGATGGGCGCTGGTGAGACTGCATTGATGGGTGCTGGTGAGGCTGCATTTGATGGGCGCTGGTAGGCTGCATTTGATGGGCGCTGGTAAAGCTGCATTGATGGGCACTGGTGAGGCTGCATTTGATGGGCGCTGGTGAGGCTGCATTTGATGGGCGCTGGTGAGGCTGGATTGATGGGCGCTGGTGAGGCTGCATTTGATGGGCGCTGGTGAGGCTGCATTTGATGGGCGCTGGTGAGGCTGGATTGATGGGCGCTGGTGAGGCTGCATAGATGGGTGCTGGTGAGACTGCTTTTAAAGGGCGCTTCATTAAAAAGTGGAGTTTACATGGGCAGGGGAAAGGGGGTGGAGTCAGGGGTGGAGCCAGGAATGGGCGGCAAAATGAGGTTTCGCCTAGGGTGTCAAAAATCCTTGCACCAGCCCTGGATCTATTTTACTACTTTTCTTGTTATCATTAAAGGGGTTGTAAACCTTCGTGTTTGTTTACCTTAATGTATCCTGACACTGACCGGCCCCTCAGTTTTACTCACCTTAGCCCGTTCGTTCCCTCGGCGAAGAGATGCGCTGTACCTCTCTGCCCAGGGTTCTTGGCTCTTGATTGAATAGATTGATAGCAGCGCAGCCATTGGCTACCACTGCTGTCAATCAAATCCAATGACGCGGGTGCCAGGGGGCGGGGCCGAGTCCGGCATTCTGTGTCTATGGAGGCAAATGCTGGACTCGGGAGCGTGCCCGCAAGGTAACCCCCTGGGAGAGAGCTTCTCCTAGGGGGTTTGCTGATGTGAGGAGGAGCCGCGAGCGCCATTAGGGGACCCCAGAAGGCGATAATCGGGGCCACACTGTGCAAAACGAACTGCACAGTGGAAGTAAGTATGATATGTTTGTTATTTAAAAAAAACAAAAAAACGAGGGTTTACAAACCCTTTAGCAAATTCTATACAAAGTACTTAGCACCACAAAATGATACTTGGCTCTATATTCTCTGAATGAGGCGGTGCTGGGAGCTACCTAGTGGGTGGAACCAAGGGGCGGGGCTCAGAGGTTGGTAGTGGGCGGAGTCAAGGGCTGACTCAGAAGTGGGGAGTTCCTGCACCTATTCTCTGAGGCATAAAAAATTAAAGTGGAATTACCATTAACCACTCATATGATGTCCAGCAGGATAACAGCCGCCGCGCGCCCGTGGGGAGGCTCTTTACCACGTGATCAGCCATGTCCAATCACAGCTGATCACGATGTAAACAGGAAGAGCCGTTGATCGGCTTTTCCTCACTCGCGTTTGACAGACACATGTAGAGGAGAGCCGATCGGCTGCTCTCCTGACGGGGGGGGGGGGGTCTGTGCTGATTGCTTATCAGCGCAGCCACCCTCGGATCCCACCCAGGACCACCATCATGCCGCCCAGGACCACCAGGATGGCCATCCACACTGGACCACCAGGTATGCCCCCCCTAGACCACCAGGGAAATGCAAATCTGTGCCAAGGCAGCTGAAAATCAATGCCCAGGCAGCTGACAATCAGTGCCCACTCACAATGCCTACCACTGCCAGTGCCACCAGGGATGCCTGCCAGTGCCACATATCAGTGCCGCGTATCAGTGCCCCGCAGTGCCGCCTTTCAGTGCCCAGCAGTGCCGTCTATCAGTGCCCATCAGTGCCCAGCAGTGCTGCCTATCAGTGCCACTCATAAGTACCCGTCTTTGCAGCCTTTCAGTGCCCATCAGTGTCGCCTATCAGTGCCCATTAGCGCCACCCATGCGTGCACATCAGTGCTGGCTATTAGTGCCACATATCGGTGCCCATCGTCGGTGCCCATCAGTGCCCGCTCATTGGTGCCACCTCATCGGTGCCGCTTTATCAGTGCCCATCAGTGAAGGATAAAACTTACTTATTTACAAAATTTTATAACAGAAACAAAAGCAAAACTTTAATTTTTTTCTAAATTTTCAGTCTTTTTTTATTTGTTTAGCAAAAAATAAAAACCGCAGAGGTGATCAAATACCACCAAAAGAAAGCTCTATTTGTGAGAACAAAATGATAAAAATTCTGTTTTGGTGCAGTGTAGCATGACCGCGCAATTGTCATCTAAATGGCGACAGCGCAGAAAGCTGAAAAATGGCCTGGGCAGGAAGGGGGGTAAGTGCCCGGTATTGAAGAAGTGGTTAAATATATCTTCTGAAAAGTTTTTAATTACCTCTAACTGATAGCTAGCGCCTCCCCCCCAGTGAAACACTTCGCCTTACTCAGACAGATTAGGAGTGGAATTATCGGCAATGAACACATTTACAGAGGAAGTGTTCTGGGAAGAGAAATATTACGACAAGTACAACTTCTTCTCCCGCCGACTCCCCTTCATCAGCCTCCTTCAGCCTGCAATGGCAGCCACTATAATTCCATCCATCCTATACTGTATTTTCTTTACAATTCTATATACAAAGTTGCGAAAGTTCTTGGCGCCTGTCACATAGAAAAAAAAAATCTTCTTATTTGGGAATGTAAATCGCCCCTCACAGATTGCAAGCTCTTGTGACAAGGGCTCCTCTTTCAGTTTGCAGTGCCGATCGGTCTTGGCATATTTTTCCCCGGATAAAAATAGCGCCTCTCCTGCCTCTGTCATGTTTCTGCGCTATAAATATCGCTGGCGTGAAGTGCCGCCTTACCGCACAAGTGATGGAGCCGATGCCAGTTTATGGATGTAAGTTGTTTATTGTTTACGTGTGTTTGCCGCTGAGTTTGCCGCGGCAGGACAGTCTTCCGGTCCATAGATTGGGGGTTAGAGGTCTCACTAATCTGGCTTCCTGAAATAAATTTTGTCTGTGTTAATCACATGAACCAGTAAGATTTTGTCATATCTTTAATGCAGGTTACATAAGAAAAAGAGAAAGTCGCCATTCAAAACAACAGTTAAGTTGTATAACACTCACAGACAATGCAATAAGAATCTCGTGAGCTACAGATCCAAAATCCAACATCCATTCTTTGCATTTGCGCTAAAGATTTCCCCATTACGGCGTTATATTAGGCATTCCACAGCATCACCGCTCTTACCATAAAGAATCCTATACTGTTGGCATACTTGTCTTTCCTCTGCATGCGACAGAAACCCCCTGGCCTTATAGTTCTGATCTCTATCAGAATTCCTGACCTTCATGTTGGCAAACTGGAGCGTGCGACGTTTGCATGGCCTTGAAAGGAAGAAAATATTAAAAAGCTAAAAATGTACATAAAAGGAAAACAAAAATAAGGGAAAAGATTGTTACTAGGACACAGGCAGCTCCTGCTGCCTAGAGTTCTTGGTTGCTAGGATACAGGGAGTGTCTTTGGTTTCTAGGACATAGGCGGCTCCTGTTGCCTAGAGTCCTCAGTTGCTAGGATACAGGCAGCTTCTTTGGTTACTAGGACACCGGCAGCTACTGCTGCCTAGAATTTTTGGCTGCTAGGATACAGGCAGCATCGTTGGTTACTAGGACACAGGCAGCTCTTGCTGCCTAGATTCCTCAGTTGCTAGGATACAGGCAGTGTCTTTGGTTACTAGGACTCGAGCAGGTCCTGCTGCGTCGAGTTCACTGTTGCTAGGATACAGGCAGCGTCTGTGGTTACTAGGACACTAGGACTAGGAGTCCTCAGTTGCAGGCAGAAATTACATCAGCGGTGGCCCCTCCATTAGCGGCACATGGGCGCCACCCCCCCCCCCATCTATGCGTCCGGCCACCTGATCTACATGCAGGGCCGCCAGACCATGGATTCCAATGGGGGGGGGGTTTGAAGCACGTGATTAAAGCCAAAGGCTCTAATAGGGTTAAAAAAGGGTGGGCTCAGGGTGCAGAGCACTGCGCTCCGAGCCCACCCAGTTGTGTGACAATAGCAAAGGAATATTCACAATTGCCACCCTCATCCTTCTTATAGCCAATCAGGAAGCAGGTCTTGAGACTGAAATCAGGTCTTGGCTGAAAGGACAGGCGATCCTATTGGACGCCTAGGAAGAGGAGGGAGGAGACGCCGCGATGAAGAAGAGAAGACAGGAGCCGCTGCCCACCTCCTGCCTCCTGCCAACTTGGAGGGGGGATCACTGCCCAGAGGGGGGTGGTTGTTTGCCGCCCCACCCAAAAAAGAAAACACCACCGCCACTGAATCTTTTAGTCACCATACAATCTTTGTACAATCATCTATAAATATAACAAAAGTATGTAATATGAGGACCTACATGAACAAAACAATTAATATATAGCCAATTAGACAGTCCCTTGCACTAAAAAGGTGTTGGTAGACCTGAAGGGGATTGTAAAATCAGATTGCAATGTGTGTTGTGAGCTTGAGCTATTACAAGCGCTGCAAAAACCCAATTGTGCAAAAAAAAAAGTACTTTTACTTGCGCATGATTGGCAAAGTGATCAGTCTATTTGCCTTTAGCAAACTAACTCCAAGGAGCACTGGTTGGTGTCTTACTGCAAGAATTAAGATACTGTGGATCTGAGCCGTGTAAAATTGGCCAGCAGCAGGACACGTATAATCATGGATAATAGGTCTAACTGGTGTATGCCTAACTTTTATCTATGGAGACAGGGGGTACAGTAAATGTTATTGATATAATGTGAGATTATTTGGGTACACAATGTTCTTAAACTTCAGCTTTTTCTCTTTTAAATGATGCAATAGTATGCTGCAAACAAAAGGCAGCTTAAAGAACAGATGGATAAGCCACCCCCTCCCTGGCTTATCCAAAAGCCCCCTTATTGTCCTTTCAGGTCCGCTAGCCATAGCTCAGACGCCAAAATCTGCATAAAAATGTGAATCTCAAACCTGCAGGATTTACCTCCATCCCATAGAAGAGGTGAACCTGACCACCTCAGTGCTGCACTGTACACTGTACTGCTGGAGAGAAGCTCAGTGACTAAGCAGGATCACTAGAAATGAAAATGAATCCACAGAAAATAATAGTAAAATAAGGTGGGAAATAAGGATTTAATTAGGGTTTATTAGGGAAAATTAAGAGTTAATATTTGGTTAAAAAAAGACACATTTTATTTAAAAAAAAAAAAAAACACAACACTTTTTAAAACTTTTCAGGTTGATTTAACTGACATCGGATGCAGATGAAAGCTCATTCCTTAATCTGCAGATGAATAAAACAGAGTAGATACAAAATAAACAATGTTACTTTGTATCTCTCTATCTCCCGTCTGATCAAGGTTTATAAACAATGTTACTTTGTATCTCTCTATCTCTCTTGGTTGATCAATGTTTACCTGTATCTCTCTATCTCTCTCTCTGATGAATGTTTATAAACAATGTTACTTTCTATCTCTCTATCTCCTGTCTGATCAATGTTTATAAACAATGTTACATTGTATCTCTTTATCTCCTGTTTGATTAATGTTTATAAACAAAGTGACTATCTATCTCTCTATCTCCTGTCTGATCAGTGTTTATAAACAATGTTACTTTGTATCTCTCTAGCCTCCATCTGATCAATGTTTATAAACATTCTGGTTGATTTACTAAAACCGGAGAGTGCAAAGTCTGGTGCAGCTGTGCATGGGAGCCGATCGGCTTCTAACTAAAGCTTCTTCATTTAAGCTTTGACAAGAAAAAACCTGGAAGCTGATTTGTTTCTATGCAGAGCTGCACCAGATGTTGCACTCTTCAGTTTTAGTAAATCAACCCAAATGCTACTTTGTATCTCTCTATCTTCTGTCTGATCAATGTTTATAAACAATGTGACTTTCTATCTCTCTATCTCCTGTCTGATCAATGTTTATAAACAAAGTGACTTTCTATCTCTCTATCTCCTGTCTGATCAATGTTTATAAACAATGTTACTTTGTATTTCCCTATCTCCTGTCTGATCAATGTTTATAAACAATGTTACTTTGTATCTGACTTCCTACTGTTTGATCAATGTTTATAAACATTGTTACTTTGTATCTCTCTATCTCCTGTCTGATTAATGTTTATAAACATTGTTACTTTGTAACTATCTCTGGTAGGGAATCACTGGCAAGTGTGAAGGGAGAGTGGCAGTGGGGCAGAAGGACAGGGTATACTCCATACTCCTCAATGAAGTTTCTTTGGTCACGTGTAGTACCTACAGTGTCCACAAGTAGTTAATGAAGGATTAGATATCATCCCTAGACATCCCCATACACTGATCTAGCCTGAGAATGGACAAACTCTTCAAACTTGTCCAATTGTTATTCTCTGATCTGACATTTACACGTAAACACCGGCGGCTAACGGATCGGTCTGAACCGTCCACGCCAAGCACTGATTTCTGGCCATTCATGGACAGTCGCAGACATATAACACGCAGACGGTGTCTGTACTTTCTCCATCACATTTGCTTACTGGCCCAGTTTTATCAGATTAGCAGCTTGAGTCGATGGCTTAATCATTATCCGTTGACAAGGGAGGGGGTGGGGGAGTCACCTTCGTATAAGTTGAAATTAAATAGTTCCTGTGGGCGTTCGTATCATGGGAAATTTATTTAATACCGCCCTCAGGAATTTAACGTGCGACCCTCTGGGAGCTCACATATGATTAAAAGCAGATTAGGACCTTTTCCAGGAATCTGCTGAACCGCAGTGCTGGCGCCGGTGTCTTGTCGAATACAGTCCCCTATCCAAAAGTGTCCGCCCTGTACTGTGCAGGCGCAGTACGGAGGACAAACGAGACGCCGAAAGTCTCCGAAGCTCAAGAGCTGATCGTCAGCTGTACACGGCGCCTGCGCATTTATTCTTACCCTATGTCCAGGATCATTCCCTACTATCCAAGTGGACATAGAGTTAGAATAAATAGTTGCCGAGCGCAGCGAGGCCGTGCCCGAAGCGTGGCGAGCGAAGCGAGCCCGCGAGGGGCCCTCTTACACAGCCATCGCTAACAAGTGCCCGAGCGCCGTGTACAGCTGATGGTCAGCTGATCAACTTTGGACATTTTCGGCATCTCCTGCTCCTCCGTACTGCGCAGGCGCTGCGCCTGCGCAGTACGGGGCGGACACTATCTGATAGGAGGACACTATATGTCAGAACACCGGAGTGCCACAAGCAGGTTTGACCAGTTCTGCTGAGCTGCCGACTTCCGGGGACAGTCCCGGAACCTAGAATTCTGTCCCTGGAAACAGCTGAGATTTTCAGCGCTGACCGAGTGGACAAAAACCTATAAACTGATCGTCCACATCTGCAATGCTTCTTACAGAGAATTTCAGGAGAGTTATCAAGGAAGGAGCAGAGTCCTCCAGCAGTGCAGAGTATTTCAGGAGAGGAGAGTTATAGAGGAAGGAGCAGAGTCCTCCAGCAGTGCAGAGTATTTCAGGAGAGGAGAGTTGTAGAGGAAGGAGCAGAGTCCTCCAGCAGAGCAGAGTATTTCAGGAGAGGAGAGTTATAGAGGGAGGAGCAGAGTCCTCCAGCAGTGCAGAGTATTTCAGGAGAGGAGAGTTATCGAGGAAGGAGCAGAGTCCTCCAGCAGAGTATTTCAGGAGAGGAGAGTTATAGAAAGAGGAGCAGAGTCCTCCAGCAGAGTATTTCAGGAGAGGAGAGTTATAGAGGAAGAAGCAGAGTCCTCCAGCAGAGTATTTCAGGAGAGGAGAGTTATAGAGAAAGGAGCAGAGTCATCCAGCAGTGCAGAGTATTTCAGGAGAGGAGAGTCATAGAGGAAGGAGCAGAGTCCTCCAGCAGTGCAGAGTATTTCAGGAGAGGGGAGTTATAGAGGGAGGAGCAGAGTCCTCCAGCAGAGTATTTCAGGAGAGGAGAGTTATAGAGGAAGGAGCAGAGTCCTCCAGCAGTGTAGAGTATTTCAGGAGAGGAGAGTTATAGAGGAAGGAGCAGAGTCCTCCAGCAGTGTAGAGTATTTCAGGAGAGGAGAGTTATAGAGGAAGGAGCAGAGTCCTCCAGCAGTGCAGAGTATTTCAGGAGAGGAGAGTTATAGAGGGAGGAGCAGAGTCCTCCAGCAGTGCAGAGTATTCCAGGAGAGGAGAGTTATAGAGGAAGGAGCAGAGTCCTCCAGCAGTGCAGAGTATTTCAGGAGAGGAGAGTTATAGAGGGAGGAGCAGAGTCCTCCAGCAGTGCAGAGTATTTCAGGAGAGGAGAGTTATAGAGGAAGGAGCAGAGTCCTCCAGCAGTACAAAGTATTTCAGGAGAGGAGAGTTATAGAGGAAGGAGCAGAGTCCTCCAGCAGTACAAAGTATTTCAGGAGAGGAGAGTTATAGAGGAAGGTGCAGAGTATTTCAGGAGAGGAAAGTTATAGAGGAAGGAGCAGAGTCCTCCAGCAGTGTAGAGTATTTCAGGAGAGGAGAGTTATAGAGGAAGGAGCAGAGTCCTCCAGCAGAGTATTTCAGGAGAGGAGAGTTATAGAGGAAGGAGCAGAGTCCTCCGGCAGTGCAGAGTATTTCAGGAGAGGAGAGTCATAGAGGAAGGAGCAGAGTCCTCCAGCAGAGTATTTCAGGAGAGGAGAGTTATAGAGGGAGGAGCAGAGTCCTCCAGCAGAGTATTTCAGGAGAGGAGAGTTATAGAGGAGGGAGCAGAGTCCTCCAGCAGAGTATTTCAGAAGAGGAGAGTTATAGCGGAAGGAGCAGAGTCCTCCAGCAGTGCAGAGTATTTCAGGAGAGGAGAGTTATAGAGGGAGGAGCAGAGTCCTCCAGCAGTGCAGAATATTTCAGGAGAGGAGAGTTATAGAGGAAGGAGCAGAGTCCTCCAGCAGAGTATTTCAGGAGAGGAGAGTTATAGAGGAAGGAGCAGAGTCCTCCAACAGAGTATTTCAGGAGAGGAGAGTTATAGAGGAAGGAGCAGAGTCCTCCAGCAGAGCAGAGTATTTCAGGAGAGGAGAGTTATAGAGGAAGGAGCAGAGTCCCCCAGCAGTGCAGAGTATTTCAGGAGAGGAGAGTTATAGAGGGAGGAGCAGAATCCTCCAGCAGTGCAGAGTATTTCAGGAGATGAGAGTTATAGAGGGAGGAGCAGAGTCCTCCAGCAGAGTATTTCAGGAGAGGAGAGTTATAGAGGAAGGAGCAGAGTCCTCCAGCGGTGCAGAGTATTTCAGGAGAGGAGAGTTATAGAGGGAGGAGCAGAGTCCTCCAGCGGTGCAGAGTATTTCAGGAGAGGAGAGTTATAGAGGGAGGAGCAGAGTCCTCCAGCAGTGCAGAGTATTTCAGGAGAGGAGAGTTATAGAGGGAGGAGCAGAGTCCTCCAGCGGAGTATTTCAGGAGAGGAGAGTTATAGAGGGAGGAGCAGAGTCCTCCAGCAGTGCAGAGTATTTCAGGAGAGGAGAGTTATAGAGGAAGGAGCAGAGTCCTCCAGCAGTGCAGAGTATTTCAGGAGAGGAGAGTTATAGAGCGAGGAGCAGAGTCCTCCAGCAGTGCAGAGTATTTCAGGAGAGGAGAGTTATAGAGCGAGGAGCAGAGTCCTCCAGCAGAGTATTTCAGGAGAGGAGAGTTATAGAGGGAGGAGCAGAGTCCTCCAGCGGAGTATTTCATGAGAGGAGAGTTATAGAGGGAGGAGCAGAGTCCTCCAGCAGTGCAGAGTATTTCAGGAGAGGAGAGTTATAGAGCGAGGAGCAGAGTCCTCCAGCAGAGTATTTCAGGAGAGGAGAGTTATAGAGGAAGGAGCAGAGTCCTCCAGCAGTGCAGAGTATTTCAGGAGAGGAGAGTTATAGAGGGAGGAGCAGAGTCCTCCAGCAGTGCAGAGTATTTCAGGAGAGGAGAGTTATAGAGGAAGGAGCAGAGTCCTCCAGCAGTGCAGAGTATTTCAGGAGAGGAGAGTTATAGAGCGAGGAGCAGAGTCCTCCAGCAGAGTATTTCAGGAGAGGAGAGTTATAGAGGAAGGAGCAGAGTCCTCCAGCAGTGCAGAGTATTTCAGGAGAGGAGAGTTATAGAGGGAGGAGCAGAGTCCTCCAGCAGTGCAGAGTATTTCAGGAGAGGAGAGTTATAGAGAAAGGAGCAGAGTCCTCCAGCAGTGCAGAGTATTTCAGGAGAGGAGAGTTATAGAGGAAGGAGCAAAGTCCTCCAGCAGTGCAGAGTATTTCAGGAGAGGAGAGTTATAGAGGGAGGAGCAGAGTCCTCCAGCAGTGCAGAGTATTTCAGGAGAGGAGAGTTATAGAGGAAGGAGCAGAGACCTCCAGCAGTGCAGAGTATTTCAGGAGAGGAGGGTTATAGAGGAAGGGGCAGAGTCCTCCAGCAGAGTATTTCAGGAGAGGAGAGTTATAGAGGAAGGAGCAGAGTCTTCCAGCAGTGTAGAGTATTTCAGGTGAGGAGAGTTATAGAGAGAGGAGCGGAGTCCTCCAGCAGTGCAGAGTATTTCAGTGTTTCATTATTAGTGTAAAGGATGTGGAAGGAACTTGTTCTCACATTCTTCTCTATTATTGCTCTTTATCTTCCCCCTTGATACACACAATTTACAATAACAGCAGCTATAAAAACATCCCCTGCAATTTTCTACATAGCAACAGCGTGAGAGTGGATGAAATCAAAGCAGCCTGAGGGGGAGGGGGGGGTCTCTGAATTCGAAGGACGCGATGCGATTTGCGGTTTGTTGCCGTCTTTCTGCCCTTACAATGTTTTCTTCTTTCTGTAGAGCTCTCACCCTGACCCGCACAATAAAAACATAAACAAACCTTTCTACCTCAGCAGTACATTTTATTCTCATTGTCGGATCTCTCACAAGGCCGCTGAATGTAACGATCGTTTGTGCAACATTAGAGGATAAACATGGAAACTTTCTATAGAACTTCTCAGAACTGAACAATATGAAGAGTACCTGTCAGAGGAGAGAGATAACGTCCATCGCTGAGCTGCTTTTGAGAGGCTGCACTGATGGGAACTGATAGGCTGCATTGGTGTGCACTAATGAGAAGGCACTGAAGAGGAGGCCATGATGGGCACTGATAAGCTGCACTAATGAGGAGGCACTGATGGGCAATGATAGGCTGCACTGATCTGCATTGCTGTGCACTGATTGGCACTGATGGGGCTGCACCGACGGGCACTAATAAGGAGGCACTGATGAGGCTGCACTGATGGGCACTGATAAGCTGCACAGATGGGCACTGATGAGAAGGCATTAGTGGGCAATGATAGGCTGCACTGATGGGTACTGATAAGCTGCACCGATCTGCACCGATGGGCACTGATTGACACTTATGGGGCTGCACTGATGGGTACTAATGAGGAGGCACCGATGAGGCTGCACTGATGGGCACTGATGAGATGGCACTGATGGGCACTGATAAGCTGCACTGATGGGCACCGATTAGGAGGCACTGATGGGCACTTATAAGCTGCACTGATGAGGAGACACTGATGAGCAATGATAAGCTGCACTGATCTGCACTGATTGGCACTGATGGGGCTGCACCGATGGGCACTAATGAGGAGGTGCTGATGAGACTGCACTGATAAGCTGCACTGATGGGCACTGATGTGGCTGCACTGATGGGCACTGATGGGGCGGCACTGATGGGCACTGATAAGCTGCACTGATGGGCACTGATTAGGAGGCACTGATGGGCACTTATAAGCTGCACTGATGAGGAGACACTGATGAGCAATGATAAGCTGCACTGATTGGCACTGATGGGGCTGCACCGATGGGCACTAATGAGGAGGTGCTGATGAGGCTGCACTGATAAGCTGCACTGATGGGCACTGATGTGGCTGCACTGATGGGCGCCAATAAGCTGCGCTGATAAGGAGGCACTGATGGCCACTGATAATCTGCACTGATGGGTACTGATTGGCACTGATGCGGCTGCAACAATGGGCACTAATGAGGAGGCACCGATGAGGCTGCACTGATGGACAATCATGAGGCTGCACTAATGAGGCTGCACTGATGGGGCAGCACTGATGGGCACTGATAAGCTGCACTGATCTTCACTGATGGGCACTGATTATCAGTGTAAACAGTGTACTGATAGTCTTGCCGGATAGCTGCTCTCCTCTCCTCACACAGACGTGGGAAGAAAGGACTGCCAATAACCAGCAAGTCTGTTTACATGTGATCAGCTGTGATTGGCTCTTTACCGCTATCTGTGATCAGCTGTGTCCAAAAGACACAGCAGTCACAGAGCGTGCCGGATTGGCCCCCCAGGGGGCATGCGGGAGGCGGGGTTTTGAGAGGACGTCCACGAACTGGAAGCCTGCGCTGTGGCTGTTTTTGGGCTGTAGCACGGGCAGGAAGAGGTTAAAGTGCATGTCTGGGCAAAATACAACAAGAAAAACCTATGCAGTACATTTCTGCCATACATGCACATTTCCCCGGGTTTATCCTTATAAACACCCCGCAAGCACTGAGAAATGCCCATTGGTCTGCCAGAAGTGCACTCAGTTCCTAATTTCCTATTGTGGGCTGACAACATTTAGCATTTTTATGGACTGGGTGGTGTCAGCCCTGCCCTTTGTCTTTTAATTAAACTATTAAACAACTCCCGCTTCCTTCAGCGCTGCAAAGCATAGGCACTAATTGTCTTCTAGTCCAAGATAAGGACTGGGTGAGCTAATCAGTCAGGACCTTCACCCTAAACTAAGTCACTCCCAGCCCCCCCACCCCCCCTCTCCCAGATTTACATTTGTGCCATATATCTAATGAGGTTTAATGTTATCTGATACAGAGATACAGTACACTGAGTGAGCGTTGTCACCTTAGCACAGGAAGTGTGTTATTGGCAGGATCACCGAGTCCTGACAAACAGCACCACTCCAGGCAGCCTGGACTGTCAACCATCCGCATGTGCTCGGCCTCCCGAGAACCACCCCCCCCCCCCCCACAGTACAAAATTCAGGTTCTTTCTGAATCGCCATAAATAATTGGCACCAGGCAAAGAAGCAAGCAAGCCAGCAAAGTCAACCAGACATATCCATCTTCATCCGATGCGACTTCTGACACATTTTGCACACAATGTGAAGCTATGACAAAAGCCTGGACTGTGGTCGAAACGCATTAGGGGCGGAGTTACGGTGGAGAGTGGTACTTGAGGTGATAGCCGTATTAGTGCAATTGTGACAGAGAAAACTGAGTACTGTCTGTGATACTTTTTTTATTTGCACTAACATATCATTTTTTATGGACAAGCTTTCGGGGTGTGTCCGGACAGTACTCCATTTTCTCTGTCACAGTTGCACTAATTACGGCTACAATCACCTCAAGTATGATGGAAGACACTGCATATAGCCGTAGGAAGAAGCAGTTAACCAACCTGATCAAAAAGGAAACACAGGTGGAGAGACTGGTCTAATATGTATGAATGACCTTGCTCAGTTGCTTCTTTGCTTGCCTGGTGCCAATAAAGTTTATTGTGACAACTTCAGTAAAAAAAAAAAAATAAAAACAGGTGTGCAGATTGAGTTTTGCATGGCAGGATCACCAACTGTAGATAATTAAACATTTAACCTAAAAAAAAAAAGAAATAAAACGAATGCAGCCGCCTCATCCAAGGACTGGTAAGCTGCAATATGTTACATTGTTGCACTTGGGTTTAGATACATTTCTACTAATTAATGTGTCACTTACCTGAGTTGAGTATTTTTAATGTTTTATATTCAAAAAAGTTGTCAGCTTAATATAAATACTATTAATGTTCAGTGGTATAGTAAGAGGGGTGTGGGGGGGTAAAGAAGGGTGAAAGGGGTGGCCCCGTCGCACTTGCTGGGGGAGCTGTGGCCACCTGTCATTTCTTTTTTTGAGTTGCACGGTGCTGCTCAGGGGTGTCTATACTGAGAGCTCTTTACTGGGGAGGGGGGAGTTGTCTGTGCTAAGGGGTCTGTAACTGGGGGGAAGGGGGAGTTTCTACCACTGAGGGGTCTGTACTGGGGAGCAGGGGGTGTTGTGTGATAAAAGGGTCTGTACTGGGGGTTCTGTACTAGGGCATTGGTACTCAGGGACAGGGAATGGGGGGGTGTCTATACTGAGGGGTCTGTACTGGGGAGCAGGGGGTGTTGTGCGATAAAAGGGTCTGTACTGGGGGTTCTGTACTAGGGCATTGGTACTCAGGGACAGGGAATGGGGGGGTGTCTATACTGAGGGGTTTGTACTGGGGAGCAGGGGGTGTTGTGTGATGAAAGGGTCTGTACTGGGGGGGGGTTCTGTACTGAGCAATCTGTACTGAGTGATGGGAAATAGGGGTGACTATATGCTGAGGGGTCTGTAAATGGGGGGGGCGGGGGGGTTCTGTACTAGGGCATTGGTACTCAGGGACAGGGAATGGGGGGGTGTCTATACTGAGGGGTCTGTACTGGGGAGCAGGGGTTGTTGTGTGATGAAAGGGTCTGTACTGGGGGGGGTCTGTACTGGGGGGGGTCTGTACTGAGGAATCTGTACTGAGTGATGGGAAATAGGGGTGACTATATGCTAAGGGGTCTGTAAATGGGGGGCAGGGGGGTTCTGTACTAGGGGATTGGTATTGGGGGGGTTCTGTACTAAAGGATCTGTACGGGGGGGAGTTTCTGTACTGGAGGGTCTGTAATCAGGGACAGGGAATGTGGGGTGTCTATACTGAGGGGTCTGTACTGAAGGATCTGTACTGGGGGGGATCCTGCACTGAAGTATCTGTACTGGGGGGGGGGGGGATCCTCTGTACTGGGTGAGTCTATGTCTGTACTGGGGAGCATGGGGGTGTTGTCTGTACCGAATGGTCTGTACTGGGGGAAGGGTTTTCTTCAGAAGTTGCTGATCAAGGAGTGACTGAAGTTAAACAAAAAGCCACCAGAGGGAGCAGCAGGTACAAATCTTATTTTTTGGAAATATGGTACAGCAAGCATGATTCTCTTCCCTGCTCCATAATAGCCTCTCTCCTCCTCTCTTCTCCAGATTCTGCATGACAGCCCCAAGGCTCGGCGGGAGGTGGATTACCATATCAGAGCATCAGGGGGGCCGCATATCGTGGGTGTGCTGGACGTGTATGAGAACATCCATCGTGGCAAGAGATGCCTGCTCATTGTCATGGAGTGGTGGGTCAGACATGGGTTCTCATCCCTACATCTACAGCTAAATGACCTGAGGTCACATCAGACAGAGCCGAGCAGCTGACTCTCTAATAGTTGAGGATGTGGGGTCTCTATGAGGTTCCAGACACCAATCTGCACATTATGATAATCAATTTATGGAGGAGTACAGTAGTTGGGGCATCATTAACTGTGATTATTCTACAGCATCTGGTTCATTGTGAAGTCCTTATTGGATTGTGGAATAATGAGGAAAGCTGGAAAAAGGAGGGGGGGGGAGTCAGGATTGTGGGTAACATGGTTGATTTTGGGATACTATGACATCACATAAGGCTCAATTCACCAATCTAACACACCAGGATAAGGATCCATGTTAAAGATATAACAGTTTATTAACGACAGCATTGTCGATAATAGACAACCTATGGTTATACTGCATATAGAACATTGAAGGCCAGCCCCTTCCTTCCCTCCCATTCCTTTCCTTCCCTTCTTTCCTTCCCTTCCTCCCTCTTTAATCACCCATGCCACCTTCCATTTTCTTCCTTACTACATTCTTTCCATGCTACCTTCCTTCCTCCATCCCATTTTCCTATCCTTCCTTCCTACCTTCCAACCTTCTTCCCTTTCCTTCCTTTCTTCCCTCATTCCTTCCCCATCCCACCTTCCAACCGCCTTCCCATTCATTCCTTGTTCCTTCCTCCCTTCCTTCCCCTCCCACTTTGCTTCCTTCTTTTCTGCTTTCATTCCTTCCCCTTTCTGCTTTTCCTTTTCTTTTTCCTTCTTTCCTTCCTTTCTCCCCCCCTCCATCCCTTCCTCCCTCCCTCCATCCCTTCCTCCATCCTTCCTCCCTCCCTCCATCCCTTCCTCCCTCCATCCCTTCCTCCCTCCATCCCTTCCATCCCTCCATCCCTTCCATCCCTCCATCCCTTCCTCCCTCCCTCCATCCCTTCTTCCCTCCCTCCATCCCTTCTTCCCTCCCTCCATCCCTTCCTCCCTCCCTCCATCCCTCCATCCCTTCCTCCCTCCCTCCATCCCTTCCTCCCTCCATCCCTTCCTCCCTCCATCCCTTCCTTCCCTCCCTCTATCCCTTCCTTCTCTCCCTCCATCCCTTCCTCCCTCTATCCCTTCCTTCCCTCCCTCCATCCCTTCCTCCCTCCCTCCATCCCTTCCTCCCTCCCTCCATCCCTTCCTCCCTCCATCCCTTCCTCCCTCCATCCCTTCCTTCCCTCCCTCTATCCCTTCCTTCTCTCCCTCCATCCCTTCCTCCCTCTATCCCTTCCTTCCCTCCCTCCATCCCTTCCTTCCGCCTTCATTCTTTTCTCTTTCCTGTTCTCTCTTCTTTTTTCTTTTCTTCTTTTTCTTTTCTTTTTCCTTCCTTCCTTCCTTCCTTCCTTCCTTCCTTCCTTCCTTCCTTCCTTCCTTCCTTCCTTCCTTCCATCCTACCTTCCTTTGTACCTCCCATCTTCCTCTCCTTTCCTTTTCCCTCCTTCCCTTCCACCTTACTTCCTTCCTTTCTGCCTTCATTCCTTCCCCTTTCTGCTTTTCCTTTTCTCTTTCCTTCCTTTCTACCTCCCTCCCTCCATCCCTTCTTTCCTTCCGCCTTCATTCTTTTCTCTTTCCTGTTCGCTCTTCTTTTTCCTTCCTTCCTTCCTTCCTTCCTTCCTTCCTTCCTTCCTTCCTTCCTTCCTTCCTTCCTTCCTTCCTTCCTTCCTTCCTTCCTTCCTTCCTTCCTTCCTTCCTTCCTTCCTCCCATCTTCCTCTTCTTTCCTTTTTTTCCTTCCTTCCTTCCTTCCTTCCTTCCTTCCTTTTCCTTCCTTTTCCTTCCTTTTCCTTCCTTTTCCTTCCTTTTCCTTCCTTTTCTTTCCTTCCTTCCTTCCTTCCTTCCTTCCTTCCTTCCTTCCTTCCTTCCTTCCTTCCTTCCTTTTCCTTCCTTTTCCTTCCTTCCTCTTCCTTCCTCTTTCCCTGTTCTCTCTTCTTTTTCTCTCTTCCTAATCATTGTCATGTGTTGTATATTTCAGCATGCAGGGAGGAGAGCTCTTCACTCGCATCCAGCAGAGAGGTGATCAGGCCTTCACAGAACGAGGTAAATAGAATTCATGTCATCTGATAATTGTTTGTGGGTAAATCCAACCAAAACTGATATTTTATTGTTTGGTGGATGCTGGGGGAGGGGTCGGTTTCTTCTCTCTTTCAGAACTCAGCCATGTAGTTCATGGGGTGGGGAAGAAGCTCTGTGATGGGTAATGACAGGAGGAGAGATCAGAGGGTAGGCCGGTCAGCACAGCAGTATTCAGTGCTTGTGCAGATATACTATATTACCAAAAGTATTGGGACGCCTGCCTTTACACCATAGCTCCCAACTGTCCCTGATTTGGAACAATGTCCCTCTTTGTCCCTCATGTTGGTCTGATCTATATAGTTTTATATAAACTGCCACTTTTATCAGTTTTTATCTTTCAAAAAGTGTTTCCCAGTGATAAAACTTTCATTCACTTTCTAAATTGCTACATTTGTAAGTTTCCAAAGCCAATATAAAGGTAGTGGAAAAAAAAACACTTGTGGGTTTAACTAATGATTATTTTTGTACAATTCTCCTTTAAGGGGGCGTGGCAGGGGGGGTGTGTCCTATGCCTGCATACTTTTGCTAATAAGTGTCCCTCATTCCCATCTCAAAAAGTTGGGAGGTATGTTTACACCAGTGGCGGCTGGTGCCCAAAATTTTTTGGGGGGACGCAAACAAACTGAAAAATTCTGAAAAAAAAACATCAAATGCAGCCACTGTGCCCCATCAAATGCAGCCACTGTGCCCCATCAAATGCAGCCACTGTGCCCCATCAAATGCAGCCACTGTGCCCCATCAAATGCAGCCACTGTGCCCATCAAATGCAGCCACTGTGCCTCATCAAAAGTTGCCACTGTGACCCCCCCCCACCTGCTCGCCGTCTGACCGGCACATACCCTATCTTGGTGGCGGGTCAGGCAGCGGGTGATGGCGGAGAACTGTGGGACCTTGCATCGGGTCAGACAGCAGTGAGCTGTGTCCTTCATGCATCTCCTCCCCTCCTCCTGATAGGTGTCCAATAGCGCCTGTCCATTCAGCCAATTAGGTTATGGGTAACAGACCCGCGCTTCCTGATTGGCAGAAAGGCGGTTCAGTGTTAGAAAAGCGAACATTCATTCACTTTTCTAACACACCTGGGTGGACTCCAAGCGTCCATGCATTGTGCTCGGAGTCCACCTTTTTTGAAGCCTATTGGAGGTTATGACTCTAATCAGATGCTTCAGAAATACACCCCCGCCACTGTAATTTAGGCGCCCGGCATGCCTGAATAGGGAGTGCTATGCATAAATCTATCCATTACCATATAGGGGGGTGGCTTTAATGGATGGGCCACCCCTGCTTTACACACATATGAACTTTAATGACATCCCAGTCTTAGTCTGTAGGGTTCCATATTGAGTTGGCCCACCCTTTGCAGCTATAACAGCTTCAACTCTTCTGGGAAGGCCGTCCACAAGGTTTAGGAGTGTGTCTATGGGAATGTTTGACCATTCTTCCAGAAGCGCATTTGTGAGGCCAGGCGCTGATGTTGGACGAGAAGACCTGGCTCGTATTCTCCGCTTTAATTCATCCCAAAGGTGTTCTATCCGGTTGAGGTCAGGACTCTGTGCAGGGCAGTCAGGTTCCTCCACCCCAAACTCGCTCATCCATGTCTTTATGGATCTTGCTTTGTGCACTGGTGAGCAGTCATGTTGGAACAGGAAGGGGCCGTCCCCAAACTGTTTCCACAAAGTTGGGAGCATGAAATTGTCCAAAATGTCTTGGTATGCTGACGCCTTAAGCATTCCCTTGACTGGAACTAAGGGGCCAAGCCCAACCCCTGAAAAACAACCCCACACCATAATCCCCCCTCCACCTAATTATTTGGACCAGTGCACAGAGTTCCATAAAAACATGGATGAGCGAGTTTGGGGTGGAGGAACTTGACTGGCCAAATGCTCCTCTGGAAGAATGATCAAACATTCCCATAGACACACTCCTAAACCTTGTGGACGGCCTTCCCAGAAGAGTTGAAGCTGTTATAGCTGCAAAGGGCGGAGCCAACTCAATATAGAACCCTACGGACTAAGACTGGGATGCCATTAAAGTTCATGTGCGTGTAAAGGCAGGTGTCCCAATACTTTTGGTAATATAGTGTATTTCTGTCTCCACACAGATGTTGAGGTGGTCACACTCAGTGCACAGGGCCCGGGACCCAGTCCTAGGTTCACTGGAAGGACATCAGGATGGTGGGGGGAAGTTGATGTGATCAGAATTTAAAAAAAAGTCTAATGTCACAAAAATGCCCGGTGGAGAATTGAGTAATCCAATATGGTGGAGAGAGGAAACGTCCCAACCAACTTTGTGTGATGAAGAATTATTTATCAATGACACCAATGACGCGTTTTGTGACAACATGTCACTTCCTCAGATAACGGATGTGTCAGAGATTCTAAAACCGATTAAATACGGGAAAGATACAATAATGGAGGAGGATGATAACAATGAAATGTCTCCAGATCACAACTAGAAGCGTCAGCGATGAAGAGTAATGAACATGAATAAAAGTATAGCAATTATGACTAAATATAAGTATGAACAATGACAGCAAAAAAAAACACAAAAACTTGTTAGAAGATTTTATGTAGTGATGTCAATAAAAATGGTCCAATAGAATTATTACAAGAAAACAAAGTAGAAGGTGATCTCATGAGGAGTAAAAATAGATGTGTTCCCATTATGTGAGGTTCCCACTATCCCTGTGCTGAGTTCCCGGGTCTGTACACCTCCTGTGACATTATGAGGGGTTCCCACCATCCCTGTGCTGAGTTCCCGGGTCTGTACACCCGCTGTGCCCATTATGAGGGGTTCCCATCATCCCTGTGCTGAGTTCCGGGGTCTGTACACCTGCAGTGCCCATTATGAGGGGTTCCCACCATCCCTGTGCTGAGTTCCTGGGTCTGTACACCTGCTGTGCCCATTATGAGGGGTTCCCACCATCCCTGTGCTGAGTTCCCGGGTCTGTACACCCGCTGTGCCCATTATGGGAGGTGCCCACCTTCCCTGTGCTGAGTTCCTGGGTCTGTACACCCGCTGTGCCCATTATGAGGGGTTCCCACCATCCCTGTGCTGAGTTCCCGGGTCTGTACACCCGCTGTGTACATTATGAGGGGCTCCCAACATCCTTGTGCTGAGTTCCCGGGTCTGTACACCCGCTGTGCCCATTATGAGGGGTTCCCACCATCCCTGTGCTGAGTTCCCAGGTCTGTATACCCGCTGTGCCCATTATGAGAGGTTCCCAACAATACATAAAGGTAGGTGAGAACACCCCATAAGGGGATGGGAACACCCAAAACTCCCAGGTGGACAGAAGCAGAAAGAGTCAGGGATTGTGGGGGGGAGGGGGGCACCCTGCTAGAAGATCCAAGACATATATAACACTCCAGGGACTTTCTCGGCCCACCCGGCTCCACCTATAGCAAAAATATCACATTTAGGTGTTTTGATGCTTTTAAATGAGGGTAACGTAAATCAATGTCCACAGCCAGTACGTTAGAAAAATTTCGACCTCGCAAGTAAATAACGACTTCACCATAACTAGACGCCCTCATGCCTCGGTGGCTCGGTATTGTACGTTGGATAAATGGGAACATTGTATTTTTAGCATTAATGAGAATGAACGCACAATTAGGACAGCTGATTTTAGATCACTTTTTTGAGATAAAATTGAATTTGTGATCCTCCAGAGGCGTCGGAGATAATGCGCGGCATCGGATTGGCCATTCAGCACCTCCACGCGCTGAACATCGCCCACCGGGATGTGAAGGTCAGTAGCTGCGGTCCATCCTCCACGCGCCGTGCATTCTGGGTTGTCTGTCCATAATATTCACCTTATGTTTCTCTGTGTCCCCCCCCCCAGCCTGAGAATCTCCTCTACTCCTCCAAGGACATCAATGCTGATCTGAAGATCACAGATTTCGGCTTCTCCAAAGAGACGACCATACAGAACGCGCTGCAGACGCCCTGCTACACGCCGTACTATGTGGGTGAGTGTGGGAGAGGGGAGGCCAGCTAGGTCTACGGGATTGTCCCAGATTTTACAGTAAAATGATGTGTCCTGTATGGATTCAATATGGGATATACTTTGTCCCATATTTAGCAAATGGATGCCTAGCAATCTTGGTTGCTAGGATGCAGGCAGCTCACTCCTGCGTCCTGCTAATACTACTAGAGCTGCACCGCCTCCAGCTGCCTCCTCAGCCAATGGCTGCTGTAGCCCAACCCTCCCTAACCTGCCCCATGTGACTGAAAACACAAGTGGTCTGTAACAAGAAGAAGAAAAGTTGGGGGCTGACCTTTGCACTCTGTGGGTTACTTACTCCTGATCCTTGCACTCTGTGCATTACTACTCCTGATCCCTGCACTCTGTGCGTTCCTACTCCTAATCCTTGCACTCTGTGCTGTACTACTCCTGATCCCTGCACTCTGTGCTGTACTACTCCTAATCCCTGCACTCTGTGCGTTCCTACTCCTGACCACTGCACTCTGTGCGTTCCTACTCCCTGCACTCTGTGCGTTCCTACTCCTGATCCCTGCACTCTGTGCGTTCCTACTTCTGATCCCTACACTCTGTGCGTTCCTACTCCTGATCCCTGCACTCTGTGCGTTCCTACTCCTGATCCCTGCACTCTGTGCGTTCCTACTCCTGATCCCTGCACTCTGTGCGTTCCTACTCCTGATCCCTGCACTCTGTGCGTTCCTACTCCTGATCCCTGCACTCTGTGCTGTGTTACTCCTGATCCCTGCACTCTGTGCTGTGTTACTCCTGATCCCTGCACTCTGTTCGTTACTACTCCTGATCCCTGCACTCTGTGCGTTCCTACTCCTGATCCCTGCACTCTGTGCTGTCGTACTCCTGATCCCTGCACTCTGTTCGTTACTACTCCTAGTTTCTGCACTCTGTGCATTACTACTCTTGATCCCTGCACTCTATTGCCCCGTACACACGGTCGGACTTTGTTCGGACATTCCGACAACAAAATCCTAGGATTTTTTCCGTCGGATGTTGGCTCAAACTTGTCTTGCATACACACGGTCACACAAAGTTGTCGGAAAATCCAATCGTTCTAAACGCGGTGACGTAAAACACGTACGTCGGGGCTATAAACGGGGCAGTAGCCAATAGCTTTCACCTCTTTATTTATTCTGAGCATGCGTGGCACTTTGTGCGTCGGATTTGTGTACACACGATCGGAATTTCCGACAACGGATTTTGTTGTCGGAAAATTTTATCTCCTGCTCTCCAACTTTGTGTGTCGGAAAATCCGATGGAAAATGTCCGATGGAGCCCACACACGGTCGGAATTTCCGACAACGCGCTCCGATCGGACATTTTCCATCGGAAAATCCGACCGTGTGTACGGGGCATAAGTGTTACTACTCCTGATCCCTGCACTCTGTGTGTTACTACTCCCGACCCCTGCGATCTGTAACTTACTTGCTGCTGACCCCTGCACTCTATTTGCTCCTGACCCCTGCACTTGACCTCTGCATTCTGTTTATTACTCTATATTCCTGCACACTGTGTGTTACTTACACCTGATCCCTACAATCTGTGGCTTACTTTTTCCTGATCTCTGCACTGTGTGTTACTTACTCCTGACCCCTGTACTCTGTTATATGCTCCTGACCACTGTACTTTGTGCATTACTTTCTCCTGACCCTTGCACTCTGTTACTACTCCATACTCCTGCACACTGTGTGTTACTTACTCCCAATCCCTGCAGTCTGTGCATTACTTACTCCTGACCCCTGCAATCTGTGCATTACTAACTCCTGACCCCTGCAATCTGTGTGTTACTTACTCCTGACCCCTGCACATCTGTTTGCTGATCATCCCTGCACTAAATTTCAGAAGCGACAAGCATATTGCCACTTTTGGTTTCAGAGCGGTCATTCCCCGGTTGTTGCTGTGTATTGTGACTTGTCAGGAATTGATTCATACAGACTTGTAAAGTTTCATCCACACAACGTGACTCCTCCATCCTCATTTCTGTTTTCTCTCCTCTTCCTGCAGCTCCGGAGGTTCTGGGCCCTGAAAAATACGACAAGTCGTGTGATATGTGGTCATTGGGGGTCATTATGTATATACTGTAAGTATAAAGATGTATTTGTATTGTGGTCATCATTGCTTTGCTTCACACACTTCATCAACTTTACTTCTGATTAACATTATGGCCAAAAGTATGTGAACCCCTCCCCCCTCCAAGGATCACATATCCCCAGTGAAGGTTCTTGTATTACTACATCATACAAAGACATTGTAGACAATTCCAATCTTGTGGTAACAGTTTGGTGAAGACCCTTTTCTGTGAGGCCTGATCTATGAGCCAGCTTTTTTTTTTTTTTTTTGGTGCCCGACGTGAGACCTGATGTGCGAGCCTGGTCTTTTTTTTTTTTTTTTTTTGGTGCCCAATCCGAAGCCTGATGTGTGAGCCAGATCTTTTTTTTTTTTTTGGTGCAATATGAGACCTGATGTGTGAGCCAGGCTTTTTTTGGTGCTCACTGTAAGGTCTGATGTGCAAACCAGGTCTTTCTATTATTGGTGTACTACATAAGGCCTGATGTGTGAGCTAGGTCTTTTTTTTGGTGCCCAACGTGAGGCTTGATGTATGAGCCAGGTCTTATATTTTGGTGCCCAATGTGAGGCCTGATGTATGAGCCAGGTCTTTTTTTTTTTTTGGTGGCCAACGTGAGACTTGATGTATGAGCCAGGTCTTTTTTTTTGGTGCTCAACGTGAAGCTTAATGTATGAGCAAGGTCTTATTTTTTGGTGGCCAATGTGAGGCCGTATGTATGAGCCAGGTCTGTTTTTTTTGGTGCCCAATGTGGGGCTGATGTATGAGTTAGGTCTTTTATTTTTTCTTTTGGTAGCCAACGTGAGGCTTGATGTATGAGCCAGGTCTTATTTTTTGGTGCCCAATGTGAGGCCGGATGTATAAGCCAGGTCAGTTTTTTTCTGCCCAATGTGAGGCTAGATGTATAAGTCAGGTCTGTTTTTTTGGTGCCCAACGTGAGGCTGGATGTATGAGCCAGGTCTGTTTTTTTGGTGCCCAACATGACCTGCCCCGGGATTTCAGTTCTTTCAGTCATAGAGACTCGGCATCACAAGTGGGTGTTAGTTAGGGTGGTCTGCATGCAGTTTGCCTAGGAATGCCCACTATTTTAGCCTGACATCCACCCTTCAAGGCATTTTGATACTTGCACAACTTGCTTGCATCAAGGGCGAAGGCTCTTAAGAGGAGTACTGAGGCCGGGTGCTGTGATGTTTTTAGAAAGCTATATACAGCCCCTGCCGGCCCCTCCCACCAGCCATGATTTACCAACATTGCATAGAGAAGCACAGAAACCCAGTGATGACATCACCAGGTCTAAGATAAGTTATGTGATGAAAACAGCTTTTACTAAAAAATGTTATTAGCATTTAATTTTTCATGAGGAGGGAAAAACCAGGGACGGCGACATATAAGCAGATTAGTCTTCAGCTTTAATTCCTCCTTTTGTTGCCATATATTGGTAAAAGTGAAAATAATTCTGTGCTTCCAACAGATTTCCTTCAGGCGCTCTTCACGTCTTCTTCTCTGTTTTCATGTTATGATAAACCAGATGGTTGTCATCGTTATCCATGGAGAGTTCTGTCATCGAATAATACAAACGATTTCAGCTCCATCTGTTCTTCTATTCTGGATATCTTTGTGTTAGAAATTCTGTATATAGCCTTACTTCACATGTCTTACTCTGCTGCTTAACTGCAGACAGGAAACTTTTATTATACAGAGAAAAGACATAGAGTATACCATAGAGAAGCTACAAACTTATAAACACTGCCATCTACTGGCTGAAGAATATATCTGTAGTTGTTCCACAAAATACACGAACATTGAATTCCAACACTTCGTCTCTTCCGCTCTGCAGACTGTGCGGATATCCCCCCTTCTACTCCAACACCGGCCAGGCCATCTCCCCCGGGATGAAGAAGAGGATCAGAATGGGGCAGTACGAGTTCCCAGCGCCGGAGTGGAATGACGTCTCGGAGGAAGGTATGGAAGGGTTAATCAGGGCTTACTGAAAAATACAAGTTATTTTTAAAGCAGTATTAAACCCAAAAGCAAACCGTTATTATATTGCAGCTTACCAATCCTTTGATGTGGTGGCTGCATTAGTTTTACTTTTTTTAGGCTTTCTTTCTTCTATTTTTATCTGGTGATCCTGCTAATAAAATTGTTATTTTTAAAAGAACAGGCTCTCCAGCAGAATGTATCAGTTACAGGGATGAGACAAACCATTTCCCTCTGACGGGGGTGCTTACAATGATCAACTTTGATTTATTTATGTAAAACCCAAATCCAGGGGGTGGCCCATCCGTTAGGGGCGCCTGGGTGCCGCCCCCTCTCTCCACGCCACCCCCTATATGACTGATGGATAGATTCATGCATTGCATGAATCTATCCATGGGTGCCGCGGCTGCCCCCTGTTCATGCGTTCGGCCCCTTTTAGGACACCAGACGCATGAATTACAGCGGCCGGGTTTTTTTTAAATCTC